>JAADJF010000121.1:0-105528 GCA_012932015.1 Fusarium acutatum | reverse complement strand
GTCTTACCCCACTGTAGCCTAGCCTACCTTAGCAGCAAGTGATTGCTATCCACCAAACCACACGTCAAGTTACAGATAGCTCTTTGTATCCATCCCGCATTGTTTAATAGGTGTGTCTGGGTGTGTATGAGCTACACAGAGCTTCGAAATGTCCGAATCAACTCCCTTGGCGGCTTACTTTGCCCATATGAGAAACTCGGGTGGCATCATTGTCCAAGGTTCGTTGAGCTGGTATCGCCAAAGCCGTGAACACTGGCTTCAAGATGCGACTAGAATCATGTGTTGACTTGCATCTTCAGAACAACCAAAGCTCGACCTCGATCTCTATATCCAGAATTACACCGGTCAGTCAATCCGATCCCACGGATGCCATCTCGATGTGCCCGCTGACAGCTTATCTAGGACGAACAAGAATCGATCGCCTCATCCACATCGGAAAGTCCTCCATCCCACTTTGTGTCGACGCGCTCAAGACTGCTATCGCTGAGATCAAGAAAGGCTCAGATGTAGCCCTATACGTCGACGCTTGGGGCTGCATTCGACTTGCCGCTCCTGACGACCCCGACGCCCAAAAAGATCAAGCATGGATCGATAGAGTCGAGCGCGAGAACAAGACGGAAGCTGCACGACTCGAAACCCAGCTTAAGCAATACAAACACAACTTGATCAAAGAGAGCATCCGAGTGCGTGAAATTCTCAAAACTCTGTGAATATAATCTTCTAATTTTATTAGATGGGAAACGAAGACTTGGGTTTGCATTTTGAAAAGACCGGATATTTAGAGGCAGCAGCCGAGGCGTACAACCGCATGCGCCAGGACGTAACCACCACCAAACACATTATCGATTGCGGCATCCACCTCGTCAATGTCTACATCGCTAGACGGGACTGGACCATGGTTCTGAACAATCTGGGTAAGATCGTCGGTGTTCAGAGTGGTGAGGAGGAACGTTTATATCAGCCATACACAAAACTTGTCTCCGGTATTGCGCTCCTTGGTCTCAAGCACTACAAAGATGCAGCCAACAACTTTCTCCAAGTCGACTTCACCATACCGCCTGCGCAATATAACCACATCGCTAGCCCAAACGACATTGCCGTTTACGGAGGTCTCCTCGCCCTGGCGACTATGGATAGACAGGAACTTCAAACTCGAGTCTTGGACAACCAGTCGTTCCGTTCGTTCTTAGAACACGAGTCGCACGTCCGCAAAGCCATCAGTCTTTTTGTCAATGGCAGATACTCAAGCTGCCTTGCTATTCTTGAGTCCATTCGAAACGACTGTCTCCTGGACATCTACCTACAGCGCCACGTCCCATCGCTCTACTCACAGATCCGAAGAAAATGCATTGTCCAGTACTTCATACCATTCTCATGTGTCACCCTCGAGAGCTTGAACCAAGCATTTGCCCAAGACGGAGAGTCAGTCGAGATGGAACTCGTATCTATGATCCGAGAAGGAATTCTCAAGGCCCGTCTAGATATCAAGGAGCAGGTAGGCAACTATTTCTTTCGACATCTTAACCATTTACTGATGGTCTATAGTTGCTCATTGCAGACCAACCCAACCCGAGACTTGAGATGCAGAAGCAGGCACTTGAGGTCGCTACCAAGTACGAGGAGGAGGCCAAGGAGAGACTCCGTCGCATCAGCCTCATTGCCGCTGGTCTTGAGGTCGCAGGTAGGGCAAAGGGACCTGGCCTTGGTGGTCGTGGAATAGATGAGCAGTGGTACGGTGAGGGCAAGGCACCGGGACAACCAGGCGCCGTCAAGGCCTAGAAATTTCGGTGCATAATGGTAAAGGATCGTCCCGGACAGCCTTGGCCCTTGTCGACTGACCCCGCGAAGAAGCTGGGCGAGCTGGGTATCACAATCCGAACCAATGGACTGCATATCGCATTACGGCCTAGGCGTTAGGAATTTCTGATCACGGTTATCCACTTACGGGTATGGAACTACACTGCGGTAGATTAGATGAGGCGTCAGGAGCATTCTTCGAAATGAATAATTCTATCTAATGCTGTTCTTGTGCATGTGCTTTAATTATTCTTGTTCAAGGGGGGTATCATTATTAAGTTCGAGCCCTTGTCTCCAGCTATATACTATTCTTCAACCCATCAACTGTCGCAAATCTGTAGGCGGCCATCGAACTTGCGCAAAGGTCAGGCAGCGTTTGATGCTCTGAAGATACTTGCGGGTAACCTCATCACCCATAACATGACCCTTCTCTCCATCATGTAGCTTCTCGCGAGCGCTACGTTCGTGGATACCTACCATGGTAACACCAATAGGCCATGCTGCCTTACCGATACTCAGACGTAGATATCCATCATTGGCGTCCACGTAACGACGCTCTTGAAGAGCTTGAACGATTTCTGTAACAGGCTTGAGAATGTCGTCGTCAAGTTCGCCTTGCTCAAATTTGCGGAATAACTGCAGATTGTCAGTACGCATCCTGTCTCCGTACAATAAGGATGACTTACTGGTTTCATGTTCTCTCGCGTCTGTACCATAGCGTTGTATGCTGTTTTGCTGGCATTCGTATCACGCTTCTCAGCCTCCATAGCTCGCTCGTACTCTGTAAGAACCATGGTAAAATAGCTTGCCAGTTGTCGAAACAGCCACTTCCTGCCTTCTTTGTCTTTCGGTAGCTCGGTGGTGACCTTCATATCCTTCTCATCCACGAGCTCTAACGTTGTCGGTATAGGGCCCTTGGTCATGACTGTCGTCAACTTGCGATATCGTCTCAATCTCGCAGAGTGATTCTCCCCAAACAATACAGCTGGTTCGCCCAGCCCCCTCAACTTTTCGACGAGCTCCTCCTCTGGTATATCCTCGCTGGCATGAACACCATCCTCAACGTCTTCGCTCTTGGCCTTGACCAGCTCTGGCAAACCAAGTCGCTTCCTTCGGGCGCGTTCTTCTTCAGCTTCTTGTTCTTCTCGCCTTTTGCGCATATCTTCGGCCAGCCTGCGGCGCTTCTCCTCGCGGGCGGCGTTCTCGGCGGCAGCATCTTCCTCTCGTTTGCGCTTGGCGGCCGCTTTGGCTTGTCGCTCGGCCTCGAGGGCTTTTTGTTCGGCGAGGTATGCTTCTTTTCTTTGCTCTTCAATTTCTGAACGTTTTAAGTACTTCTTTTCCTCGCTGCCGGAGCTCTTCTTGCTCTTTGAGAGCTCTTTGTTCATCAGCGCCGCGAAATCCATGGTGTAGATTGGATAGCGTTTTTATCGGCGTGTTGGTGTTTCTTATAGGAGCGTTGATCCAATGTTCGAATTGGACTATGGTTTGTGTTGGGGGATTGCCAAGATTGTGCCGCTCGATGTTCAAAAATTTGTTCTCGCAGTATGTGAGTGGTAAGAGTTCACAAATTGTTGATGGAGCGCGAAGTCATGATGGTTAAGCGGATATAGATCGGTTAATTTGGATACTTTAGTGATGCCTCTCATCATTCGTAACTTAAACAACAAAGCCTCACCATAATAACAGAGTCTCCCAATTTTCCTTTTTTCCTCCTTTTTCAGTCTTATAAGATGTCTTCCTCTCCGGAAAAACCACTACGCGAAGATACAACACCTTTCTTGCTGCATCTCTGCTATCGTACAGGATCTCTTCACAGGTATACATGACCCTTCCAATATAAATGGCCTTATATCACAAGTTAACAACTTTTACTTATAGACCAGATGAATTTGAGTCGCATAGTTTGCCGCCACATATACCTGTGTATACATGGTCAGACTGTACTCTGAATGAGTTGGCTCTGGAACTTGCAGGCGCCAAAAAGTCCGCGTTGCCTTCGCCCTCTGTGGGATGTCGTCTTGTATTCCAGTTGATATTTCCAGACCTTCGAAACACCTCCGCAGTCACAAATGCTCCCCCTAAATACGGGGTTAAGGACCTCGGCAGCATTGTATTGGGTGGTGGTTCCGCAGCAGACACATCTGGTGATATTCCCATGGATGGCACAACAAGAGGCAGCGACGACAAAACCAAGACACTAAGCGATTGTCGATTTGTAGTTGGCGACTACATCACTTGCGCAATATTACCTCCACTTTCGGATGGCTCAGTGGCGCCCGCTTCAAGCGTGCGAAGGGAGCAGGCTTCGGGTCCACATGAAGTCCGAGGAACTCATCGAGGAGGTCGAGATAACAGTTCTGGGCGTAGGAACTCAAGAGGAGGACGAGCTGGCTGGAGGGATGATGTCGGGGGAGATTTTCCTATGGGCGATTGGAGAAGAGGCGAAAGATTACCGGACACCTCTAGTGGGCGATCGAGAGGCAGAGGGAGGTGGTAACAGACACCCAGTGCTTAATTTGATAGCGTCACGTCGATTATACCCATTTTCCATTCAATTCATCAGATATATCACAATCTCGGTGGCCATTCGTTCATCGTTGACCTCGGTTCAATTGAAACCCTACCATGGGCTCTATCCCAATCAGGGTGCTTTATATGTACACATCTCAACCCTCCAATGCCTGGTTGGTTTATTTCTCGTAAATGAGGTCGCCCTTTCGCTTCGCTCGGAAATCCCAAAGTCCCTTCACTTGTCAGCATTTCGGTGGTCGTCGCGATTCCTGTTCCTTGACTTACGTCGGTACTGTAGGCGATGTAGCCCATGATGGTGGGGACTACGGCCACGTAGATGAAGGTGAGCCGAGCAGTTCGGGGCGTCCATCGAAAGTAGTGATGGCGCGTCTTCATCATAGCTATTCACATTGTCAGGATGCGCTCGAGTCGAGGGTGTTGCCGTCAAGGTCGGGGAGAAGTCACGCACCGGCATATTTGAGGTAGGCCGGGTCCGGCTTGACGTCTGCAGAACAGCGGTTAGCAGAGTTCGGAATTATTGGTCTCTATTTGACCTACTGAGGTGCGCCATTTTGATTGACGGTGATATGTGTCGTGCTAGGGTGGTTTGTGGGACGAATTGGCCGTCGTGATGTTCAGTTGAATGATACTAACCTTGGACGATGATTGTAGCTTTGATGATTACCTAAGTCAGTGTCTGAATAATGGCACTTATCATTGGACAGCTTCAATGGGGACGAGACTACCCTGTACCTTGGCCATATCTCGCTTGGTAAACTACGGTTTTCTCTAAGTATGACTTATTTCAGTTTATAAGTGATACATCTATTTGTTCTAAGCTTTCATAGTTTATAAATTTGATTCTAGATGTCCATTTCTGCTGGCTGTTAACAAAACTGTTGGACGCGACAGTCGTGGTTCATCTGAACGCCAAAAGCAAAGACAACTTATACACAGGTGACATTCGACATATCTTTACTGCTAGGAATCGCGTAGTTTATCTTTATAAATGACTCGACATCGAAGTTGAAGCTGTAGGGGTTTTCCGACTTCATAAATTTCGCTATGAACTATAAAACAAGTTGGCCTTCCAACTGGAAGCAATAGTTTCGTCGTTTGAACAGAGATAGCGGCATATACAAATAGACAAAAATATATATGAGATTAACTCTGAACAACAAACGCTATAATAACCCAACAATAGAATACTAGCCAAGATTATAAATAAGTCGCAGGCATCATGGGTTGTATTCAGTATAAACTTCGACTTACACCCAAGCTGCGAGAGTCACGTGATGAGACCCACATTGAAGCGCGTCTCAAGACCATGGCCCAGAATTTATCGTGATGAAGGCAACTTTCTCAAAAGCTCCTTACCATCTACCCCTGGTCGTGCTCGCTCAAAATCTGCGCGACCAGCATCAATTTCATCACCAAGCAACCGCGACAAAGCAGCTACTACTAATATTAATACTGATAGCGCTTTGGAACCGGTAGCGTGACTAATCACGCGCAACGGCGCTCAGCCTAATAGCGACAGCTTCACGATCCTTCCCTTTTTCTTCAGCGCATCAAGAAACAATCATGTCGCAGCTTCCTCCGCCTCCTCCCCCAGGATGGGGACCTCCTCCTCCTCCTCCGCCATCTTCTTCTCTGCCTCCTCCTCCTTCAACTCCAGCTCCGCCACCACCAGGCTTTCGCCCTCCAACAGACCCCCAGATGGCTAAATTCGCCCAGAAAAAGAACGAATGGGTGAGGTCGCAACGGAACCGCTTCGGAGAGAAGCGCAAGGGTGGTTTCGTTCAGACACAGAAGGCTGATATGCCTCCTGAACATCTACGAAAAATCGTTAAGGATATCGGAGATGTCTCTCAGAAAAAATACACGAACGATAAGAGAAGCTACCTAGGAGCTCTGAAGTTCATGCCACACGCAGTTCTGAAGCTCCTCGAAAACATGCCGATGCCATGGGAATCGGCGCGAGAAGTCAAGGTGCTCTATCATGTAAACGGATGCCTGACTTTGGTCAACGAGATCCCGCGTGTTATCGAGCCTGTCTTCTTTGCGCAGTGGGCTATGATGTGGACATTTATGCGCAAAGAAAAGGCCGATAGGCGACTATTCAAGCGTATGCGATTCCCACCTTTTGACGACGAAGAGCCTCCCCTGTCGTGGGCTGAAAACTTGGAGGATGTTGAGCCACTTGAGCCGATTCAGATGGAGTTGGACGAGGAAGATGACGAGGCCGTATATGAATGGTTCTACGACCACAGACCCCTTCTGGACACACCGCACGTCAACGGCCCAAGCTACAAGGTCTGGAACCTCACACTACCTCAGATGGCGACACTATTCCGTCTGAGTCGACCACTTGTTTCTGATGTCGTTGACAAGAACTACTTCTATCTCTTCGACCTTAAGAGCTTGTTAACAGCCAAGGCTCTCAACGTCGCCCTTCCTGGTGGTCCTCGTTTCGAACCACTATACAAGGATATCGACCCTAACGACGAAGACTTCGGCGAGTTTAATGCGATTGATCGTATCATTTTCCGAAACCCCATTCGAACCGAGTTCAGGGTCGCCTACCCGTACCTCTATAATTCGCTACCAAGAAGTGTTCATTTATCGTGGCACTCACACCCTCAGGTTGTATTCAATCGTGCGGATGACCCTGATCTTCCGACGTTCCATTTCGATCGTCGCATCAACCCCATCTCGTCGCGAACTGTCGCGCCCAAGAATGTCGAGGTTTCCCACGAGGACGAGATATTTGGCGCTGGTAACATTGAGGAGTCCGAAGACGATGCCTTTGAGCTGCCTGCTGGAGTCGAGCCGTTCCTTGCCGACGAGGATATCGAGAATGAGAACACATCATCTGCTGTCGAACTTTGGTGGGCGCCTTACCCATTTGACCGACGATCCGGACGAATGGTTCGAGCACAAGACGTGCCTCTCGTCAAGCAGTGGTACCTCGAGCATCCTCCCTCGGATCGACCTCCAGTCAAGGTCCGAGTCTCGTACCAGAAACTCCTCAAAAATTTCGTATTGAATGAATTGCACAAGAAGAAGCCCAAGGCGCAAAACAAGCAGAACTTGATGCGATCACTCAAGCAAACCAAGTTCTTCCAGCAGACAACCATCGATTGGGTCGAGGCTGGTCTGCAGGTTTGTCGCCAGGGTTTCAACATGCTGAACCTCCTTATCCACCGCAAGAACTTGACGTATCTTCACCTCGATTACAATTTTAATCTGAAGCCTGTCAAGACCTTGACCACCAAGGAGCGAAAGAAGTCACGTTTCGGAAACGCTTTCCATCTCATGCGAGAGATCTTGAGACTCACAAAGCTTATCGTTGATGCCCAAGTTCAGTACAGACTTGGAAACATTGACGCCTTCCAACTTGCAGATGGTATCCTATACGCCTTCAACCACGTTGGTCAGCTGACGGGCATGTACCGATACAAATACAAGCTGATGCACCAGATTCGAACTTGCAAGGATCTAAAGCATCTCATTTACTACAGGTTCAATTCTGGACCTGTCGGTAAGGGTCCTGGATGTGGTTTCTGGGCTCCCGCTTGGAGGGTTTGGCTTTTCTTCATGCGAGGAATTATTCCTTTGCTTGAGAGATGGTTAGGAAATCTTTTGTCTCGTCAATTTGAGGGTCGACACAGCAAGGGAGTTGCAAAGACCGTCACCAAGCAACGTGTGGAGTCTCATTTCGATTTGGAGCTCCGCGCATCCGTCATGGCTGATCTTATGGACATGATGCCCGAGGGTATCAAGCAGAACAAGGTCAACACCGTGCTTCAGCATTTGTCCGAGGCCTGGAGATGCTGGAAGAGCAACATCCCCTGGAAGGTTCCAGGCTTGCCTGCACCTATTGAGAACATCATTCTTCGATACGTCAAGTCCAAGGCCGATTGGTGGATCTCAGTTGCCCACTATAACCGTGAGCGTATTCGACGAGGAGCTACCGTTGATAAGACTGTCGCCAAGAAGAACGTTGGTCGTCTGACTAGACTTTGGCTTAAGGCTGAGCAAGAACGCCAGCACAACCACATGAAGGATGGCCCTTACGTATCCTCCGAAGAAGCCATTGCCATCTACACAACTACCGTGCATTGGCTTGAGTCTCGCAAGTTCTCTCCCATTCCCTTCCCAAGTGTTTCTTATAAGCACGACACCAAGATCCTCATTCTTGCGCTTGAGCGCCTCAGGGAGGCATATTCAGTGAAGGGCCGTCTCAACCAGAGTCAACGAGAGGAATTAGCTTTGATTGAGCAAGCATATGATAGTCCCGGAACTACACTGGAGCGAATCAAGCGATTTTTGCTTACCCAGCGAGCTTTCAAGGAAGTCAACATCGATATGAACGACAACTACAGCACCATCAACCCTGTCTACGATATTGAGCCTATCGAGAAGATTAGCGATGCCTACCTGGATCAATATCTGTGGTATCAAGCAGATCAGCGACATCTTTTCCCTGCCTGGATCAAGCCATCGGATTCCGAGGTCCCGCCTTTGCTTGTTTACAAGTGGGCACAGGGTATCAACAACCTTGACCGTGTGTGGCAGACTGAGAATGGTGAATGCAATGTCATGATTGAGACGGAACTATCCAAGGTTTACGAAAAGATGGAGCTCACGCTTCTGAACTCTCTCCTCAGACTGATTATGGACCACAATTTGGCGGATTATATCACAGCCAAGAACAACGTTCAGCTCACCTACAAGGACATGAACCATGTCAACAGTTATGGCATGATCCGTGGCCTACAGTTCTCTGCATTTGTGTTCCAATTCTATGGTCTTGTGTTGGATCTACTGCTTCTGGGCCCCCAGCGAGCCAGCGAGATTGCTGGACCACCTCAAAGTCCCAATGACTTCTTGCAATTCCGTGACCGCGAGACTGAGTCCGGTCATCCCATCCGACTCTACACTCGATACATCGATAAGGTTTGGATCTTCCTCCGATTTACTGCGGAGGAGTCTCGAGACCTCATCCAAAGATTCCTCACCGAACAACCTGACCCTAACTTTGAGAACGTTATCGGATACAAGAGTAAGAAGTGCTGGCCAAGAGATTCTCGCATGCGTCTGATGCGTCATGATGTGAACCTCGGACGAGCTGTCTTCTGGGATATGAAGAACCGTCTGCCTCGATCCGTGACAACGATCGAGTGGGATGAAAGCTTTGTCAGCGTCTACAGTCGTGATAACCCAAACTTGCTCTTCTCTATGTGTGGTTTCGAAGTCCGCATTCTCCCCAAGATTCGCAACCAGAATGAAGAATTCCCGGTCAAGGATAGTGTGTGGTCTCTCGTGGACAACACCACAAAGGAGAGGACTGCTCACGCTTTCCTGCAAGTCACTGAGGAGGATATTCAGAAGTTCAACAATCGTATTCGACAGATTCTCATGTCGTCGGGTTCTACAACTTTCACCAAGATTGCCAACAAGTGGAACACAGCGTTGATCGCCCTCTTCACTTATTATCGTGAGGCGGCCGTATCGACCGTCGACCTACTTGATACAATTGTCAAGTGCGAGACCAAGATTCAGACTCGAGTCAAGATTGGTCTTAACTCCAAAATGCCTTCTCGTTTCCCTCCTGCCGTCTTCTACACCCCCAAGGAGCTTGGTGGTCTTGGTATGATTTCGGGCTCACATATTCTTATTCCTGCTAGTGATAAGCGTTGGTCGAAGCAAACCGACACTGGCGTTACTCATTACAGGGCAGGAATGACCCATGATGAGGAGACCCTCATCCCGAATATTTTCCGATACATCATTCCCTGGGAGGCCGAGTTCATCGACTCTCAACGAGTCTGGACAGAATATTCCCAGAAACGTCTTGAAGCCAATCAACAGAACCGTCGTCTTACTCTTGAGGATCTCGAGGATAGTTGGGACCGCGGTCTTCCTCGAATCAACACCCTGTTCCAAAAGGACCGAAGTACCCTGAGCTTCGATAAGGGTTTCCGAGCTCGAGCCGAATTCAAGATCTATCAATTGATGAAGAATAATCCTTTCTGGTGGACTAGTCAACGTCATGATGGAAAATTGTGGAACCTGAACGCTTATCGTACCGATGTGATCCAAGCACTGGGTGGTGTTGAGACCATCCTCGAACACACCCTTTTCAAGGCAACAGGTTTCCCTTCATGGGAAGGCCTCTTCTGGGAGAAGGCGAGCGGTTTTGAGGAGAGTATGAAGTTCAAGAAACTCACAAATGCACAAAGAAGCGGTTTGAATCAAATTCCTAACCGTCGCTTCACTTTGTGGTGGTCACCCACCATCAACCGAGCCAACGTCTATGTGGGTTTCCAGGTCCAGCTTGATTTAACTGGCATTTTCTTGCACGGAAAGATTCCTACTCTGAAGATCTCACTTATCCAGATCTTCCGAGCTCATTTGTGGCAGAAGATCCATGAGTCTGTTGTTATGGATCTTTGCCAGGTATTTGACCAGGAACTGGAATCTCTCGGCATTGAAACAGTTCAGAAAGAGACTATTCATCCTCGAAAGTCTTATAAGATGAACAGTTCTTGTGCCGATATCCTTCTGTTCTCCAACCACAAGTGGAATGTGACCAGACCTTCACTTCTTTACGATACCAAGGATGTTATTGAGCAGACAACTACCAACAAGTTCTGGATTGATGTTCAGCTCCGATATGGCGATTACGACTCACACGATATTGAACGGTACACACGTGCCAAGTATCTTGACTATACGACAGACAGTGCCAGTATCTATCCCTCAGCTACTGGTCTAATGATTGGTATTGATCTTGCCTACAACCTCTATTCTGCTTACGGCATGTATTTCCCTGGTCTCAAGGTTCTTGTGCAGCAGGCTATGGCTAAGATCATGAAGGCCAACCCCGCTCTGTACGTTTTGCGCGAGCGTATCCGAAAGGGTCTACAGCTCTACGCTTCTGAGAGTAACCAGGAGTTCTTGAACTCCCAGAACTACTCGGAATTGTTTAGCAACCAGACACAGTTGTTTATCGATGACACAAACGTCTACCGTGTCACCATTCACAAGACCTTCGAGGGTAACTTGACAACCAAGCCTATCAACGGTGCCATCTTCATCTTCAATCCAAGAACCGGACAGCTGTTCCTCAAGATCATTCACACTAGTGTCTGGGCTGGACAGAAGCGTCTTGGTCAGCTCGCCAAGTGGAAGACGGCCGAAGAAGTCGCTGCTCTGATCCGCTCATTGCCTGTGGAAGAACAACCCAAGCAACTGATTGTGACAAGAAAGGGTCTTTTGGATCCTCTCGAAGTCCACTTGCTCGACTTCCCCAACATTTCTATTCGGGCTTCAGAGCTTCAGCTTCCCTTCCAGGCAGCGATGAAGGTGGAGAAGCTTGGTGACATGATTCTGCGTGCCACTGAACCCCAGATGGTGCTTTTCAATCTGTACGATGAGTGGCTGAAGAGTATTTCATCTTACACTGCCTTCTCTCGTCTTGTTCTTATTCTGCGCGCGCTCCACGTCAACCCTGACAAGACCAAGCTCATCCTCCGACCTGACAAGACTGTCATCACACATGAGCACCATATTTGGCCATCGCTGTCAGACGAGGATTGGATCAAGGTTGAAACGCAGCTTCGAGATCTTATCTTGAATGATTACGGCAAGAAGAACAATGTCAATGTCTCCAGTTTGACGACCAGTGAAGTGCGAGACATTATCCTGGGTATGGAAATTTCGGCCCCATCAATGCAACGACAACAAGCCGCCGAGATTGAGAAGCAACAACAAGAGCAGGCACAGTTGACGGCTGTGACTACGAAGACTCAGAACGTCCATGGTGAAGAGATCATTGTTACCACAACTTCGCAGTTCGAGCAGCAAACATTTGCCTCCAAGACTGAGTGGCGAACACGAGCCATTGCTACATCCAACTTGCGCACACGAGCAAAGAACATTTACGTCTCGTCGGTTGACAATGATCTTGACGATATCACCTACGTCATGCCAAACAACATTCTGAAGCGCTTCATCACCATCGCTGACCTCAGAGTTCAAGTGGCTGGCTACCTGTACGGTTCCTCAGCCCCCGACAACGACCAGGTCAAGGAGATCAAGTGTATCGTCATGATCCCCCAGATTGGCGGCCTCCGCAACGTCCAATTGCCCCAGCAACTTCCTCAGAGCGAGTTCCTTGAAGGAATGGAGCCTTTGGGTGTGATCCACACGGTCTCTGGCAGCGAACTACCTTACATGTCTGCCATGGACGTGACAGAACACTCAAAGCTCCTCGATGCGCATAATGAGTGGGACAAGACCAACACGGTCACGGTCTCGGTTGCATTCACACCTGGCAGTGTATCTCTGTCGGCGTGGGGCCTTACACCAGCAGGCTACAAGTGGGGAGTTGAGAACAAGGACAGCCAGAGTGATCAACCTCAAGGATTTACTACAACAATGGGTGAGAAGCGAAAGCTGTTGCTGAGCCCACGGTTCAGGGGATTCTTCTTGGTACCGGATGATGGCAAGTGGAACTACAGCTTTATGGGCAACGCGTTTGCTGGAATGGAGAAGAGGCCTGTCCACGTCAAGCTGGATACGCCACTGCCGTTCTATAGCGACCAGCACAGACCAGTGCATTTCGTTAACTTTGCGGAACTGGAGGATATTTGGGTGGACCGATCGGATAACTTTGCTTAAAGTAGTGGGTAAATGGGCGTTGTTTTATCAAAGAAGGGAGCATTTCATTTTGTAATCAATTAGTTGACCTGGGCAGACTGGGTGTATTTTTTATGCATGTTGTAACATAGCTATGGTAAAAATGACAATATGGAGAAATTGAGGCCGAGATAACGCATCACTTGGTTTGATTAGTGACGGGACGATTTCCTTATATGGTGTTGATCCCATTGGCAGAGGATCTGGATTACACCATCCTCGTGATGAGCTGAACATACTTAGTTACTCTTAACATGGTCAAACTTTAGGATATGTTATCATAAACCCTAAAATTATAAATACACTTAGACTATATTTATTTTTTTTCTTCTCATAAAGTCATCTAAATTATGTATGTAGAGTTCTCTAATAGATTTAGATCGCACACTTGCACGGGATCTAGTATAGACAGAGATTGGTTTCCTTTCTTTTTTTCTTTTCTCTTTTTCTCCCTAGGGTGCAAAGTCTAAAAAGAAGTCATCGACATCGACCAGCAAAGATGGATGCGGATGTAGATGACGGATGACGGATGGCGACAGGGGTTCGCATGGATGACCCACGTCGATAGCCGGATAATTGACCGTGTCGTTGGGAGAAGGGAGATGGAATATGGAGATGTTAAACTGTAGGTGGCAGAATTGGGAATAGATTTGTGCAAGGGCCGTACTGTACTAAATGGCGGCTTGACCGAAGGCGTGGAAGTGCGCTGAGCTGTCAGTCAGCTGCGTGGGGGAGTAAAATTGGTCATTTATGCATTCATGCGAATATTCGAAGCGAGGTTATGAAATTCAAAAGCTTGGATAGTTTGATAGTCTGAGTGGCGGAGCAAGTTCAGTTGAGTTAGTTGATAGAAGATCTTATGGTAGTTTCGGTAAAGATTTTTCAAATACATAGATGGATCAGCAGAGATTTCCCCCTCCTATTTAGGTTTTTCGTTTACCTATAGTCGCCTATGTTATAACGATATCTTTGGAAATCCAGTGAAGATCTTTTCTCTCTACGTTGTGGGGCAAATGGCATTAGGACGGGTGTATCTTTGTTATTTTTGGCCGTTGGGTTTTCAGGGGTTAAGAGCTGGAGATCTACGCGAATTTCGCTGACGTCGATTACTATTCTTGTCAACCCAACCCAGGCCATGTCAGGCGACCCCATGTCATTTTACCTCCTTGATAAGTGAAGTGACCCGCATACCTACATGCCTTAGTCTAGGCGTTCTGTACCTGCAGTAAGAAGCCTGTAAGGTGAGGTAAGATTTGACTAGGGATGGTTACAAGGTGGTTCGAGCCAAAGATGGCGTCAAAGACCAGGCCCTGGGCTGCCATTGCTCGGTAAGATGGACGATCCCTCCCCAGAATTGGGTCTTGGGTTGGGTTCACGGCAGGCAGACAGACCACGGACGGCCATTCTAGTTTCCGGGCCGTTGAGCTGAGCTAGACTATCACTTGATGAGACAATGCTCCGGCCATGGCTGGCTTATTCAACATCACGTAAAAGTGAGCTTTGTTCAATAGTCTTGTCTCATTGTTTAGGGTATCCCAGGTTTGGAATGCATTGCGTTATGCTGGTTCAAGGTTAATCTTCAAATCGTCAACTTCAAATCAGTGAATTGCCAACCGTTGAATTTACTGAGAATTAACATCATGAGCAAGGATATTAGATAAGATCAACAGAACAAAAGCCGTTCGTGTCAATGTTTCCCATTAATAATATTAAATCTCGGTATATATCACTGACTTATAGACAATCCTGCCTATATCGATCTGTCAAATCACTATATCTAGTGTGTTCAGCGTTTCAAATAGATAATGCAGAACGGCTTGAATGAGCTGCCAACCGAGAATAATACTATTCATAGACTAAAAACCTCGATCTATCCGTTGATCCACGATATAGCTTGTCATTTTGGCACTATGTATTTCGCTGTGATAGATTTGTTGATAAAAGTAATATTGAGCTCGGGATATAGCTGAGATTAGGTTGCTGTAATCGTGGGGAAGCGATACTGTTGCATTTTCTAGGCCAACTGCTACCTACCATCGCTTAACATCGATGACATTTCGTTCTTTAGTGCCCGCGTACTACGTAAAGCCTCAAGGCATTTTCCTGGAAGGCACAGTCACACTTGCTCTTTCTTCGATTCTGATCCTCAGTCTGCCTTGGTGGCTCTTTCTCAAATCTTCAAACAGGTCACATCATGCTCAGGCAACTTCCCCCTGTTCCAACCTCCCCTCTCAGCCAAGCTTCCATTTTTGCTACTCATCATCACCCCCCTTTGATAGTATCATCACCTCTTCATTCCAACTCCAAGCAAGCATCACCACTCAAAATTGAGCCCATTCATCGCCGGATACCCCTAAGGAGTTACCGTCCGACAACTTACATCCACTATTGCCCATCTTCAATCACACTCAGAGCGGCGCGTGCTCATTCCGCTCCACCAGCAACTAGGGTCCTCTGCGCTAGCCAAGGTCCCGACTCCCAACAAGGCCCTGTACGCGCTAGAAGGTCCTTCTAGAAGGCCATCCCCGACCTGTTCCTGTTCCTGAACCGGGGCCCTGGAATCCGATCCCCCCATTGACGTCTCCTTCATGACGACAATGCCAGTGACAGAACCGTCGACTCGACTTGACTTGTCACACTCGCACATCAGGAGATGCTTGCTAATGCCTCCCTGCCGCCGGAACACCATCTTGCCGGAATCTCAGGCTGCTTTCGGCCTCAACATCATGCGTGTTTCGACTTCAAAACGCCTGTTACCCTACGCGATGCACGTCTTCCAAGGGCCGTCTGATTGATTGGCATGAGGCATTGAGCAGCGCAATCTTGGCCACTCCGAACGGATTGTCAATGCCCGCTCAATAGGGCTGTTCCGGGCACACGCACCAGCACCAGCCACTGTCAATAGCGGCTTCGATATGGGGCGTTCGTCCCTTTGACATATCGTCAGGTTTCAAGCCAAGACACATTTTCTATCTTGGTCCCGGCTCAGAACCGGATAGGTCCAGCCTGATGCAGTATCACATCGCATCGAGCTCCATGCTTCTCAGAGAAGCAAGCATCTGCGCATATGTCTGAGTTCCCATCTTTTTCGGCGTCATGGCCTTTACCAGAAGCTCTCATTTGCATCCATTATCTTGCCAAGGCAGTCACTAACAGACTCATCTCGGTCACCAATTCTGATGTGGATGTTGCTGCCCGTTACCGTTCCTCTCAGCGCTCCCCTATTGAGTGATCCAGATAATCGGTTCGCAGGGTCGATTTTCCCGTGGGCTGGACTAGGCCCATATTCACGTACCCAGGTGCGCCCTGTCCATGAGCCGCGAGGCCACTTCTGGCTCTAGGCAGTTGTTAGTTGACTGTTGCACGTATCTGGTCCCTGACTTTAGTGCGGGAGCTTGTTCAATCCAGCCACCGTTAACCAGGATGTCGATCTAGCTTGTGCGGAACAACATCATGGCGTGTGCTCACATTGATCAAATCTGGACCAGCCCCGACAACCCGGCGTGCACACTCATCCATCCATGATGGGTTTCTCCCTGCTTTACCATCCAGATTTGCCAAACGGAGGTTCCCGGACAGTGGAGAAGGTTCTGCTTGCGATCTAGTCCAATTGATAGACACGATCCCGGTTGAGCCATCTACTATAGCAAACCCTGGGTTTGTTATAACCCTCCGCTCCACACCGTTACTCCTGTCCTGCACCAAGCACCATAACTGTTTTCTCCCTTGTTGCCACGCCATCAGCTCGCACCCACTCTCTGTGGCTCTTTCTTTGGAAAGGCGGCGAAAAACCTGACAATGGCCGTTTTGCTGCTGTGTTTCTACGGCTGTTCTTGGCCACCTCAGTGTGGTCTAGTCTCACGCTCTTCAAGCGAAGCGCGTTTCAAGTTGGCATTGTGCCCCAATAAGCACCTCCGCCCACCGTCCTTTCTGTGTCATCTTTTCCAGCAGAGGTACATTTTCTAATTGTTCTATGCGCAGGGGCTTTACAATGGCAAATTGCCATCTAATCGGGAGAGTTTGTCTTCAAAGCAATGCTATTGCATTGTGCTCTTATCCTTGCTAGTCATGATGGATGCCAGGGGTGGCTCTTGTTTCTATATCAGGCACCCTGGAGACCTTGCAATGGACATAAGATCGTCAAATTGACCACCCTCCAGACCCTGGCCTTGGTTAACAGGTAGTCTCCGCAGCCCAGCACTTGTCGGACGGGGATTGTTCTCATACCGGACTGGGCAAAATCTCCAAGTGCTTTAACCTGCAGCATGAACGCAGAGAGGCCAGTGATCCACTCCCTCTGCGACCCTGCTCTAGCTACTCCGTCATCAGACGATATAGGCCTGCCCTGGTACTGGCAACGCTTGCCAGGTTACTAGCCCTTGTGTTAAATACGTTTACTGACCCCAGGCCGGGAGCTAAAAGAGATCTTATGAGGGGACGTATCCTATCATACAAAATAAAGCATTACCGCTTCTACAAACTCGCTTTCCTATCGACTGCCTTACTCGGTGTAGTAGTGGTATGTCCTAATAGTATTCATCCTAATCAAGTCCTTCTCTTATGCCTTCTCTCCAAGACAGCAGCTTCGGATTGAATGCGCATTCAACACACTCCTTTGGACTACTCACAACCGTTACGCTACTATAACTCCTGCCTGAGCTCACCCCCCCAACACGGCCCTCCAACGCCAGTCACCAGCGTCTCACTCAACTACGGAAACGGGAAAGCCTCTGGCCCGGTACCAATCAGTGAAAATTCAGACAATATATGTGGCAAGCTGCTTAGTAGCTAGTAACGCTATCGACTTACACTTCAGACGCAAAATACAACATCCAGAAGCCTAGCTCGACGCACACAAATCACACCGTTTTGGACACCACAAAATAACCCTTTCTCTTCCTCGCCGTAGCCCGCAAGGGCTTCATCCTGTCAAATTCTTTCCATTCAGAGCCCAGCGGCCGTCCAGAGCGGTTCGCTCTGGAGGACCTCATGTATCGGAGGCACGCTGGCGGGCACCTATCGAGTGGGGGATTATACCGTGGACTACTCGGGTCAGGGTTCACAATCAGGACAGCAAAATCAACATCAGCAAGCGTATGATACGTCACTTCATCAGCGTTCACGACACCAGCAGCCTCGGGCCTCTATTCACCATCCTGGAGGCCCGGCTGCTGGTATTCATGGCACTCCCGACCCGCATCACGGAAACCCTCATGTCCAGCACGCAGCAATGGCTCAACACCATCAGCATCCATCGCCACAGATGGTCATGGACCCTTCTCATCTAGGACATCATCGTCTAGGGCCGCCTCAGTTTGGAGC
Organism: Fusarium acutatum; assembly: GCA_012932015.1. Lineage (NCBI taxonomy): Eukaryota > Fungi > Ascomycota > Sordariomycetes > Hypocreales > Nectriaceae > Fusarium > Fusarium acutatum. The sequence goes on along the minus strand of JAADJF010000121.1, from coordinate 87,189 downwards.
CCCAGGACAAGTCATGGCCCCTATGTACCAGACTCTTTCGACCCCAACACCACCGAATCACCCTCAGCATTCTGTGCCTCCACCCGGCTCTAAGCGGCCACGGCCCAGTGATCTTGATCTATCTGTTACGGGAATGGCTGACTTGGACCATTCGGATCTCAGTGGCATGCAACAGACACCTTTAGGAGCAGCATATGCTCACGCTGCCGCCGTGGCAGTTTCACAGCCTCAACACCAACCTATACATCACCACCACCACCTCCCCGACTCCGAGCCACCATCCAAGATGATGCGCCGCGACGACGGCTTAGGGGGAGCCCCAAGCGTTGTGGGACAAATTGGAATGCCGGATCCAGCACCTCGCCCCCGTGGTCCTAAACTGAAGTTCACGCCAGAAGATGACCAGCTATTGATCGAACTGAAGGAAAACAAGAACTTGACGTGGAAGCAAATAGCAGATTTCTTTCCAGGACGATCTTCAGGGACATTACAAGTTCGATACTGTACGAAGCTCAAAGCTAAAACAACTAACTGGACCGACGAGACGGTACGTTGACCAGCAAACTAACCTTTAATTACCTTGGTGGTGTGATTAAAGAGTTTTCTGACTTTCTCCCTAGGACCAAAAGCTCCGAACTGCCCTTCAGGACTACGAGAACGAGAAATGGAGAATCGTCGCCAATAAAGTTGGCACTGGCTTTACTCCTGCAGCGTGTCGAGAACGGGCTGAGCAGCTAATGGTTGAGGATCCAGCAACTTTGGCGGCTTTGTCACAGTCATTATCACCAGCTGTAGCCTCAAACGCAGAATCCGAAGAGCCCTTATATTCCCATCATCAGCTTCAATAATAAAAGAAAAATAATTGTGCCAGCGGAGGGTTCATTCTATAATCGCGACGCATCAAAAACACCACATTCCCCCTTTCAGAACACTCCTTATTTCTTTACGATCATTCGACCTACGCCCAAACACATTCGCTTTTGCATTTGGCTGCTCTCAGCCAACATAATAACCATTACGACAACTTTATCAACGACCCCAAGGCCTTCTTCCTAGAGTTGTCGATTTGAGCACACCGGTTTCAGCCCAGGTAGGGCAAAACGCACCCACGACTTGTTTCTTTTATCCCTGTATTAATTTCTTTTGTTCCGTGCTTACAGGCAGTTTCCATTGTTCTTTCGTATTCGAGACTGGCCTTTTTTTTGTCACAAACCCTTTTTTTAACATTAATCATACTTCACTTCCCCATTCCCCTTCTCAAAAAATTGTCTTGTATTCCGTTTTGTTACGTCTATGATCTCCTATGTCGCTTTACGAAAAAACTATAGACCTGGAAGCCCCGGAAAAGGAGAAAGAATTATTTACATGCACTTAATATTCCCCATCCTTCAGCCAGGGGGAAACCGTCCAATCGCTTGGGATATGTGGCTGATCACACTTTCTTGTCACTTATTACCCTTATCTTATAACTATATTCTACCTCTTAATCATTTATGTACGGGAGCAAAAGCAGGATCATGGGCGGAGCAGGTTTCCTTTTTTGGCGCAGCGTATTTTTCGGGTTTGTGTATGTAGAACGACGGATGAACAGGAGCATATTGTGATGTTTCTTGATACCACAGAAGAGGAAACGGAGCATGTAAGCGTAGAGCACGAAAGGAAAGGCTGGGGCTGGGGGTGGCTGGATTCAGATTCGGGAGACGAAGTCCAGTATAGCTATCGGGTTGCCATGATTCAGGAACACTTGGAAGACGAAGGCGCTAGATAATAGAAGACAAGATCTGCTCGATCATCATCAGAATCACGCCATGAGGCTCCTCTCTCTCAGGTCCAGAGTCGTGACGCTAGAAAGACGAGAAAATGGAGCCGGTTCACCTCGACTCCGAACGTTGTGATGCCCTATAATTGAAGCCTTGAAACAATATATAACGCCCAAACTGCAAAGGTTCCCTCGGATCTGGCTCAGAGCACCCCCCTGTATGCTTTGTCTCACCGGAACCGGTCTCCACAGTTGAGCTAGACGAAACGAAAGTGTTTATGCTTTAAATCCCTGTCACACTCCGCGCATCTCGTCCCTGCCCATGAGATGTAGGCATGTATATGTATCTATGCATGTATAGGGGGGCGCTGCGATCAGTTATGATATAGGTAGGGTAAGGCGGGACCTTGCCACGTAGCTATCTGTACAGAGACAGTGCTGCTGCGGCACAATCGCCATGGTTGCCGACTGGCGGGGGCCAACCCTGAAGAAAAGGCTGCCAGTGAGCGGATGGAGCCGATGAAACGGAGGGCAAAGGGCCCTTTGGGTGTCATGTCACCTGTGGCTTTAAGGCGGTCGAGTCCATCCCACTGGTGTCCTCGTGATGTTAATACTTTGTCGACAGGCTATATGACCAGAAGAGTGCAGAAGGCCCGATCTTGGCTGTGATGGGATGAGATGAGTTGATGGGATGGTGCTTTGTTGTTTGCCTGACCTTGAGAGAGGGACCCGCCTGGTTCTGATTAACATGTTGCATTACACCGCATGGGATGCGAGTCACGGCGCTAAACGATGGGGCTTTTTGAGCTGGAGCTACAAAGAGTAACAGTTATTTCAGCCATGCGGGTGCGCATGCGTGCTGGCTCTGTGACGAGCTGCGTGGTGTCTCATTGTGACGTGTTGGGAGGTGAGCAAGAATGGGACAGTAGGTATGCATGTGCGAGCGCGCGTCTGTAAGAGACGCGTTGAGCGGTCACACGACGCCAAGTGCAGTCGCACAGCGGTCGAGAGGAGGTAACACAAGATGTAGGTCGCGTAGCTTGCTGTGTTTGGATGATCTTCATGCTCCGGGGTTGAGGTCGTGTCGAGCCACGGCTATCGAGGTCATCTCAGAGCTGAGAGCATGAAGAGCAGCAGCTGTGCCACATCTCATCACAGGTAGCTAGCTAGGAAGCAAGCAAGCAAGACAACAGTACCTACATGTCGGAGAGCCGGGGAACGTAGAGGGTTACCGCCGCTGAAACATCTCTTTCGAAATCTCCGATGTGCAGTCTCTAAGCGAGGCATTATGGCTGGCTGATGTTGTTGACTTGATGTAGGTACTGCATAATATCATAAAGCAGACTGCCCGATCTGTGAAAAACTAGGCCTGAAACTGGCTTCAAGTCCCGGTTGCTACACTGACGATGCGTGATAAAACTTGGGGCACAACACCCCCTTCCCAGTCTTGGTCATGGATTTGTCAACCCCCCGTCGACCGAGACTTTTTGACCCATCCCAGGGCTATAACGGTCTGAGTTTTCAGGTCACATCGGCGGCCAGAGATGGATAGGATAGAGAGGAGAGGAGAGGGAGGTTGGGTCGATATGACGGCGGCGTTTGGTGATGATGCATTGCGACGCTGAACTTGGTTAAGATGCCTGCATGTTTCTTTTTCGCCCCACGAGAGAGATGGGCTTTAAAACGTTTGTTTCATCTGGTTGGCAGAGCGGTTTTCGAGAGGGTTAGCGCGAGTCGATAACCACCTGTCTTATGGGCTATATAACTCAGTTTTATAAGTTGGGTTGAGTTTAGACCCCTGGTAATCGAGACCGAGGAAGAAACAAACGCAGCCAAACAAAACGAAACGAAACACGCCACTTCCGGGAATTCCCAGTCGCCTTGTCAAATGCGACAGGACATATCCCCCAATGCGGATGTGAGCCTTGTTAATTCATTATCTCGTGCTGGCTTCTTTTGCAAGGATGCAGACGTTGGCCCGGAGCCGATCACAACCCTGGTCAGCCAAAATCTGCCCCCGGATCTCCAATAGCCATGACTCTGTCATCATTTTCCTGCATCTGTCCCGGAACCGTTGAAGCAACTTCCGAGTTGATCCACATCTAGGGTTCTGCCAGCCTCCACCAGCTCGACCAAGGTGCCGTGGCCGGTAACGTCTAGTCCCGGGTCTAGGAACGCTGCCATCTCAACTAGCCAGCCGTTGAAGTCCCTGATCTCGGTTGATCTGCCGGCACGCACGTCTTGCAGCATGGAGCTTGTGTTCTCCCTAACTTTGTGACCCACTCGATAGATCATGTCCTTCAGCTGAGGATGTGAGAATCTTTCCTGCAGGCTCTTGGGCGAGAGATCGATGGTCGTCTCAGGCTCGCCTGGTAAACGTCCTTCCTGCCGTCCAATGATTTCTGCGCTGCTCTCGTGGGCCACAAGAAGTTGGAGCACTTGACTTGCTTCGCTTAGAAGTTGGTCAATGACTCGTGCGAGCACTCCATCTGATTCAGTGAATAGAGCTCCATTTTTGCACCCCAGAATAGCTGTCAAAGGGTTGATTACCGCGTTAACGACGAGCTTTTCCAATTGCAGAATCCAGAGTTCTCCCCTAGGCACAGACCTAGCCTCTAGGTATGGGGCTTCCAGTAGCTGCTTGACTAAGTAAGCTGTTTTCCCGAGCGAAATGGAGTTCGGGAGAACAGCTCCGACCACAACATCAGCTTGGGAGGCATGAAAACTTTTGAATGTTCCCTGGGATGTCACTCCATGTGTTGTAACACAAGCTAAAAAGTTGGGCTCATGGCTGCTGTGATAGCGATGGGAAACGTATAAGGATCCATGAGGAGGCCACAATTTCGACATTCCGTTTTGAGCGAATAACACAGTGCTGTTTCGGTCCAGGTATCCTCGAACTCGGTCAACCTGTGGCAGGGCAGCTGAAGCCTTGGTCAAGACGATGAGGTTCTTAAGCTTTTCGCCATCGGCGACCTCTCGAACTGGGCCGAAATCCGGCTCATTCTCTGTCCACCATTCAACATCGAAGTCTTTGTTCTTCTCCAGCTTGTCCTGGCGCAAGATTTCAATGCCGTCACTCTCGATCCATTGCTCTAAGAGCTCCTTTCTGTGAACAACCAATGTGATTGGGGGCCTGTCAGGCGCTTGGGCCAGTGAACTTGCGAAGAGGCGGCCTAAGTTACCTACTCCTAGGACGTAGATCCGCTGGTCGGAATCACCAGAAGCAGACGAGGTTGAAGGGTCAGAACCATTGTAAGAAGCAAGGTTTGACAGGTTCCATGCAAACAGCGTAGGGGTCGGCCTTACGTCATTGCAACATACTTCCAGCCATGAGGGTCTCTGAGAATACATTCTGACTGAAGCGACTGAAGCGAGAGGCCAAATCCGGCGTGGACGGGTAGCAATCTTGAGGCGGTGAGACTGATTAAAATTGAAGAGAATAGACCGCATTTTGAACCCTAATAGATTGGAAAGTCTGACTGTGTTATACGAGGACCGGTAGTGCCGGCACTTGCAGCAAACGATAGACTCGTCGTCAGTCGATCAGAGACGCTAGATGTGTCGTATGTTCCTGATGGAGACGGGCTGTCTGTCATTGGGAAGCTGAAGACGGGACCCAATTGGGAGAGATTTATCGGACCGATAGTAAAGACATAGCTTCTATTGAGTTTGGAGAGTGGAATAATCCAGAAAATGATGATTTGTTATGGTTCGACTATATGCAACTCATTGTGGATGTAGTTGAAAATAAGGAAGGTGGTGATCTGAATTCAATGCTGGGGCGGGTGGAGTTGGCCTCACAGTGTAGATAACAAGGTTGAGGTAATTGCACTGTATTTCAAGATGCCTTATGGAGCCCAACAGACTAGCAACTGTAATTCATACTCGAGATCTTTGCATAACAAACTGAACTACTTTAGTATATGAAGGACTGATATAATGCTACTATATAAGTTACAGTAAATTACAACTCAAAGTGTCTTTTCAACACACTTAAAGTCGTGAAGTGGTCTCAACAGCTCATGCCTAAGCTGAGCTTAGCAGATGAAAAGTGCCCTACTATAGTTCAGTTGAAGTATACAGACTAAATGAAGGATACAAGAAGATATACAACAGTAGGCATAAATTATAGGGTAATTAAATTGGCTGTCTTTCTGCCAATGATATTCTCAAAATATTGCTAGTAACTATCTCAGTTGAGGTACACATCGATTTCCAATTAACAGAGACCCGCTTGGTGCCTGGATTCCTGTGCGCACCAATCAGAACACGTTCTCTCGAAATTTAGCACGCCCTGCAGCCTAGATTCGTCTTTCATCTTCACCTCTTCGACGTCATTACAGCCTATTATTTGCGTACAAAGGCGACTTCAACTTTTCGCAACTGATTGATATTATCATTTCCTCACTTTTGCCTGCAGGATTCCAGCCTCAGATAAATTCTCAGATCTGCTAAGATCTTTCAACGAAGCTAGAAGCGCTTAATCAAGGGCAACGCAATCCATACAAATTCTATGCATTCTCATTCACGCAGATTTTCAACCTCCTGCCATTACCCGGAAGTTTCAACCCATCTCAAGCTTTCGCTGAATCAAGAGAATGAGGATTCATCAGTGCTAAATCCACGATAACCGGCTATCTTCTCATTTTGTAAAGCGCAGAGTCGACTGCTCGATTTCTCCTTACCCGAGAGCACAAGAAGTGTAACTTTGTGAATTCTGCAACCAGCACGTCCTTCACCATGGCATCTGAAGATATGGTCTCAGATAATCGAGAAGTCGACAAAGCAGCACTTCTTGATCGAATGGTTGCTGTTGCACAACAAAGCGCATCTCAAGATGAAGTAGTCAAAGAAGAGCAGCCGAACACCGAAGGTCTCAATGAAGAAGATGCGCTGCGCAATTTGACTGGCACCGTAAGAGATCAGAATGACCTGGAACGAGATATCACACTCCAAGCCAATGCTGCACTCAACGAAGCTGAGGACAAGAAGGATCAAAACCGCATCGAAAAGTTGGAAGCCACCAAGCATCGGCTTCAGCTTCAACTGGACAAAGAGAAGAAGCGCCTAGAGAAAGTTGCTCACAGCAATGTATACCAAACTCGAAATATCCAGAAGGAAATCGCAAAACTCGATGAAGAAATTAGACAAGTGAGCAATGACATATCTGATTTCCAGGCACGAATAAAGAAGCGTCATGAAGAAAGCTCTGTGGACGATTCAAACAAGTCCAAATCTACTAGGCTTCCTGGTGAAAGCCACCGTGACTTCCTGATTCGAACCGGAAAGATTACACCATTTGCCAAGATTGGAGGACCACGACCTGCTGGGATTCAAGGTCAGCTCGCCGATACCATTCTGGATGCAGAAGAAGAGGCAGCAGCTGAACATCTTGGAGGAGAGCTTGAAGGGCCAGCTTCGCATCAGCGACTTCGCAGACCTGGCTTTGCTGATGAGCTTGATTCGGAACCCGAACCCCCTCAACCAGCCCCAGCTGTTGAGAGTGAGTTCTCATTAAGGCCAAGGAAAAAACGTCGCGTTCGAAAGGAGCGTAGCCCGTCTGCGGATTTTGAACCTGAAGCATCCGGTTCTGAATCTCACGACGATGATGTCTGGAAGCAAGGGAACGAGGATGACCTAATTAGAGAGCAACGCCGTCAGAACAAAGCCAAGGCTAAGGCTGCCGATCAAGAGCAGATCGATCTTAGTAAGATCGACGACGGTAATGAAGCCCATTTCAAGGCCCGTTTGAATGACTGGGTGACTCGAAGAAGTCGTGCACGGAGGGCTCGGAAGCAAGCAGTCGATGTGCCTGCTGATGCAGGAGAGAGCGACGATGAAGAAGAAGAATGGTTTAAACCGGCCCCTGATTTCCCTGACTACAACTTTGGTGACGATCTGAAACTGCCTGGAGATATTCACCCGTCGCTCTTCGGATACCAAAAAACAGGCGTACAATGGCTTGCCGAACTTTATAACCAGAACGTCGGAGGCATCATTGGTGATGAGATGGGTCTGGGAAAAACTGTACAGCTTATTGCCTTCATCGCAGCTCTCCACTATAGCAAAAAGCTACGCCGTCCTGTCATTGTCGTTGCGCCTGCTACACTTCTGCGACAATGGGTGAGTGAGTTTCACCGCTGGTGGCCACCACTTCGTGTGTCCATCTTGCACGCTTCTGGTAGTGGTATGATGAATCCCAAGTTCGAAGATGAGTATGACCTGGATCATTTCCAGCCTTTGGCCAACAAGTCAGAAAAGGCTGCTCAAAGAATCGTCAACGGAGTCGTCAAGAGTGGGCATGTCTTGGTAACGACGTACACTGGCCTTCAGACATATGCCGAGACTTTGCTGCCAGTTCAATGGGACTACGCAGTTCTGGACGAAGGACACAAAATTCGTAACCCAAACGCCGAGATTACTGTTACCTGCAAGGAACTCAACACACCGAACCGTGTTATTCTCTCGGGAACACCAGTCCAGAATAACTTGACCGAATTGTGGTCACTTTTCGACTTTATTTATCCTATGCGATTGGGAACCCTCGTCAATTTCAGAGCCCAATTTGAGATTCCGATTCGTCAAGGTGGTTATGCCAACGCATCTAATCTGCAGGTCATGACAGCAGAAAAATGTGCAGAAGCGTTGAAAGAAACAATTGGAGAATATCTACTTCAGCGTTTGAAAGTCGATGTCGCAGCCGATCTCCCGGAAAAGACAGAACAAGTGTTGTTTTGCAAATTGACTGATGGCCAGCATAAGGCGTATGAGACTTTTATTAAATCGGATGAGGTTTCGGCCATCTTGAATCGAAGGCGACAATCACTTTACGGCATTGACATATTGCGCAAGATCTGTAACCACCCAGATTTGCTCGACAAGACTCTTGCAAAGAAAGCTGGCTACGATTTTGGGAACCCCAAGCTATCTGCGAAACTGCAGCTCACAAAAGATCTACTACAAAAGGTCATGATCCCTAATGGACACAAGACGCTCCTCTTCTCACAAGGCAAACAAATGTTGAACATTATCGAGAAGTGTATCAGCGAATGTGGAATTTCTTACGTGCGAATGGATGGAGAGACACCCGTCGACCAGCGTCAGCCAATGATCGACAGATTTAATGAAAGCCCGGATATTCATGTCTTCCTTATGACAACTCGTACTGGAGGATTGGGAACAAATCTCACTGGTGCTGATCGCATCATCATCTTTGACCCTGACTGGAACCCTTCAACAGATCTCCAAGCTCGAGAGAGAGCATGGAGACTCGGTCAGAAGAAGCCGGTAAAAATCTACAGACTGATGACGGAAGGGACTATCGAAGAAAAGATATATCATCGCCAGATTTTCAAGCAGTTCATGACAAACAAAGTCCTGAAGGATCCAAAGCAGCGTAGCAGTTATGACCTGTCAGACCTCTACGATCTCTTCAGCTACAACACAGGGGAAGACGCGAGTGCCAACCGAAGCGAGCTCTTCAAGAAAGCAGAAGTTGAACTTCCATCCGGCGATGGCGAACAGGAGCAAGCTTCAGAAACAGCTCAGAATGTGGCAGGCGGAACAGATGTGGAGAGCAAAGAGCTCCGGCAGATGGGCCTGGTAGCTGCCATGGAAGATTTCCGAGAAGACAAGTCTGTTCACGATGAGAAGCGCATGCTGGACGGTATCTTTGCAAAGTCAGTCAACAATGCCTACGACCACGAGGCTATTGTGAACGGGCCCCAGAAAGCAAAGGCGGATATTTCTGTTCTGCAACAAGAAGCAAATATGGTAGCCCGCCAGGCTGCAGCACACCTTCGCCAAGCTGGCGCAGAGGCGCGAAGAGTTCCCATAGGCACTGTTACATGGACTGGTGAGGTGGGGCAGGCTGGCCGTCCTGGGGCTAACCGTCGCCGTGGAGGACCAAGCTCAGCAGCGGTTATGAGTAACTTGGCAGACCGACAAGGTCTTGATACAGGGAGTGGGGGAAGTTCTCGTTCAGGAACTCCTGGCGCAGACAAGAATCTAAAGTCTAAAGACTTCGTGGCCATGATCAAAACATTCATCAACCGCCACAATGGTCGAGTCCCCAGCAAGATGCTGGTAGACCACTTCAACCCCTACTGCCCAGGCAAGAAGCAGAGCGACGAGTTCAAAGCTGCTTTAGATAAGGTTGCAGTATTGAACAAAACGGGAGGTGCCGGTAGAGGAATCTGGACCCTCAAGCCAGGTGTAAAATAACTGGGATGAACAAGGCATGATTTGGCGAGGAGTTCAGGAGACATCAAGATCACATACAGTAGACATAGCGGCTTATAAATGTATACAATTGCTTTTATCTCACATCATCATATATCGTCAACCGTACAGCTGCAAAGCATCACATCATGGAATAAATCTGACAAGCAGGATGATTCATAGGCCTTCTTCGGGCGAATTCATAACTGTCTACTGCGTCCTAACCCATAACCTGACCAGGCTCTGCAGTGTAGACTGGAGACCAGGCGAAAAAGCCGTTCTCCTCGTGATTCTCAACGCCACAGAGAAACCAGATAGCGAATCTCCTGTCCGATCCAAGCCACCCATGTGCGAGCAGCTTAGAGACGACGACCACGGCGACCACCCTTTCTGCGGGTAGAGTCGGAGGGAGTAGGGGTAACGTCCTCAATTCGGCCGATCTTCATGCCAGCACGGGCGAGGGCACGGAGAGCGGACTGGGCACCGGGACCGGGGGTCTTGGTACCGTTACCTGCATGTGAATTAGAATGGCTGTTTAAGTGAGGGGCACTCCCAATTGAACTTACCACCAGTGGCACGGATCTTGATGTGAAGAGCGTTGATGCCAAGCTCCTTGCAGCGGGCAGCGACGTCCTGGGCAGCCAACATGGCAGCGTACGGGGAGGACTCGTCACGGTCGGCCTTGACCTTCATACCACCAGTAACACGGGTGATGGTCTCACGGCCACTGGAATCACCCAAGTTAGCCTCATTGAACCATATAACAGAGCAAATTTCTCCTCCGAATTTCATGTTCCTCATTCACGGGCTGACGAACCTCAGATCGGTGACGTGGACGAAGGTATCGTTGAAGGAGGCGAAGATACGGGCAACGCCGAAGACCAGCTCGCCTGTTGAAACAATTTCGTTAGTCCATGATCTTTCTCTTCCTCAATCTGCTCGAAATTCGTCCAAGGGTGGTCGCATACCATCGCGAACGGAGGGTCCGAGGGAGATGTTCTCCTGGGGAGCGCGGGTGGTGGTCTTCTTGGGAGCCATTTTGAAGGGATGGGCGACTGCTGGTTATTTCGTCACTTGGCGGTTGAGAATGAGGATCTTCAACTGTTATTTGGATGCGCCGAACCAACAAATTCGGTGGGCAGGTGCGAGGGCGGTGGCGCCTGGCAGAATTGGAAGTTTTGCCAAACCCTACGGGGACCCACTGGGAATTTCGGCTGAAAATTTCTCTTAGCAAAAAGGCTGGCGTTCCCTCTCTTCAACCCACGCTTCCGACCGACAACCACTAACCGACCTCTCCAACAGCCGTCGCCGACAAAATGGGTGCTACGTATGTGAATCCTCCCTGAGGACGTGGACGATATGGGCAGATGCCCTGGTTCTCGAGATTTCTTTTGCTTTGCGGATTGCCGTGGTCCTCTCGCTGGAAAGTCACGGTCTCTGAATCGAGTCGTTGACCGCCAGCTCGATCTTTCTTGAGCTTCTCCCTCAATTGTCCTAAGCTTGGAACACAGTTTGGGCATTGAGAGATGTTGCTTGGGGTGTTGGAGATGAAGATGAAATACTCTTCTTTCCCAAAATCATTATCGTCGAATTGCACACGGTCGCTGAAACACGCACCACAGACCAATTCTTCGAATATCTTTCTTGAACTCTATGTTTGAGGCGTTGTCGGATGAGCGGTTAAGGAAGTCACCTCGATCCTCGTATCATGGCCTTCCAGCTCACCGATCAAAAACATCTTTCGAGTTAGCCAAGCAGAGAATGCTGCATTGCAACAGTTCTCGCACCGGCGCTCTGTTCCATACCACGTCCTGTGGTATCGTGGACTGCGAGCTAATCTGATTCTATAGCGTTCCTACCAACGACCAGATCCTGGTCCCTGAGACCCTTCTCAAGAAGCGCAAGTCTCAGGAGAAGGCCCGCGCTGAGCGCACCGACGCCATTGAGAAGAAGAAGGCTGTAAGTACTATCCTCTTTTTACACTGGCACTATGATGGAAAACATACATTCATCAACTAGACTCCGGTCGATGCTGTTGATAGTTAACCTTCTTTCGGGTCTGACATTGCCTGACTGATTCCAATCATTTCTTCATCCACTTGCAAGACATGAACTGACCAGTTTGAAATAGGCCAACAAGGAGAAGCGTCAGGTCATCTTCAAGCGTGCTGAGAAGTACGTCCAGGAGTACCGCGATGCTGAGCGTGAGAAGATCCGTCTTCACCGCGTCGCCAAGGCCGAGGACTCTGCTTTCGTCCCTGCCGAGGCTAAGCTGATCTTCGTCGTCCGCATCAAGGGTATCAACAAGATGCCCCCCAAGCCCCGCAAGATCCTCCAGCTCCTCCGTCTCCTTCAGATCAACAACGGCGTTTTCGTCAAGGTCACCAAGGCCATCACTGAGATGCTCAAGGTCGTCGAGCCCTGGATCGCCTACGGTTACCCCAACCTGAAGACCGTCAAGGAGCTCGTCTACAAGCGCGGTTACGGAAAGGTCAACAAGCAGCGTGTTGCCCTCACTGACAACGCCATCGTTGAGGAGAACCTCGGCAAGTACGGCATTGTCTGTGTTGAGGATCTCATCCACGAGATCTACACCGTCGGCCCCAACTTCAAGCAGGCCTCCAACTTCCTCTGGCCCTTCAAGCTCTCCAACCCCACTGGTGGCTTCCGCCCCCGCAAGTTCAAGCACTTCATCGAGGGTGGTGACCTTGGTAACCGCGAGGAGGCTATCAACGCTCTCGTCCGCCAGATGAACTAAGCGTTGGTTTCTAAACAAAAACGGTTTTAAGGGATCGGTCGTTAGGACCTAACGGATTCAAAAAAGATTTGCATTTGACTGCTCGGCGTTCTTATCATGACAGGGGAAATGGCAATTGATACCGTGATTAATGACACCCGAGTTTTCAAACTATTCTATCCGTGATATCCTGTGATGTGAAGCAATTGTGAAAATTTTTCTCACGTGCCGCGCCGTCTGCATTCTCGCCATACATGTGAGGGGTATTAATAATGCCAATTATACATGTGGAGAACCACTTTTAAATCTATGGACCTTGAATCTTCATTTCTCCAAAAGATCGGGTAGGTATTCTACATCTTGATATCAAAGCTTGTGCCACAACCACAGCTACTGGTAGCAAGTGGGTTATCAATAATCTTGAACTGCGAGCCGATCAACTCCATTGTGAAGTCGACTTTGCTGCCCTTGAGGAGGTCGAGAGACGGCTCGTCGAGAATGATCTTGGGGCCTTCTTCCGAGGTTGTAGCCGGATCAGTGTCATCAGGGATATACTGGAAAATCGTATCGTCCTCGTTCACGATGGATGACCATTCGGCGGCATCCTTGGCAGGTAAAGTAACAAGGCTCATGAGATATTGGAAGCCATGGCAACCACCACTCTCGACTTGAATCCTTAGGGCGAGATTCGGGTTGCCGTCCTTTTCCATGATCTTGTTGAGACGCTTTGAGAGTCAGCAGTGTCTCCATGGGATCTTTCCTTGTTGCAATTACCTTAGCAGCTCGTTCAGTAATCTCCAGCATCATCTCATTGCCATCCTCATCTTGTTGGGGATTCAGTATAGCCCGCGTCTTCTGTCGGATAGCAGTAGTCGAGAATTGCCTCGTAGCTGTTTCCCTTGACTTGAAGTCCCACGACCGTGTCGAATGAGCATATGTTCTGGATTGTGCAATGGTGATATGAGGGGTTCGTAGTCGAGATGGGGGAGTGCATCGTGGAATAAGGAACTCGAGAGGCGTTGAGGTCTGGGTCGTCGTTGTGTAGCTCCTTCGTGCAAGTTGAATAAAAGAATTGGCAGTCGATTGCGCATTAGCACAGTGAATCCGAGCCATTATGAAAGTAACAATTTGAAGAAATTAAGGTTGAAAAGATGATGTTGGAAAGAAGTGGAATTACGTAGCGCATCTATGCTGAGAAATCCATGCCACAAGCCGATTCCGCTTGCCTCCCGGACCTCGAAATCCTTCTACGGCCCGGAGACCGAGAGAACCTGCCTGGAGGGCAAGGCCCGGCTCAACGACGGATAAGACTCATTTACCGCCGTTGTATTCCGAGGCTCACCGATGAAGACATCTTTATATGACAACATTATGATAAGGATAAATTGATCCCTTGATTTTTACTAGCCTTGTCAAGGCTTCGTTGATCTATCATTTGCCTTTTTTTCGCTGATACACTTTTGTTATGCCATCCATGGTAAGTTTATCAAAGATGTATTACCTTTGATCATGTATAAGGACGGGAGGGCACAGAAGATGGCTGCAGACTTGCGGCTGGTTACGCATAACTCTATTCAACACTGTAACTACTATTCTCTCGACATTCGTAGTTCCTACCAAATAATATGATCAACAACTCTAAACTACTTGTACTCAAAACTCATGCTCGTAACTGAACCTGAAGCTTGTGACTCATGTCATCTCAGCCACTTACAACCAATCTGTGGCTGTGCGCCTATCAGCTCGGTTGCCCCAGCCCCACCCTAACATCCCACACTGAATGAATTTTGTTTTTGGAAGGAACAACCCCGCCCACTGACTTGACTTGAGCCAGGCCAGCCCAACAGACAAGTTTCAGTGTCAAATAATTTGCCCAGCATGTCTCGATTTTTCCGCGGCGGCGACGACAGCTCTAGCGACAGCTCCAGCGACGAGGAGGAGCTCTACTCCGAGGAGGAGGAGGAGGAGGAGCAGCAAGACTCCCAGGAGGATTCTTCCGAGGCCGACAGCGACGACTCGAGCAGCGACGACGAGGGCGGCCGAGGAATCAACAAGTTCTTGAAGGACGCATCCTCCGATAGCGAAGACAGCGACGATGAAGTACGAGCTAAAGTCAAGTCCGCCAAGGACAAGCGCCTGGATGAGTTAGAATCATCCATCAAGCAAATCGAGAACGGTCAAAAGAACGGCGACTGGACACTCATTTCTGCCGGTACGAGAAAAATTGTCGAATTTTTTGTCAATTATTTGGTCGAAAATACTAATGAAAACGCTCAGAATATGAGAAGCTCAACCGTCAGGTCGCTAAGCTGCCTGGCAGCAGACCCCCCAAGCCTTACATTCGTATCCTCGCCGAGCTAGAGGACTTTATGAATGAGTCTCTTGCCAAGCAGAAGGTTACACCCAAGAAGATGAACGCCATCCAAGCCCGATCCCTCAACGCCGTTAAGCAAAAGGTCAAGAAGACCAACAAGGAATACCAGACCCAGATCGATGCCTACCGAGCGGACAAGGATGGTTTCATGGAGTCCTCGGACAACGAGCCCGTTGCCCCTGCTCCTAAGCCCAAGAAGGTTTCTCTCCAGGTCGACGCTGCCCCTACTGAGGAGGGCGACGACGATGGTTTCGCTACAGTTGGCAAGGGTGGACGCACACTTCAGTACACCCCCGAGAGCATCTTCAAGCACCTGCGAACCATCATGGAGTCCCGAGGAAAGAAGAACACCGACCGAACAGAGCAGATCAAGACTATGGAGAAGCTCCACGAGATCGCCAACACACCCTACCAAAAGATCCGTGTTCTCCTTACCCTGGTTTCTACTCGCTTCGATGTTGGCTCTGGTGGCGCTGCTGCCATGTCTGTTGAGCACTGGAAGGCTGCTGAGAAGGAGCTCTCAAGCCTTCTCCAAGTTCTCGAGGACAACCACGACTATGTCGTTGTCGAGAACGCTGAGGAGTGGGACGACGATGACAAGCCCCCTACTCTGCAGGAGGGTGAGAAGCACATCAAGGTCCCTGGCAGCATTGTCTCTTACATCGAGCGTCTTGATGACGAGCTCGTCCGCTCCCTCCAGAGCATTGACCCTCACACCTCCGAGTATATCGAGCGATTGCAAGACGAGGGTGCTCTATACAACATCATCTTCCGTGGCCTCCTCTACTACGAGTACCTCCGAAAGGATGACTCTCTTGAGATTCCCCAAGATAGCGTGAACCGAATTGTTATGCGCCGTTTGGAACACGTCTACTTCAAGGTAATTTCCCCGCCTTTTCTTCTACCTGTTTTCGCAGTAACTAACATTTCTTCAGCCCGCCCAAGTTGTCAAGACCTTTGAGGAGAACTGCTGGAAGGTTGTTGGCGAGACTGTCGAGTCTGTCATCACCCCCCGCGACCAGGCTCAGAACGCTGGCAACCTCGTCAATGTTCTCTGCAACTACCTGTTCAGCAACAGCGACGGTATTATCCGTGCCCGAGCCATGCTGTGCCAGGTTTACTTCCTCGCCCTCCACGGCGAGTACTACAAGGCTCGTGATATGATGTTGATGTCCCATCTTCAGGAGAACATCCCCAATTTTGATGTGCAGAGCCAAATTCTTTACAACCGTACTCTGGTGCAAGTTGGTCTTTGTGCTTTCCGCAAGGGTCTCGTTTACGAGGCCCAGAACACTCTCCAGGAGATCTGCGGCAGTGGTCGCCAGAAGGAGTTGCTCGCTCAGGGTGTCATGATGCAGCGATACAACCAAGTGTCTCCTGAGCAGGAGCGTCTTGAGAAGCAGCGACAACTGCCCTTCCACATGCACATCAACCTCGAGCTCCTCGAGTGTGTGTACTTGACATGCAGCATGCTCCTCGAGATTCCTCTGCTGGCCCAAACTGGTTCATCTCCTGATGTCAAGAAGCGAGTGATTAGCAAGACCTACCGCCGCATGTTGGAGTACCATGAGAGACAAATCTTCACTGGTCCTCCTGAGAACACCCGTGACCACGTGATGCAAGCGTCCAAGGCCTTGGCTGCTGGTGAGTGGAAGAAGTCGATTGACTTCATTCACAGCATCAAGATCTGGGACTTGATGCCCAGCGCCGAGGAGATCAAGACCATGCTCTCCAAGCAGATCCAGGAGGAGGGTCTGCGAACCTACCTCTTCACCTACGCCCCCTTCTACGACACCCTCTCCATCGAGACCCTCAGCACCATGTTCGAGCTTGACCCGACCAAGGTTGCGGCAGTGATCAGCAAGATGATCAGCCACGAGGAGCTCGCTGCCTCTCTGGACCAAGTCACATCCACCGTCATCTTCCGCAAGGGTGTCGAGCTCAGCCGCCTCCAATCGCTTGCCCTCGCGCTATCAGACAAGGCCAGCGCGCTCATCGAGAGCAACGAGCGAACTCTGGAGCAAAAGACACAGGGAACATCAAATGCATTCGAGAGACAAGGAGGCCGAGGCCGAGGAGGACAGAGACGGGGTGGTGGACAGGGCCGAGGAGGAGCTCGAGCAGGTGGCAACACACAGCGACAAGCTGGTGGAACACAGTTCACGGGTGGTGCGCTGGGAGCGGCTGTCCGGGGTTAAGAATCGGGGAATGAACGAGATGAGGCGTCTTAGTCGTTTGCATTTTGCATGGGATGGTTTCTTTTAATGAAAAGGGGCGAAGATGCGGAAGCACTCGCTACGTGTCACTAGGTCGAAACGGAATATGGATACATAGAACTCGTCAACATTGCTTGTGCTGGTGCTGGTGCTATGATGTGAGATGAGATGAGAGATGACAGGAAGAGTAGATTAAAAGTCTTTACTGTAGCGAACGAATCCATGAGATGAAAGTTATTTGAGCTGCATAACCGACTTGTAGGTGCTTAACTGTGTGAGGGCCTATAGATAGTGAGGATATGATGTTGAGGTGCTTGACTACCAGATCTGTTCACACCAATTACAACCAACCGTGGAGAGATGAAGACAGGATTTGATGTATCTGGATTCCAGTTCCACCTCCGAAGCTAACGACTCTTGCCTGGAGTTTCGGGCTTTCGAGGTTGAGCGAGGCGCGCAATTCAACGATAGACAGACGTGATGACTAAGTTGGCGCGCGGATAAAGACCGAGTCCATCAGTCAGCGATTTCCAATCTCGTCGACTTTTTCCATTTCGGATATGGGCGGCTTGTGAGTGGTCCAATGGGTTCCCAATCTGGAGACATCATGAGGTAGACTCTTCTGCTTTTGTATATTTTAGTGACATTTTCTATGTCTTTGTCCTTTTTTTTTTTCCCGATAACTTTCTTTTTGTCAATAATGAGAGCTATTTGGCGTTTGCAACACTGTAAAAACGTTAAACCTCTAAACAAGATCAATTCTCAGACGTTGCCACTTGGACTGTTTTCGATACCCTCTTTACGTTTTCGGGTGGCTATATCCGCGAAGTCTCATATTTCAACTGCTTCTATCCCGTCGTCAAATAATCACCAAAAAACAGTCATGTCTGAATCAAAACCTCTAGAAGAGGCAAAGCCTGTTGAGAATGTTGAGACAAAGACGGAGGAGGAGTTACCACCACTGTCGGATCATGAGTTTAAGATCTATAACCGAGCGGCCGACCACATGGAATATTTTGTAAGTTTCACTTCCATATATCTTACAGGCTATAGTTATCTAACGTACTGCAGCACAACAACTTTCGAAGATCATGGAACCTCCTATGGAATGCATGTACCAACAACCGTCGGCCCCAAGGCATGTCACTAAAGCAGTTCATCATGGAAGGTCTCCAATTCGCTGAACACCTCACCATGCACCACAACATCGAGGAGACATATATCTTCCCCGTGCTAGCCAAGAAGATGCCCGAGTTTCGAGGAGGGCGTGCTGAACTTCTCCGCCAGCACAAGCAGATCCATGCGGGTTTGGACCATTTTGAGGAATACCTCAAGAAATGCAGGACGGGAGATGAGGAGTTTGAGCTTAGTGTGCTCAAGACAAAGATGGAGACTTGGGGTGAGGTGCTGTGGAAGCATCTGGACCAAGAGGTTGAGACGTTGGGGGCGAATAATATGAGGAAATACTGGACGAAGGAGGAGGTGATGAGGTTACCCATGTGAAAGAATCGTATGACCTGTCATTTAGCTGTGCTGTTAATATACGTTCCGACATATGAAGAGCAGAATGTGCCATGTGTAAAGGACTGGGGGATACTTGAGGGGATATGTAAACTTTGATGCTTGGCCCCTAAAATCAGGTCAAATGTATAAACAACTATTCAGTGGAATCTAATAAATTAAACTATTTATTAAAAATGCTTAATGAAACTGTCAACTTGAGAGTATTTCTTTTGTTCGTCGTATACACGCGCGCTTAGAGTGTGGATCCAACGATTTTGTAGGTGGGGATAATTGATATTCCATCCGTACACATCTCAAACCAATTTTCGAGCATCATCGTTATCGATCGACGCCCAGCGACAGGCAGGCAAGATGATGCGCCAAAGTATTAGACCCTTGCGGGCTTTTTCGGTATGAAATATAGGGTTAAATAACTCCCAATTGGCTCTTGAGCTAATATTTGTGACAGTCCGAGGTGTCATGGATTGCCCGCCGAACACAGGCCTCACTGTATGTCTTCCTCGCCGAATATCAAATCGCTACGACGATCGATTGCACGACCACAAATATTGACTGATTTAGGTCCAAGCCAGGAGATCTGACCCCAAACAAAGTGGAGGAGTCCCAACCAGAAAAAGCTCCTGAACCCCGATACCCTCGCTCCCTCCAGGCTCTACATCTCAAGCCTCTAAAGCGCGAGGCCGAGCACGGCATCCCCTCGTGCGATCTCCAGCTCCGATCCTACAGCGTCCAACCCCTCGAATTCTTCTCCGACTTTGCCCTCCGCGCCGCCTACTACCTCGGTCTGCCCGCCTACGGCCCCGTGCCTCTTCCCCGCATCACAGAGCGCTGGACCGTCCCCCGAGACAACTTCATCTTCAAGAAGTCACAGGAGAACTTTGAGCGAAAGACCCTGCGGCGGCTTATCCAGATCCGCGACGGGAACCCCGAGACGGTGCAGCTATGGCTCGCATACCTGCGCAAGCACCAGCTCTACGGCGTGGGAATGAAGGCAAACATGTGGGAGTTTAGCGAGCTGGGCGTTGGGAAGAAGATGGATGCGCTGCCGGAGGCGGAGAAGGGCGAGATTGATGCCAAGTGGTCGCATCTTGGTCAGACAAAGACGATTGGTACGGTGGAAAAGGTTGAGGAGTTGCTTAACCAGCGGAGGTTCCGTGAGGCTGCTGGCCTGAGGGTTCCTCCTACAACGAGCGTGTAAGGAGGAGTTGGAGATATTGGAAATGAGTTTGAAGTCCTCGTACTGTGGTCCTAAAAAGTGGCCGGCGGAGGAGGACTTTATGTGTACAATAGCCCAAAGAAGGCTCCCTTTTTGTAAAATCAACGTTTTGGAATGACAAAAGTAATCTTTTGCGATCGAAAGGAGTGAAGGCTTGTCAAGTTCATTGTTCCTCGTTGCTATTGGAATGTCATGCTGGTGCTTCCGAAAATCAGATATGGTGATATACTTACTGAGGCTATAATGTCACAACACTAGCAAAGAATTATCTCAGACATCCAATCACATCCTTAAACAGTAACAGATAAAATAATCACTGTATCTCTTCACATTTCGGTAGTTGCCGGCAATCTTGAGCCTTTTCACAGCACGAAGCAAGACGCCCCGGTAGATGCATACACAATCTCGAACCACTCACGACTCAACCTCAGTCTCAATCTCAATTTCAACATGACTTAAGACTCTCTTGACCCACAGACTCAATTCCTCTCATTGAGCTTCACATCTAACATGTTAAAATCAGCAATCGCAAAGTCTCGTGTGATTTTCTCGGGCATTCAACCAACGGGCACACCTCACCTCGGGAATTATGCAGGCGCACTTCGACAATGGGTTAAGCTGCAAGAAAGTCATACAGAAGACAAGCTCATCTACTCTATCGTAGATCTCCACGCTATAACGACACCTCAACCGGCGGATGTGTTAAGGAAGAGCAAGAGGAAGGCATTGGCTGCGCTGTTGGCCATTGGTATTGATCCTGAGAAAGTGACTTTGTTCTATCAGTCTTCTGTAAGAGATCCTAACCACCAACTCGCTACATCGTCACTGACGATGATGGTATAGGTGCCCGCTCATTCAGAACTCATGTGGATTCTCAGCTGCACAGCATCCGTGGGATATTTGTCAAGAATGACACAGTGGAAGGTCAGTGTACATGCCAAAAGATGTTAACGTCAAAGCTAA
Organism: Fusarium acutatum; assembly: GCA_012932015.1. Taxonomy (NCBI): domain Eukaryota; kingdom Fungi; phylum Ascomycota; class Sordariomycetes; order Hypocreales; family Nectriaceae; genus Fusarium; species Fusarium acutatum. Next base: position 66,177 of record JAADJF010000121.1, on the reverse strand, counting down.
CTCTCATTCAGAGCAAACTCAACATCAGTGACAAGTCGAACATGAACGATAAAGCAGCCAGCAATCTCAAACTCGGCCTGTTCTCATATCCTGTTCTTCAGGCTGCCGATATTCTTGTTCACAGGTTCGTGGTGTACTCATTCCCAGCTTAGCACAGGATAGGCTGACACTCATATCTTCAGAGCAACTCATGTTCCCGTTGGTGAAGATCAGAGACAACATCTCGAGTTTGCGCGAGAGTGCGTGACAAACTTCAACGCAGCTTACGGCAACCATCTAGTATCCCCCCAAACTACCACCTGTAAGCCTAGGTTTTCACCCTTGGTTCTCTTACCCAGACTAACATGCTATGTATAGCTCCTGTGCAACGGGTAATGTCTCTCCAGAACCCAACAGAGAAAATGTCAAAGTCCAGCAAGTCACCGAAATCACGGATCAGCATAATCGACTCGCCTCAAGAAATCAAGGCCAAAATCAAAGCCGCAACAACAGACTCCATCCTGGGGATAAGTTACAACAGAGAAGAACGACCAGGAATCTCGAATCTGCTGGATATCATGGCCATTTTTGATCCTGAGGGCAGAAAGGCCCAAGAGCTTGCAGAGCAGTATAGCGACCTTTCACCCAAGCAGCTCAAGGAGATGGTTAGTGATGCTGTCATTGGTGGTTTGGATGGTATTCGTGATCGGTATACCGAGCTGCTGGATAAGGGGGATAAGTACCTCGATTCTATTGAGGCAATTGGCGCTGAAAAGGCACGAAAAAGTGCTGAGGAAACCATGCAGGTTGTCCGAGAAGCTGTTGGGCTATAAAAGAATTTCATGTAAATCATTTGTACATTAGAAACTGCTTTTCTGAAAACTCCGGTTAGGAAATGGCGGGTGTTGGTTTCCACAACTCTTGCATAAAGTTTCACATAGATGGGAAAGAGGACAAGGGCGTTTAATGTCATATCAAATCATACTTGGGGAATCGTTGCTAAGAAGAATAAAGTTCGTAGTCCTTCCACACCCATGTCCATATCATAACCGCTCCCGATGCTCTTCCAACTTTTCACTGGGCCTTTCTTTTACCAAGTCATGGAGGTGTAATGGGCGGACTCGACAGCTGTTTCACAGAAGATGAAGGATCCTACTGCTCAAATTCTTCGTTGGGCATGTTTGTCTGCTGTGGTGGCATGGCTGAGTAGGGATACATGTCACCCATGTTGCCGTACGGATTCATAGTCGGAGGCTGGGTCTGACCGTATGCGGCCTGGGGATTAGGCACTGATTGGTCGGGATACATGTTGGGCTGATTGCGGTAGTCTTGATCGGGAGCGAGGCCATGCCCAGCCATGTAATCACCACCCATTGGATGGGCTTGGTTGGGTGCCTGGGTCATCGTGTGTTGTCCTGACATTGGAGCCTGACCAGCAGGTGCCGGCTGAGCAACTGCGGTCTGGGTTCGCTTGGCATGGCTGGATGCTTCTTCGCGGGGGACAATATCAATCAGAAAGTCGAACATGTCGGACTTTGCGAGAGCGGATGCGATGTCTGAACGTTGAAGAGTACGGCGCTTATTCTCCTCCGCATGAATCCAGGCCCTCATGGTCAACTCTGTAATGAAGATCTCGCAACCCTTTGCGAACAAGATCGGAGCCTCGGCGGATATCATCTTGACCTCGGGGTCAGCTTTCATAACTTTCTTGATGCGCGCCAGCGGTAACTGATGGAGCTTGTAGTCATGATTGTCGTTTTCGAGGTGGGAGATGGTGTGTTGCCAGTATGTAGTCAAGATGTCCTTGTACTGGCCAGTGAGGCCTTGATGCGCCTGGAAGAGCATCACTCGGTTAGCGCAATCATTACCACCTACAATGGCATGACATGATATGAATCTTTTTGACTTACATTTGCCCAAGGACCGGTGTAAAGCTCACTGGGCGCAAAACCTTGGGTCGCGAGCTGAACAAGTGATTAGCGCCATGTCTACAGAGGTTGAAGCTATCGCGTCGCGTCGCGTTGCGTCACATCATGAGCAAGCAAGGCCAAGGCAAGGAAGGGAGTTTAATTTACCAAAGCGCTGGCGCCATAATGTCCGCCTTGAGAGGCATCATAAACAGGCCTCGTGCGGCCTGCTGCTGGGTTCTCCATGGTTGAATGTGGCGGATGTATGAAGAGAGAGAGGGAGAGAGAGCACCTGTGACGGAAGGTATATATGTGGGGCCTGGCTAGGTGTCTTAGGCATTGATTGGCCAATGATTCATACGCCACATAACGAGCTTAGGAGGCAGAATGTCCCCTCTTGAGTATAAGGCTAGAGGTCACGATTAGAGATACCTGAATCTTAATAGCGATGTAGGTAACCCCATCTTGAAAGCTTATGGGCAGGAGCTTATATTGGGAAAAAACATATCGTGTCCTCATCGCCTGTGTTCACGGCCCAAAGCTCAACTTTTTACTCTGTAAACAGCAATCAACTACCTACTTAGGTAGCTCGGTACGTACCCCTCAGGGAGTAAGAAAACATGAGACTGTAGAAGAAGATACTGAAATAAGCTTGATAAAGAGTCCCTTAAGCTTAGGCAAAATTATCCAAGTCCTTTTATCACTTACAATAAAGAAAGGTCTAAATAAGTTTTCTTGCTTTCCCCTGGTACGTTAATCTACAGCAGAGCAAATGGAAGCGGCCAGAGTGGGGCCCTTGATCTGTCTCCACTGCATTTTTTCTGCCATCTCTCAACTATTTCTACGCGCTCGTTTCTCGTTCCCTTCACTTCTTTTCTTCTTTTCCCTCTCGGTCGACAGCAGACCATGACAGACATCTCAGATGATCAGGTCGATGAGCTGCTGCGCAAGGCTGAGCAGCGTCTGAAAGATGGCTCTGCTTCTGCTTCTGCTATCGTCTCTTCCACAACCTCAAATGCTGTAGTCGCTGGCGACGCCGCGACAACAAAACAACATGTCAAGCAGCAAAACTCTTCCAACAGCAGCAGCAAGAAAGATGGCCTGACTGTTCGAGCACCACCTCAACCGCAATTAGGACTCAAGGCCAAGGAAAAGGTAAGAAAACAAACTCCCTCCAAGTCTATTCCGTTTGCCACTTGCATGAAGAAAATTTATCCCAAACCTTTGTGACATGGGACAGTATCCGTTTTGGATCAAAGGACCATGACAACGTGATCTCTTTATATCATAGTTACTCTGACTTTTATCTCGCGCAAACACTTTAGCACATCATCATAGGACACTCGCTGCCGAACAAACATGGCTAACAAGTTTCGCAACAGTCTACCGCAGGCCCTGAGTGGTTCGATCTCCCCAAGACGAACATGACCCCCGAGTTCAAGCGAGAGTGGCAAGTCCTCCGCATGCGAGGCATCCTGGACCCCAAGCACCAGAAGAAGAACCTCCGCGCGAGCGCTCCCGAATACTCCCAGGTCGGCGAGATCATCGCCGGACCGACTGAGTTCTTCAGTGCGAGACTGACGCGCAAGGAGAGGAAGAACACTCTTCTCGAGGAGGTCACACGGGATCTTGATAGTCACAAGTTCACCGACAAGTACGCTGGCATCCAGAAGCAAAAGACCAGCGGAAAGAAGGCATTCTACAAGAACGTTGTAGCGCAACGTCGTAAACGTAATTAAATAATAATATTGTCAAACAATGATGCTTGTCTGAGTGATGTCCCTATTCATTTATGCCTAAGGTGAATGTTGTAGTAATGGCCTAACAATTAAGGATAAAGATATTTGTAACTTTCACATCCTTTCATGGTCATTGTGGCTGTTATTTTTCAACCCCCACCAGCCTTCACTCTATGGCGGGGCATGCCTCTGGAAGCCCAGTGATCGCATCGCATGCTTGAGTGACCTCCATACACAATCCTTCCAACGATGGCTGAAGACCCAGCAGAAGTTGAGAGAGTATGTATAATCGATCTCATTCTTTTCTACGCTTGAACCAACAAAGGAGAAGCTGCTGCTGTCGTGAAGCGCAGCAAATCGCATCGTCTTGACTAACTTTTCTCTCTCTGTAGCTCATTCTCTCACTGTACCAACCGAATCCTCCCGAAGTGATTGCTCAGACACAAGCAACCTTATCTCGTCTTCAAGGCACTCCTGAAGCTTGGGGCCTTGCTCGTATCCTATTGGAGAAGCCTGATCAGCAGGTCAAGTTCTTTGGCGCACTCACCATCGTCATCAAACTCAATAACGAGAGGTATTCATTCATGTCTTTGTTATTGTTACTGGCCTCTCACTAATCCTCTCCTCTCTGTAGTTCATCCCTCTTACCCGAAGATGCATCTGAGCTGTTACTGTTATTGATTAATCACTACCTGGATACGCTGCGCAGTCGAAGCTCACCGTTGGTTGCCCGGAAACTCGCATCAGCCCTTGCGACCTTTTACATCAACTTTCACCAACTATGGAGTCGTTTCATCCGCCATCTCATATTCTGCTTAGTCTCAGGCCAGTCGTGTCTACCAAGTGCCCTCGATGAAGGACAAGGACCCGATACAGTTTCGCTCATGGAGCGCATGGAACCATCACAAGCACAGGCTGCTCTTTGGGTATTGACCAACGTCTTCGATGAGGTTGCCAAGATCAACCTGAACTCGGTGCAAAAGTATGTACCTACTACATCACTTCATACTAGACTGTTCGTGGCTAACATAATGGCAGTATTGGTATCTATGGTTCCATCTTGGAGAATAGCTCTGATGCAGTGGCTTTGATGAGTCGCAGCATGTCACCGCAAACGACAACGGAAGAAGCCCATGAAGACGCAATTCGATGCCTACAGGTAAACAAACACGCACAGCTATCTCTCCTGAAGTTCACTGACGAAAAATACAGTCGTGGGTATGGTTCGCTCAAAAGTCATCCTCCAAGGATACAAGACTCTCGGAGCCCATCGGACCCTTGATCACGGCAGTAATCACTTCCTTGACAGTCGACGAACTTTACAGCGTGTCAGTCGAACTAATGGTCGATCTGTTATCCAACTGCCTGATGTTTCTGAGCGATACCCATTTTGACAATCTTGCTCAGCTCTTTGACTCCCCCTGGTCTCAGCGTCGCTATGAGAAACTAGTGCAAGGAGACTTTGAGTTTGACTCTCTACAATACGGCCTGCTCTTGTTGGCCTTTGGAGAGGCCAAGATTGAGAGATTCATGCAAAGCGGTGACAGCAGGAGTGAGAAACTGCTCTCAAATCTATGCGGTCTACTCGCTGCTCGAGGTTATGTTGTTGAGGAAGACAGGATCTTTGTCCCAGCTCTCGAGTTCTGGCTGACGTATGCTGAGACCTTGACTGATCTAACGTATTCAGACGAGGAGTCAACTGGAACCTGGGTTCCTCGAGCTCGCTCCCACCTTCTGCAAGCTGTCTCGAATGCATGGCAGAAAATCATATACCCGCCTGCTGAGGAATTCCACTCGTGGGACTCAAGCGAACGCATAAGCTTCCATGACGCAAGAAAGGATGTAGTCGATCTTCTTCAGTCCGTTTTTACATTAGTGGGACCACAGCTCGTGTCTACCTTTGCGGACCTTGTTCTGAAAGCTTTGTCTGAATCGTCGTGGCCTCAGCTCGAAGCAGCGGCCTTTTGTCTTGGTGGACTTGCCGATTGTATCAGCGAGACAAACAGAGGTGACGAGGCGCTGTCCGTGGTTTTCAAGTCATCTCTGTTCGCCATCTTGCGTTCAGGCCAGTCCGAGGTTCCTCCCAAGGTTCAGCAAACGTGCGTCTCTCTGATTGCCCGCTACACAGAGTACTTCGAACGCAATGTTTCCGAGCTACATCCCGTGCTGAACTTCACCTTTGGCGTGGTCGGAGAACATGCAATGGCCAACGCTGCAGCAAAGTCCATTCACAGATTATGCGGTTCCTGTCGCGGATATCTTCATACAGAAGCAAACAGCTTTCTCAACGAGTATCAGAGCCTAGTATCCGGAAGACGACTTGACTGCGGAGCAAGCGAGAAGGTAGTCGGTGGTATTGCATCAGTCATTCAAGCGATGCCTGATTCAAACCAGAAATATTCGGCCTGTGGCCGCCTTCTCGAGTTTGTTCAGACTGATGTCCAGCATGCTCTGGATCTTCTAAGATCCTACGAAGGCAGCCCTATGCCCTGCTGTGCTGTTTACACCTGCTCATATGCTGCCCCCGATGAGAGTCCTGCCCTTCACACCGCACTGAAGTCTCTGAGATGTCTGGCCAGCATTGGGAAAGGTCTCCAAGCCCCAGCCGAGTTATCGGTTGATCTGGAGAGTAGCAGGGCCAGCACTCGAGTCGTGGATCCTCATCTTGCTCAGCTTCAAGGAAGCATCATGTCGATGATCAGCCAGATTCAAGAGGCCTTCAACACCAGCGGTGAGGTTGTTGAGCTCATCTGCAGTGTCCTACGCAGTGGATTCTCCGAATCTGAACCTGGTCCCTTTGTACTGCCACCACAGAGTGTTGCACAGTATTTGACGAACCAGAACCTTGAGACACCAAGAGTTGGCCTGCTCGTCAAGACTGCTTGCTCTTTCGTCAGCTCCCTTGAACATGATGGACTCGACAACCAGCAAGACATGTTAAACTCGGTGCTCCTCTGGGTAATTGGATTGCTTAAACAGCTACCTAGTAAGTTCTGCCACCAAAGCCTAGTACTCACCTAACCATCAACTTCACAATAGACTACGAGGTAGACACCGAACTTACACAAAACGGCATTGACTTTGTAACACGCCTTTTGAACAAGCGCCCTATTACTTTACTTCGTCTCCAGCCTTCCGATGCTGCCGAATTCTTCTTTCTCTTCACCCTTCAGGTATTGGACGGAAAGGAGCCACTCCCGAAAGCAAGCGCTGCAGAGTTCTGGGTAAGATCAGCCGTTGACAGTTGGGCGCCATCACCAAAGCTAACATCAGGCACACAGGCTACCTTTGTCAGCATCAAGTATGAGTCACAGGAACTCAATGATGTTGCCCAGCAGGCTATGCAAATGCTGGGACCATTGCTCTCGCGTACTCTTGCTAGGAACCTTGGGGGTAATGCTTCCAGAAGTGAGCTTGACAAGTTGAGTGAGCCCCTCAAGAAGCTGGTATATCGTTACCCCATGGCCAAGAGCTGGCTTGAGGCTGGTCTCACACATGAGACCTTTCCCAGTACAAAGGTTACTCCTCAGGAGAAATCGATGTTTTTGAAGAAGATTATCAGGTACAGCATCCCTTTGTTCTTTCCAAAACGCCCAGCAATGAAATATCTTCTACAATTCAACTCCATCCCATTCCTTTATACAGTACTGACCATGTCGCAGTCTCAGGGGAGCCAAGGCCACAAATCAGGTCGTCAGAGACTTTTGGCAGTCGGCGCGAGGCTCGAATTTTGCTTACGCCTCATGAATGAAACAGGAGTTAAAATAAGTCAATAGAAGGACAGTTTAGATCAAGTACTAGGATGGTTAGACCAAAATGAGCAGATGAAGATACCTTGGGCATGAGAGTTTGGGGACATTGCTTATCCTGCAAATGCGTATCATAATATGGAAAGATGAATCTTCACCAAATGATCTTCGTATTAACTTCATAACGATCTTGGTGTGATCAGTTGGGTCTGTAGATCTATCAGCAGCCTTCTATCTTCTCTTTTGAGAGACACAGCTCGTCATTTCTTATTGCTCTGGCTATTATCATTCCCCGTGCCCAAAAACCCCCAATGCTCTCATTACCGTCGCAGTACTGCATCATGTTCGGTTTATACCAAATCGTGAGGAAAAGTTGGCCAGCGGCGCGCTTCTAACGGGGCTCGCGGTAATGGGCGTCAACCTGCAGTTCGTTAGCAACATGAAAGACTGATCGCGATTTGATTTGACATACTTCTCCAACAACATCGGTCCGTTGAGGGCATCTACACGTCCGTATTTCTTGTTGCGCGTAGAAATGTCAAAGAACTCATCCTGATTATCCGTCTGGAGGAGAGCAATGGTCTGTGCCAGCTCATCCAAGTTCTCTCGAAGCATCTGGCCGTTCTCTAGACTGCTGACGAACTGGACAAGATAATCTACGTCTTGTGCAAGAGCGGCTACGCCGTTGGGATTGATGTGCTTCACGTCAGGAGAAAGGGGGAGGGCCTAGAGTAGTCAGAAGGTGTATGTTTGCAGGAGGAGTAGTACATACGAGAATCTTTTCAGCTGTGTGGCTCAGAGCGTCAAAGTAAATAAGTTCCTTGATCTCTCGAGGTAAACCAAGAAGGGTTGAGTTCATAATGTTGGACAGGTACCGCGTCAAAGTTTGCATATAGTTGCTGGGTTCCTTTTCCACTGTCGATGCGGTCCTAAGACTAGTCAGACCTGCCGCAAAGGATCAGCTCAAGAACGTACCATTCATATTCGGCTGTTTCGATCAGATCATCGATCTTGGAGTTGACAAGCTCAAAGATTCGCTTCTCCGCGGTCTTCTTGTTGTTGCGGAACGAGTCAGTGGCTTTAAGCTTGACTGGGCCGCCAGCTGAAGTTGATGAGCGTGCACGAATGAGTAATTGCTCGAGCTCTTGGCAGGCAATCTCAAAGTGCTCCAAGTTAATGAGAATTTGGACGATCTGGCCCAGGTATTGAGAGCTCAGACGCTCTACTAACGACTTGCAGACCTTTTCTGTAAGAAGTTCGTCAAGCGACTATCGAAGGTGTGAGCAATGAACGTTGTGCCGGAACAGGGTGTCGTACCTTTTTGAGCGTTTCATCAATGACATTGGGATGTTGGAAGTGGTCATCCGAAAAGAAGTAGAACTGATTCAGGAAGTTCCGGATGTCTATACAACATAAAGGATACATCTGTGAGAAGGGGAGTACGCATGGGTACCTGTTTTGTTAGCAGGGTTTGGCTGCAGTCAGGCTGAGAGAACTTACGTGAGTTGATCTGTTGGCTTCTCTTGGGTGAACCAACTGACATTGACAACCTTTTCGTACTCTTCTGGTGTATTGATGGCCATTGGCATGTAGTCATCCGTGGACACTATCTGGCGGCTTGTCAGCAAATGGCAACGATAGGGTTTGTGCAACACTCACCTCCTGGAAGTCTACGCTAAAACGATTCTTCAATAGCTCCGCATACTTGTCGAACAGCTTCAGAAGGAAGTTATCCAGCATTGTAACTGTATATCCCCAGCCCTGTATACGTTAGCAAGGCCGTGGCAAATCGCGGTTGCCCGCCGAGCATCAAGATTGTCGTACCTCCATCGTTTGAATGAAAAGAGCAATGATGGTCTTGATCTTAATCAAGGCCTCAGCATTCTCGATATCACTTAAAGCTTTTGAGGTGAGGTTTATCACAGCAGTGCACATGGATTCCCACAGCTCTTCAACCTTTCCGCCATGTTAGTTCAAGCAACCACATCCAAGACTGTCTAAACTCACATCGTTCGCTGAGCGCAAATGTGGAACCCTTTGCATGGTCGCTTTTTCGACGATGGCGAATCCTGCTATTCCTTCCAGCAAACTACTCAAAGATTGTTCGTCTTCCGCCAAGAGTTCAATAAACCCAGGGAGTAATAGGTCCTTTTGTTGACGTCGAGTCGCACCGTATTCTGATCTGAACTTCTCGAGCTGGCCCAGGGCCTCATGGATATGAAGCGCTTCGAGCAAAGGAGTGAAGTCTACCTGCAACTCCTCATTATTCAACACATCGAAGTCTTCGTTTTCGTCGCTGACAAGCTCAATTGCCGAGTTAAGCTTGAAATTGGCCAAGAATGGGTCCTCTTCTATTCTCTTCTTTTGCCGAGTCCTCCTCATTTCAGTATGGTAGAATGCGACCTCGCCCAAGAACTGAGATGTCTCTCGAATACGAAATAGCCATGTATTTAAGTCTGTCATAACAGCCTCCGATATCGCTTTCTGGGACGCGGGTATAGATTTTTGGATGACATCGGCCAGCCGATGCTGTGTAGAATAGCGATTTTGGATGATGGGTACGAGATGTTCATTTTGAAGATCGTCGAGGGATTTGAGAGCGGCATAGTAGTTCTTGCGACGGACTAGTTCGTGGGCATTGTTGACGGCGCGGAGGATGGTAAGGGAGTCGTTCAGGGCACTGGTCGCATCGGCGATGTTTTGCCTGACAGCAGAAGTATTGACCAGAGCTTCCTTTTGTATAGCCAGCTTCTTCGTGCTTTCAGCGATTGACTCGTTCAGGCTCAAGATCTCTTGCGTTAAGGTCACTGTTTCCGCTCGGACGGTCTGAAGGTGATTGATGGAATCGAGGAACTCCTCATGCCTGGTAAGACCGATGCGCTCGATTTCAGCTTCCCGCTCTTCGTAGTACCGACTTAAGCATTGAGTCAAAAGAGGCGTTCGGTTCGAATGTGTGGCATCCTTAAGGACGGGTATCAACTGGTCGAGGAACTCGGCATCAGAGGATGCAAGGATGACCTGAAGAGGTGGCAGGTTAGCGCATGTTTCTGTTACGATCGTAGGGAGACGGGAGTTGTACATGCGGAACAGCGGACGCATAATCGTCCACAGCAGGCGGACGTCGCGGCATGCCTATAGCCTTCGTTTGTATGGTTAAAGCTATTAGCGATGAGGGTATCGTCTTAGTCGTCGCGTGTCGCAAGCTGCCCCGAAGCTCCCTCCCACTAAGACCAAGTGACGCTTAGTTAGGCTTCAGGATAAGATAAGATAACAACTGTCACTGCCACAGCACCTCACAAGCCTCGTTCCCATTTGCGTAGGCTTACTTAAGCCGACACTCCACTCAGAACTAGATGGGATCAGGAGAGTATATTCGATATGTAGAAGCAGATAATTATCGAAATGACGTGTTCTGTACTCATCAGAATACGAATAGAATTTTACTGTATTTTTTATGTCTGTTATTACTCGCGAGAATCATGTATGAGGGTTGTTGAAAGAAGTGGTTGCTATCTACATATTGAGTGATATTTTCTCAAAAAAGACGACAAGAATTTGGCTACCCAACACCAAAAACGCAGCTAAATCAATTTTAAATAAAAGAAATAAGACAAAAACCACAAGAACAGTATTATTATATCACAATAAAGCATGCTTTTATTTTCTAAGAGAAGCGCAATGTTGACCGAGTACGGTAAGGAGAGGGTCTAGGGTAAGAACCATATCATGTAGTCTATGTTTGTCTGCAATGTAAGAGACGAGCTCTTCATCAAAGTATGCAAGTTGTTCAACAGCCGAATTTATTTGCCATTCTTGCTTAAAAGTCTGGGTTCCGCAGAGTAGAAATACTATTGTTATATTAGTAGAGCATAGACAAGAAAAATTGATCACATGTGACTGCAAATAAAGCATAACCTTGAGCAAGACATACACGGAGTTCCCAGAAGAATATGGCACATTATCCATACTGAAGCATTTCGATGCATTAAAAGCACCAATTATCTATGTTCCGATATGATATATTCACATGGAAAGCTGGCGTTAGATCGAGCTATCCTTCAACCAATACTTGAGTCGTTTGGGTGTACGACTAACACTTCCCTAGCCGCTATAAACGATAGATCTATTCTTATGTGGGAAGCTGTCGTTGGTCAAGGGACCTAGCTGAAACAACTGCTGTAGTTGTGTTGAACATGATTGACCTGCCGGCGTCTCTTTTTTACTGGTCATCATCTGTATTGTGTCAGTGCTGGCCCTGCGCCGTACATGCCGTGAGAATGGATTGTTGCATGTCCCCAGCCCTAACGGGACGGTGACTTGTGACTGTGAGCGTGGCTTGTGAGATGATAGTCATGCGCGCTACGGCGAGGTCAATGTTTGTAACAAAAACGAGGGAGCAAAGAGTACAAATCCCTAAATGTGAGTTAGGATAACCCTAAACTGGGCATGAACGCCAACAAAGGGGGGCCACTGAGCGATCTCTGCCATAGGAGTCATATCGCAACAATATGGGAGCGACTTGAACTGGACTCGAGAGGAGACGGCCAAAAGATTGTGCCAATATGCTCTCACAGTGTGTACATGGCAGGAAAACTGACCTGGGCATACCGGAGATCAGCTGCCAGTGTTTTGGCAGCCCGGCCAGGAGAACTCGATGGTCCAGCATCACAAGCTGGAGGGCATTGCCCCATTACTACCGAAGGCCAAGAACTCATGCCAGGGACCTGAAAGCGCAGACGGTATTCGCGTGTATTGGCAACTTATTATGTTCTTACGGAGAAAGGTGAAGTGAGGATTGGTGGTAGGTAGTCGTCTACATGGTCATGGTCAGCTGTTAAATCTGCTCTTGGTCAGAAGATGGTGTCGGAGACTTACACAGAGCAGCCAAAAGCTCCTGGTGCCATCCAATCACACAGATCAAAAGATGTATTGACTTAAAACCGCTATTGTGACGAAGTCGAGAACCAAATGTCTGTTTCTGAGGATACATATCGATGCGGGGCCTGCCGTATCGCTTTGCTCTTTCGACTCCCATCACAAGGGGCCATACTCCGAATCGAGATTCTATGTCAGCACTCAGTTAGCCAGAAAGACCCATGGCGACTGGCAAGATGAAACATGGAGGAAAGACTGTGAGGTTTCGACAGGAGCCTTGGTCAAGACTCGCAGGTATTGACCGCTTCGACCGTTCGGGGGGTTGTTTAGGGTGAGGAGAGTTTGTACATGAGATGTGGCCTAAATATTTTGAGAAATCATGTTAGTGACAGAAGATGGCGAGGGATAAGGGAGGAAACGAAACAGGACAAACCCTGCACAGCGTTGAAGAGATTCCTGCTCAAATACATTATTAGAATGGCTGCTGAGGAGGATTTTAGTTTCTCTCGACTTGAAAACACTCAGATATCGAGTTACTAAAGGAGTTCGTAACGACAGGAGGTTGGGGGTACCATAATCCTAGGACCGGGATAGGATTTTCAGAACTCAGCCTTTGCCCAGCTCATACGAGGCACCTTGGTCAAGCTAGAAAGTAGTCAAATATTAGGCGGAACTGCCATCAGGCAGGTGACTGATTGGTGCTCGATTGAAGTGAACATAATGGCTGGATGACCAAGCTTGCTTCGCCACTAACATGGTGCTTCTTCTGGGGCCGAGCTGAGCACCAAGTCGTCGTTCATGTAATAGAGGGATGCTAGGGGAGGAAAGAAAACTCAGGACTTTGACCCTAAGCGATGAAAATATTTAGGTAAATTCAGCCTAAGCTTAGGGGACTCTTTGCTGAGTTTATTTTGACACCCTATATCAAGGTACGGTGTTTTATTGCTCCCTGAGGGGATGATAGATCACGTCCCGCTATTCTGGGTATGCGTTGCGGCTGGATAACCTGGGGCCCAACTGAAGTCTGCCCTGCTCAGTAGAGTTGGTAACTCGCTGGTGTTATGGTCGTGGTCAGGTAATTAGAAACACATAACGTACTTTTTGATGCTCTTGTGATTGGAAAACGGAGCACGAGTTTGCTATTCATCCCATGAACTTCGGCTGTGTGAGACTCGAGGTCCTCGCGGCCACCGCCACCGCCATGTCAGGAGATGGTCATGATGCCGCGACAATTGAAGGCCCCATGAGAAGCCAAGCCTTTGATCGTAGCAAAGGTGACCACCAATGCGTCCAACACTTGGTTTGTACTGAAGGATCCAATTATGAGTATCCAAGACGTTCCTGTCCAGTCGTAACCACTGAGAAATTGCAAAGGGGTCGTTCGACTAGTCTCAGAACTACCCCTGAAGGGAGTTGAAGTATCGTAACCGACTTGGGGCGCATATATAGAAGAAACAGAGTTTGAAGATGGAAGTACTGGATCCGCAACGCTGGGGAAAGGCGCATAATGATCACCAGGGCGGGACTAGTGAAGTGTCTGAAGGGCATCAGTAAGGTACGCAACGGAGGGGCGGCCAGGGTCTTGGACGTACCTTTGGAGCATCTAGCAAAGAACCTCTTCAACTGCCGCTAAATGGCGAAGTATCAGGCCCGTTGCAACGGAATGACTGTGGTAGTACCGAAGTGAAGAAGCCCAGATTGAAACCCAGTTGCTCAAAACAGGTGAACCAAGTAAGAGACATACAGTTTCATCCTGTTAAGCTCTAAGAGAAATAGGAAAATGTTGATGTAATTACACTGGATCTCATGACTGAGAAGATACCATATCTGCAGTACCATGTAATGGCTGTTGTCCAAGATCGAGCCTGGACAGCCGGTACAATAGTGGAAGCATGTCCAGCATGAGCTTTTCTTAGTTCTCTCTGGATGAGAAACAGAGGTAGCGTCGGAGGAAGCTATTGCGAGGGGTCGTGGTAGCCGGTTATCAAGTCTTTTACTTTGCCCCTGAGGTAGTCTGGTAGTCTTCACTCACTCTACATTAGTCAAGGTTTGGCACTGGGAGGGAAGGAGTCATAAACGGGCACTCACAGTGCCAGTAAGCTGATGTGTAGGATGCTTGATAAATGGCAGCGCTTGAGACCCCGTGATGGAAGAACTGGCGTGACTGCAGCCTCCTTCAAGGGTGGTGCGGTGCTATTAACAAAGATCATGACCCCTGAGTGGAAGGTAATACAGTAGTGAATGCCGTTGACAAATGGCCCTCGAACATAAGATGGAGGACTGACTAGGTTGAAAAGCTCCCGGGTGCCTGCCAGCATATTACAAGGGTCGGCGCATGGCCACGACTGACGCCGTCACAAGCCCCAGGGCAGTAGACGCAATGGGTAATGGTATCAAGGGCCTGAAGATGAAGTGCTATCGGGGGTTAGAACTCTAGTCGGAAACAGAATAACGTTTGAGAGCTTCTGAGCTCAGGGGGGGCTGTTGAGGCGTTTTGAAACACCGATGGACACATCTGATGGCCCGAGTTATCAGCTACGACTGGAGAATATGAAGAGGATAAAAAGAGTGACTAATATACCTTGAGAAGCCTTGAATCGTGTCAAGGAGTGCGGTTTGGCTCCGAGTGCGCGAGAGCCTGTTAAACCTAGAAACCTGCGGCACGCTCTGACGCCGAAGCTGGGTCCCAATATTGAAGGCACGGGAACTTCGCAGATGTTGAGTTCAGAGACAAGTAAAGCGCTAAGAGACTCAAGCCTGTGTGGGGCATGATGGTTAAGTGTGTCAGGCATCGAGTTCCAGGATCCATGTGGCTACTTGTTTTTCTGGGATGAGAGTCTACTTGTATTGCTAGGGGGCTACAACCGAACAGGAACTGGAAAGATGACTGCGGCTAGCGTATGAATTGTGTTGTTTTGTTGAAGTTGACTGCAAACCATCTGGGGGATTGGGATAATCTTGGCTAAGCTCAATCGTCTGTTTATTGGAGATATTAGAACAAGAGCAAACGTTGGTGTTGCCTTTCCACGAGGAGTTGCCTTTGATCAAGGCCATTGGGGAGCGGAAGAGAACGTACTGGAGCTTGCAGCATATGAAGATCTTGAGCTCGTAAGACAAACTTGGAGAAAAGGATATGGCTGAGAGAGCTCCATCAACTTGAAGCTATGAAAGTCGAAGTAAAGGATATCGACAAGGTGACAGATATGACAGCACTGGAGTTGTGGTTCGAGCAAAAGGCGAGAGTGGCAAGGTTGAGCAAAGAGATTGTTGAATTGACTGCTGTGATTGCCTGACCACATCTCACAAAGACTGACTGGCCATAGATTGCTAATGTTGGTAAGGTAGCCAGGTACTTAGACAAAATGTTATCAAATACGCCTGGGACTCGGAAGGGTCACCATTGGTTGGTGGGTAGCTCCGTGTAACAGAAGCGAGTTAGGTAGCCCCGCGGGAGGGACAGGGGATATCCACTACCTCAGGTATGCAGCCAGCCCTGGAGCAGTTCTGACCGGATTGCTGTAGTTCCTGCTCATCTTTGAGTCGTCCAATGTTGAAATACCCACTCGTGACTGCTCAACACAAGGTCTTGTCAAAGAAATCGTCGAGTTGTAAATGCAGGGCTTGCATACTTCACCTCCCCACTTCACTCTGCCATCTTAGGAGTTTTTCTTGAACTCACTTTCATCCTTTCGAGTAAGCCTGACGCACACTTTTCTTGGGATGAAGCACTAAACTGACCTGCCGTAGACTTCAATTCACTCGTTGCTGTCAACATATCACATCCAGCTCTCATCATTCACGCATGCAACTGTCAAATATTACCCCACAAAGCTAGTTAGGTAAGATGAACGCGGATGATCTGAGCTCGTCTCGTCTTCGTATCACTTTAGTCTGAGCTGTATTAGCGGTACTGACATCTGCCGCAGCACTGGATCAAGCTTCTACATCGCCAGGAACGGATCAGCAAATGAACCGACGAGCCAAGCTTCCAGATGCCCAAGCACCAGGTGCTTGGGATCCAAGCTGCAGACACACATACTGCGCAGAAAAGGCTGACAACCATACACTACATTCCTCACCTTTAACGGCCCCGAGTTTAGCGCCACCTTCCTCAACGACAGTCACCCACTGTGCCAAGAGTGCTTCCATCCTAAATTCACTACCCGGAAAACTGCAGTTGCAAGACCCTTCGACTAGCTGTCGGGCTTGGACAGGCCCTATTTTCGGTACGAAGAAGGCTTCCTGGTATTCATCCTGCAGTTCGTTAACGTCACTCGTGTAGTAACAGGGTCTCGTCTTTCTTCCTGAAAAAGCATGTGTGTCGCCTCAAAGGTCAAGGAGGTCCCCATCGGCCTGCGAGCCCGGACATGTTCGAGAGCAGTGATTATCTGCCCCTCGACCTGGAGCATCCTAGACAGGCAGCCTTTGTACGAGTCTCCGTCGAGGATGACTTGCCCAACACTGAACTGCATTCAAGTTCGTCTGTGTGGAGTTTCGAGACTCGGCCACTGCGAAGAAGTACGTTGCCAATGTCAAGCTCAACGGCCTTGAGTTGTCGGCACCAGCGGACGATTCTTTGACATCAAAGTTGAGCTGGTGCCTACGAAATACAACAACCGCAAAGATGATGAAGAAAGGTGGAGATGATATTGTTGCAAGCATGAAGAAAAGTCGAAAGCATTTCGGCGCGATGGGGCGAACAGACCCCAAGCAGAAACAAAACGACGACACCCGCCAGTGGAATAGACAAGGTCTTTGACCACCGAGATGTTCGACACGAACGAATTTCTTCGTTTTGATCTCGAACATCCCGAGCAGGCGGTAATCATCCCGACCTGATACAACAGTCGCATCCACCTGGAGAGAGATGTAGAGGAAATCGTCACAAAAATGAAAGAGAGCCGCGAGCGTTTTGGGGAAATGGGAAGAGACAAAACCCTTTCCCATGGACAAGTCCGATCCACCATAGCCATCCCTTACTATATCGTGGAGTCCATGATTGTGATTGTCAAACGGCACTGGACATGTTCGAGTAGAACGACTATCTTCGTTTCGACGTGGAGAACCCGTGGTAGACAGTCATTATCCCGACTAAACACCACGCCCCCTCTATCTTCTCAATACCACGTGGCTTGAATAATGACTTCTTGTCGTGGGCTCTAGAGGTCGAAGAGCAGCCATCCCGAACCAGATCAAGGCATACCTTAACCCCAAGTCACGAAAGGTGGTCTTAACCGCTGAGGCCCCTAACCACAAGTAGCTCTACATAAAGAATCGTCCGCGGTAACTACACAGGACAGCTGATCAAGGATGTATCGGGAGTATTCAATGGAGCATATCCGCGGCAGTTCGAGGCATCAACGAAATAGTCGCCAAGATGAAAGAAAGCCGTGAGAGCATTGGTGTATGGCTGAAGGGATAAAGACAGGCTTCTGGTATCTCAACTGCAAGTAGCACATCTATTTCGCAATTCAAACCTGCCCCAAATACTTTGGCGGTTTCTGCAATGCCTAGTTCATGACCTCATTGACTACATTGAAAGAATGTGGGATGCCCCTGACCTTAGATGACAAGGTAGCAAGTTGATAGTGACTCACTTCATGAAATATTACTCCACACAGAGCGACCTTTTGAAACTCGCATGCTAAACACGACATTAAATATCTGAGTGGCCGGATTCTTATAGTAGCTAGAATGGTCAAGCTTTTTAATACAGCGCGCTGTTGAAGGTTCCAAGAACATATTCAAGGCTACGAGAACAGTTTTGATCCCTTTACCGCAAATTGTTATATATATCGCTTTTGTATGTTGAGATGTTTTAATCATGCTTGAGTCAACGACTTCATGTGCAGTAGTGACAAGCTCGCTCTCCCATCGGACTTGTAGTCCATGGACAAGTATGAGCCTCCGTGCGACTGCCTATGATCCTGTATCTGATGAATAGCGAAGGGAAGAAGGGCTAGCCAATTTCAAGCCTGCAATCACAAAGTCATGCTATAAGTGTCTTTTACTACTCTTGAATGTCAATTTTAGATCGGAGGACAAGCCATGGTATTGGATATACACTATCGCTCAACCTTTGACAAGTCAGGAGTTTTGAGATGGGATATAAACGACAGCATATACAGAATGTATATGAATGCTCGGATTCCCTACCCATCTTCTCTCTCAGCAGCTGTTCCAACACCTCCAGACAAACTGACAATTTCTCAGGAACGCGAATTCTGAAGTCAAGACATCAGAGTTCGTACACTTCTAAGTTCCGCAATCTGTATGCTTTGTGAGGCTCAACAGAGTCCTGCGCACTTCTGCATTACTGGGTCTATTAAAGGACCATCCACTTCACCTTACACCCAAGAGCAGCACTCAACCCCAATTCCAGAGATATTTGACGTCCTTATTATTCATGTAAGTGTTGATGACAGGGGAAAGCTCTTTGTCAGGTTGACTGCGATACTTGGCGTGTCTTGTGAGCGGCGGTCGGTGGACTCAGAGGCTGAGCGGAAACAGAAACCTGGAGTCAACGATAGCAGTCAGCACGCTACATATTACTCGACGATTTTAAAGGAGAGGGTAGATAATTGTGATGAGATTATGATTGACCACCAGTCATCTGCATAGGAAGTCCCAGAACAAAAAGCGCCGCGTTTGAAGATTCGATGAATCTCAACAAAAAGCTCAACTCCAAGCGTTAGCCAGCATCCTGTGCACGAATCAGTTGGCTCCAGGCTTTGAAGAAGCATCGGTTACCCCTAATGATGATTAACTAGAGTCATTGGTGCCCTCGTTCATGGTCAGACCCCGGGGTGTGGGATCTGTGAGCAGCACTAACTTACTCCTTTGAATCTAACACTTGAGTGAGAGCACCTAGCCGCTCTGTAATACAGCAGATTACTGTTGAAGCATGTGGGAAGTCGTATTTGTAGTCGTTAGGCGCGTAGCTGTTTGTGGTGGAAGAGGATTTGGCTGTCGGTTCCTGCATTTAGAGTTACCCCTGAACGACCCTTCAGCCACTCCAGGGACCAGCATGCTTGACTAGGTAGGCTGAGAAGGACAAATAATTACAGACTGAAAAAGCCCAAAGGAGCTTGGCAAGTGCCATTGAAGGCCAAGGAGTCAAAGGCTGAGCCTCCTGGGCCATCTGGCGGCAGCTCTTCGTCCTCTGGTCGCAGTTTCGTGATCGATCTCTAGGCAGGGGAAGGGGAGCCAGACGGAAGGAAGCAGTCCCGAGGTCTGAAACTATCCCTGTATGTCTCTGAAGGTCTGGGAAGCCGAGCTGTCAGTATGATGCCTTCTCC
The DNA here is from genome assembly GCA_012932015.1 of Fusarium acutatum. Lineage (NCBI taxonomy): Eukaryota > Fungi > Ascomycota > Sordariomycetes > Hypocreales > Nectriaceae > Fusarium > Fusarium acutatum. The sequence goes on along the minus strand of JAADJF010000121.1, from coordinate 46,630 downwards.
CGTGTCTTCATGGACTTGCCTTCTCATAAACCATACAGGCGCTCGACACAAGCGAGACACTTACGAACCAGGCACCTGGCGGCCTTTTGTCTTGATGCTCTTATTGTCACAGAGAGGTCAATGAGAAAGCACAGAAGCTCCCTTGTTCACCCTCTCTGCTCCCAGGAGGGCTCGTGCTGGCCGTCTGGCTCAAGAGCGCCGTGTCCCCTGCACATATTAGCCATTGCTCCTGCATCATCCAATGTCTCTGGCGGCAGAGAGAAAGGATAGTCTAGAACTCATGATGGCGTTGCTCGCTGTATTGAGTATGGCCGAGGAAGCGGTGCCGCCGAGGTTGCTGCTTGATCTTTCGTTGGATGTCGTCTTTTGTACCGTCTCACATGTATCTTTATAATCACCTGCATCTCATGAGACGGTCAGTACGAGTAAGAAGCTTAGGAAACTAGAAAGGTATATCTTGATTTTACCTGAGATGTTGTGTCTTCCGTAGGGCGTCCTAGAGATGCGACATGCACGAACGTTGAGACACCAGTCACCACCATGTCCACCAAACAGGAATTCCATCATGCGGAAGAGGGACAGAAGCAAAGTGAAGTTGATAGTCGTCGTACTGAGCAAGTTTGACTCGTTGGAAAAGGCCAGGCATCGTTGATTGTTGCAAGTATCAAAGGAATATCGGAAATCAATGACCATGACCCAAAGACTGGGGCAAACATTTTGATATTAGACAAAGACGCAATCCCTGAATAGCATCAAATTTAATCACATTAGGGCGAAATGGAATGTTATAGGGGGCCTGTACTGGAAATGACGTACAGGTTGCATGCAATTAGTGGAGGGGTAGTTCTGGCAGCGAGTCCCAGGGGCCCAGCGTTGTGAATAACCTCGCTCGCACCGCCGGACACTCGATAACCAAAACACCAACACAACGTATCTACAATGCAAATATCACTTTTCAGTATACAATAGAGGCCAGAGAAAGAGCAAGGGTAGTTTGTTTCAAAAGTGCACGCATGTTGGAAGCATCATCGGGGAGTAACAGGCGAGCATATCTATATGTACAATATACGGATCACCATCACGAAAGGCCTCAACACCACGGCGACATGATGATCAATAGAGAGCTACAGTCTAAAGGGATACATAAAAGTAGGTAGTTAAATCGTCGGGGTCACGAGCGGAGTAGGGAGGCCCAAGGACCGATGATCGGTCTCAACCTGGGAGTTCAACATCGTGATATCACGAGACCTCACGAGACCAAGCGAAGCACACAACTTGAATGCACACATATTAATTCAAAGAAGAAGAACGAAATTGGATATGCAGGAATGGCCTCGTGAATCAAGGAGAGGAGAGAAGCCGTTACCGGGGTAGCAAGAGGTTGGGACGCGTTGATCGTTGAGATTCAGGGACTGAGCCGCATGTATATCAGACGCAATAGGGGGCTGGATGAGTTTACTAGGGGAAATACACTGTTGGTATGTCTCTATTCCACGTGGGTTCCATCCGCTGAGTCTCTGTCAACCAATAAGTTCGCCAACTATGTCCCTACAACTTAGGCCCCCGAGGCTAGCTTCTCCTCTAACTTGGCCTACAACCCACCCGTCCGCTCCTGCCATTATTCCTACCTGCACCCGCCGATTCTCAACTCGCCCTGTGGCAGCCCTACTCACGTATTCCCCTCCTACCCAAGTCGCTCCCAACTTTACTTCCCCTCCTCCCCTCCTCCCTCTCTTCCTTTCTTCTTCACCCACCTCAACATCATTCCGGCTTCACTATCCAACTTGGATGTGGAACAGGATCTTTGGGTTTTGATCTCGGTCGCATTTCTTCTTTTCTTTCAGCTTCTTGAGAAGCACGTATACAAGTCAAACTTCAGATTTCATCTGCTCATCATTTTGTTGTGACATCTTGTCTTCCTCCATCGACAACATGTCTTCTCACGCGGGCCATCGTGCCTACGCGAACATGTCTTCTCCTGCTGAGGGAGCTGCTGACTCGATCCAGGGTACTCCTAACACCCAGATCACTGTCTTCTCTCCTGCCGAGAGCTCCCAGGGAACCTCAATCCAGGGCAACAACTATGTTGGCCAAAGCCAGGCTCCTGAGGATCCATTCGTTGACAGCGGTCTTGCCCAGGGAAGCACTCTTTCCGCTACAGCCTCTTCTTTCCAGCCTCTTGGTCAGAGGTACAAAGGAAAGAATGCGCTCGTCTTCTACCCGGAGGGTAGTCCCACTGTTGCGGGCGCTCTGAGCCAGGACATGGACATCTCTCATCGGATCGAGGTCTGCGACACTCCCACACCCTCTATTGTTGATCTCGGCAACTACATCACCGTAAGTATCATTTGTCATATAGGGAAATGCAAAATGTACTGATGAGCTTATAGGAGCTTACTCAAAAGGGAGTCAGGCTCCACGGCGGACGCAACCTGGAGACTACCGGAGGACATGTGTACGTCGTCTTCGAAGACCTCCGTGATGCCGCCTGGGCCTTCTACGCCATTCGCAGGGCTCCTAAGGGCTGGTTCACGGCGTACGTAAAGATCCGACCTGAGCGCGTAAGTTTCTCTCTTCATCTCATCTCTTCATTCTTTTGCTAACTATATTTTACAGCTGGACCTTGGCCTTGTACGATTCTCCGAGCTTAGACAGCTCAGCATCGAGGTCAACGTCCTCAACTTCGCTATCATCGATCCCGCCCATGTCGATGAGATTGTCCAGCGAGCCCTGAACGTCTACGGCCAGATTTTTGCGCTGATCAGACATTTGAGCTTCCCCAACGGAGCCTTCCGCGGTATCGCCCAGTTCTGCAAGGCTGCCGACGCTTTCATCGCCTTCAAGGCTTTTGGTAACGGCATTACCACCGGCGTAAGTCTTTTTTTACAATTTTCTCTCGCCTCTTCTTATCATTTGATCTTCCTCATCTCTCTATTCATCGTACATTATCCATTTCCCCTTCTTTCACTGCTTTGTCTTTCGCGACCTCTCTCAGTGTCGTATTTTCTAACTTGAGCAGGGCGTGGTCATCACTCTGTCCAAGCCAGAGGACGTTGGCGGTGCAATCTCTCCCGACGACCAACTCGCCGGCACCATGGGCAACATGACAATCCAACAAGGTCCCCGTGGTGCTGAAAGAGGTCGCTACCAGTCATTCTTCGCAATGAACGCCCCGCAGGGGAATCCCTTTGCGGCAGCTGGCGCTGCCAACATGCCATTTCCTCCTAACCTTCAGCAGCAGTCCTTCACAGGGCAGCATTTCGGCCCCCCCACAGTGGCTACCAACAATCTTGTATCCCAGAGGGATACTGGGTTCGGGGCCTCCAACGGCTTTGGGCGGTTTGACCCCCGCCGAGGTGCGGGACGGTATGGTCGCGGATCTCGCGGGCTGAACAACATCGTCGACATCAACGAGCTAGTTGCGGGACGTGATGTCCGAACCACTGTAAGTCCTACCGCCCTCTCTTGCATCACCGCCAGCCCTGACATCACGATAGATCATGTTGAGAAATATTCCGAACAAGGTGGACCAGCCGCTCCTGAAGAAAATCGTCGATATTTCCTCATTTGGACGCTATGACTTTATGTACTTGCGAATTGACTTTGCCAACGATTGCAAGTAAGTACAAACTCCAGCAATACCTGACTCCAATACTGACCATTCCCCAGCGTCGGCTATGCATTCATCAATTTCGTCAAAGCCGAATACATCATCGACGTCAGTCACCGTTGAGAGTATTTCCATCTTGTTGACATGCTAACTTCTGGGTAGTTCTTCCAGGCACGAGCGAACAAACGCTGGAACTGCTTCCGCTCGGATAAGGTTGCTGAGATCTCCTATGCGAGTAAGCTTTCCTTTCTCTCCTCTTGTGCCGCAGTCACTGATATATAGAAGCTATCCAGGGAAAGGACTGCCTTGTGCAGAAATTTCGAAACTCGTCTGTGATGCTTGAGGCGGAGCATTACCGGCCTAAGGTCAGTTGCCGATAGCTTACTGTTCACACTCACCAACTAACAGATGCAGCTGTTCTACACTATCCACAGCGACGACCCCAACCTCGTGGGTCAAGAGGAGCCGTTCCCTGGCCCCGACAATCAGTCGAAGATGAAGCGCTCGGTGGAGAACGCCGAGCATGTTGGTACGTAGCTCCTCACAATCAACCGCAATTCCAGGGCACTGACACTCATTGATACAGGGCTGTTCACCCCGACCGCCGGCCAGTACTTCCGCGACGAGCAGCGCCGTCGCCACTCCCAGTACGATCGTGGCACTCGCCTGGCGGAACTGGAGGAGATTTCTTATGGGTCGGGTGTCACTCCCTACTTCGGTCGCGGCCGCTACTAAGCGAGCGTCGGACATCACCCGGAGACTATCTTGATTTTTGATCGTTTTTTTTCAAAACTCATCTTGAGCTTTGGAGTGGTTGATCTCTTTTGATTCTCTTTTGAGATCTTGAGGTCTTGGGCACGGCCGTAACTAAATTTTCGAAGACCTTTGAATGGTCTGACTATTCTGCAGGATCTCCTTTGGTACAATCTCCATTGGACTCTACCCCTAAGTAGCAGCAACTGGCAGCATCTTGATGCACGTAGATACCTAGTACTTGGCAAGCGCAGAATAGATTTCATCAGCCAAACCTTGGGATGTGCTTTGTGACGGTAACATTGTAGCAACAGTCACTAAACAGACGCCAGATCACGCTAGACACGGATGTCTAAGTTCAACTGCAGTTCTATGACGCTTTTCATTTATTGATTCTAGTTAAGACTTAGCTTGTCAACAGTCATGGAGAAGATGGATTCTCGGGCAGAGCTGGTAACGGTTTTCGCGAATTGGTTGGTTGCGCGATTGAGCGACGCAACACATTCGGCTTTGTGTCGTGGGAAGGGGGTGATAGATCAGACGACGAAGAAAAGCCTCCAGAAGATCTTGGCGTTGGAGGAGGTGAAAGCTGCTCGCATTCAACACGATCATGATGTATGTCGTCGGCAAAAGGCCCTCGATGTAGTTCAGTAGCATCATCGTCTCCTCTTGATGTTGGAGCATATTGGCCTCTCTGACGGGCTGCCAGTAACGGTGCATCTTCTCCGTCGTATGCACCTCCATGCATGGCTCGAACGCGAGCCGCCGATGATGCACCGTCGTAGGAAGCGAGACCAGCCTGATCTGAAAAGGGTGCGAGGTGATGTAGTGGTACACCTCGGGAGAAGATGACGAGGATCAGACATGACATGAGTAACACGGCTTGTACTATGGCCATGCGTTTCTGAAAGACGACCTCGTCGGCCAGAAGGTTGAGACGAGCGCTGAGAGCAACTATCTCTCGGTTGGACTGCTCGCGCTGACTCTCCAGAGCCAGGACAGTTGACTGCCAGATCTGGTCGTACTGCTCACGAACGGAGCGCAGCTCGGCAAGAACGGTCTTGTTGAGGTTCTCGAGGAACAGTGTCGTTTTTGAAAGTTGCTTCTGCTCTGTGCGGTGCATAGTCTCGGACATGTGGCGAGCTTGGTCCTCGACGTATTTGAGGGAGAGTGTGAGGTTGGTTTCAACGATTGTAAGGCGCTTGGAGATGGACTTGAAGAATCCTTCTTGCACAGTGGGCGAGGCCGGTGAGCCAGAGGCTGTTCCCGTGGAGCCCTTCTTGGCGTTAACAGTATTTGTGGGGGAGGGCTTCTGAGTGGATGGTGACGCTGAAGAAGATGGCGTTGCGGTCGTCTTTGTGCCTGCTGCTGAAGTGGTGGAGTTTGAAGCGGATTCGACGTTGGAGGATGAGATGGAGGATGGGCTGGTTGGGGACACAGCGGGCGTGGCGCTTGGAGATGCAGTGGTGGAAGATGATGAGGCCGTGGGCCCTTCACTTGCAGGGTGCTCTGATCGGGGAGTGTGCGGTGTTGAAGTCCCCTTTTGTGCCCTTTCGTCAGGGGAGTTGGTTGTGGGTGCAGCGCTGGTGACTACAGCAGAGCTGCTGGGGTTTGAGATTGGTTGTGTAGTTTGATTGAGGGAGGCAGAGCAGAACAATGGCTCGAAAAGTAGTAGCGAAGCGGTGTTGACTTCACAGAATGGCATTAATCCCATCGAGCTCGGCTTGGCAGGCTCAGGAGGACTCTCGAGTTCTTGGGGTTTCGTCGACTCTTCTCCTGAAGGGAGAGCTTGAGGAGTCACTTTAGCCTCCTCAGCCTCATTCGTGTCATCGTTACGATCTTCGTTGAATGCAGCGAAGAAGCGCGAGCCATGGATTCGAAGTAATGAAACGGGGCAGTAGTACTGTTTTCCGTAATGGGTGAGATAGTCGATGCGGACATACTTGGAGAAGATCTGAGCATTCTCGACCAAGAAGGGCTGAATAGCTCGTGAGTTCTCTGCCTGAAAGACTCCGATCTGTTTCCACTCGTCCCTCTTGACTGGGTACCGGTCACTAACGCTGACAGTAAAAGTTTGGATCATACTAGAAAAGAACTCGAAGTTGGCTAGGACGACGGTATCGATGTAGACATCGTCGCTCAGTTCGACAATAAACCACTTCTCCTTGGCACTACACTCGAAGAGTAGGTAAGAGTCTTTGTTCTCGACGAGGATTGCCTTTGCATTCCTTGCGCCGGGGCTCGTCTTGAGAATGGTGGCGCCGGCATCAAAGGACGAGTATGAGAATCGTTCCTTGCAAGTCTTGCCAGCATCCTTGTTTCTATGGATTGCAACACCACGGCCATCCTTTCCTGATCCCTCGTTCTTAGCTTGTTCGAGATCCGAAGGGCGCTCATTTTGCTCCCCCGTGTCATCCATGTAGCTGCCAAAGTTCAGGGATATCTCATCTTCCTCGCCGAGGCCGCCGTAGCCCATATCCGGGGGTGTCCTGTCGCGGGGCTTGGCGTTCCTATGTAGGTTTTGAGGGTCCTGCCCTGTCTGTTTCAACATCATGGCCTTCCAGTCCTCGAAGGACATGAAAGGCTTTGCATCTCCATCTCCATCTCCATCTGCAGCGGCATCTTCCGACTCGTCTTTGGCGGGAGTGGCGGTGGACGCTGATGGTTGGGGCTGGGATTGGGAAGGGGACTCGCTTTGTGTGTTGGGGGGTGGCGCATCGCTTTGTGTCGAGTCGGGGGAGTCGTCGGAGGTGGAACTGGCATCTGAACGGGTTGCGCTCACGGAAGTGCTCGTCCAGGAGCTTGTGAGGCAAGCTTGGGGCAGCGTGTGGGTGATGTAGTTGATGGTTCGGGCATCGCAGGTCAAGTCGATTGGGTCAGGGATGACACTGGGTTCGTGGGACTGGGCCTCGGTGTGGGCTTGTGTCCAGGCTGCGATGAGTGCCAGGGATCGTAGAAGGGCTGAGCCTAGCGAAGGCATCGTGACCTCGAGTGTTGGCGGCACATTGAAGCGTCGCTGGGGTCGAATTGCTGGAATTGACGTTGAATTATGGATGGGGGTTGGGTTTGTGTCGTGTCGTTGATCAGCGTTGGACTAGACACGAAGTGGGTGTAGCGTATCCCGTACCTTACCCCATAGCCCAGGCTCGTTTAACTTCAGCGTGGCCCACTGATGTTGTCAGATGCTGATTGGTGCACCAACAGTAAAGTGTGTCTTGTTAATTAGATCCATTTCTTAGATCAAGGTAAAAATAGAAATCGGGCGTTGATGACTTACACACGGAAACACTCATTCACTATGGCCTCTCTAATCCATGAAAGACTCGAAATTGGGGGCCTGGATAAAGATGTGACCCGTTGTTGTTGCCGATGCTATGAAACAGGTTGGATTGACATCGGATGAAGTGGATTTGAGAAGAGAGATACCAAGCTGAGGTGATGGGCATTCAACCTTCCTAAACTGTGTCTTTGTTGATGCTAGGCCCGAAACTTCAGGCTGAGAGGTGCAGGAGCCTAGTAGAGCATATTTACCTTGACTAATCATGGGCATATGTGGATAATGTGAGTTCTTTCGCTATATGGGTTCTGTGCTTTAGGAAAACGGCTTGGAGAAATAGCAACAACTTCAGATGACTTGATTTCAGTGTGGTTTTAGGCTCAGTATAATTATAAAGAATAACTAGAGTATATAGATTCTGTTTGCTAGTGTTTGATGAACCCAGATTGAGACGGTGACTCTCCTCAGGGTAGTTAGAATGGCGATGTGATATCCATGTAATTGCATTTTTGCTTGATCCTAGCAAGCGCGGTTTGCTTTAAAGTAACCTGTCGGTTAAATAAATCGGGTTATTTCGTTCTCATAATGAATTCAAAATGATTTATTATATGAATCAACCATCGTTTGAATTACACTTTGCTGTTTGCACGGATGCCTACCTCCTCCATCAGTTACACTGGGCGGTTGTGGCCAACCCTTTACTTTACATGACCTTTCATCGAGATTCAATCCAGCACTTGAAACGCAACAGCAACCAGCATAATGGAAACTCAGGTATTCTGTATTCTAGAATTACGTAAGCCTTGCTTTTACTGCCGTCTGCGTCATTCCTGCGCCGCCGCATGCCTTTCAACTCTCGGGGGAGCGCGATTCGTGTCGTATCGCGACTTGTCATGAAAGACAAAGATACCTACCTTTCTGCGGCAGCTAATACGCACCTTTTGGCGCATATATGTTCCCTTCAAGACAGGGCCATAGCGAAGGAATTCTCGACAAGATATTACATGAAGAATCAAAATCAAAATCAACATCAGTAAAGACCACCCTACGAAACTCTCCAACTACGGGATTCTCTGAGATCAAGAGCTCAGGTGCCTGCTTTCCAACCAACATGGAACATATCGTCTTACTCGATTCATGCCCGGACCCCAAACGCTTATCGATGATGGAAATCTTCTCAACGTTGGCTGATCCGAGCCACGCCGCAGTGTTGCGTGTGACAATTTGGCCTGCCAAGAACAAAAGTACCAGAACCAATTTTATCCTCATTTCTAGGTAAGTTCAACTGGCTCCGAAGCCTTGGTGAGGAACCCCAAGCCAATTGAGAGATAGGAATTGCCATGGAAGCATGCCCAAATAAAACACCCCTGGCCAAAGGCAACAACCAACTGACCATCATCTGATCTTCTACAGCGGCGTTTAATTAACGTGGGCTTGCCAAGAAGGCTCAATCCTCGTGAAATCGCGCTTTTACCGCAGCCTAAGTTCACCAAGGACAGCAATGCGATGGCCGGGCGATAATCCCCCTGGTTTTTAATACTCGGCATACACGATATGTCCGTGCTAAAAAGAAACCACAACCCCGTCGATCATCGGTTTTACTTACCAGCTATTTATGCGCGCCCTTGAATCATCATGGGTCCTCAAGAGTTTGAACTCAGGTCGGTGATTACTCTCACCAATGATCCAGATAGTGAGCCTCATCGACTACGGCAATCTTCGAGCTTAGCAAAAGATAAGCAAGTAATTCGCTATTACAGACGCTCACTATGGATCTTTGGCTTCTATCTCCTTATTCTCGTCCTACCGTGGATGTTCACCTGTGTTTTGATGGTCAGGCCATTCAACAAGGAATCATACTTCAACCAGGCGGGATCAATAACCCCTGGAGACGTGAATAATTGGCACAGATCGCGCGTTGCTCTCAGCTCTCTCACTGCACTCTCAAGTGTTATTGGACTCCCGATAGTTTCTGGCCTCCTTGCCCATGGAGCAGTTGTCTATACGCAGCGTCGAAACCTAGGTCAGAAATTGAGCGTCTTGCAACTATTTGCGCTGGCAGATAGAGAATGGCTAGACCCTCGATATCTGTTTAAACCTCCAAGCAAGCTTAAGAGCACGGAAAGGTCACTTTACCTTTGGCTAGCGACTTTTCTCACCCTAATCAGTAAGTCCAGGAATACACCCTGATCCCGCACAACATACCCCCTGGGCCCCTACATGCTGACCTTTTCTGAACAGCCGCTATCCAACCACCTATACAAGCCATCCTAGTCCGAGACGAAGAGATTCACGTTTTGACGTGCAAAGGGCATCCCGCAGCGCACAGCAATTACGGTTCGAGAGCCTGCAAATTTCCTTTCAAGGATTTGAATACCCAGATCATTGCGCGGGACGCGGAGCCCATCGATCTGAACTTCTGCCTACAAGACGTTATCGTCAAGAAGACCAGCCAGAAGCTACTCAGTTCCGCTAATAGCGATATCCAAACCAACTTATGGTCTGATGAGACTTCTCTTGGAAAAGACCCAAACTACTATATGGGCAATAGGCGGACTTTTGACTGGTACTATCAGGAGTCGTCATACGACAAGGGCAAACGGCCATATTATGCGTCTTCTGTCCCCAATGGCACTGCCACCGGAGTCTATCGACATCACGCGGCCAGGATGGACTCTACAGCAAACTGTTACTTAGCCAAAAACTTCCCGAAAGAGTGCAAGGGAGACAAACCATTCGCGCCATCTTTCTCCGAGGGTTGGCTGAATGTCGATATTTGCGCCGAGGGAAGTTATGACACCGTGGCTTGGAACACAAGTCGAAACAAACAAGAGCACAACGAGACGTTGTGGTTGTCTATGAAATGGGATATTCCTGAAGGTCAAGACAGCTCCGGACAATTTCGAAATAATGATAGCTACGTCCTCAGATGCGACAGTGTCTCAAGAAGAGGATGGTTTCAGCTCCCGAACAACGCAAACGGAGGGAATCCTGGGCCATTACGTGACGAGTGGCCTTCGTGGCGAGAACTCAAGTATGAGTTTAACGATTACTATGTCAAAAGCCCTCAGTGGGATAGCGAATTTCCAGGTGACAGGTACCCAGCAGCAGAGTATGCACCCCATTCAGTCATGATATCTCTTGACCGCCCCTGGCTAACCACTTATCACTGACTAGAATCCCGGACGAAGAACTGCAAAAGTATCGCGATCAATCGAACTACGCCTACCAAGGACGCCTTGTGCCCGGCCCACTCATGACGGTGGCTCTGGCTATGTTTGGAAATTCGTCATTCTTTCAAGCAGCTAGGGTTGCTGGCCGGGACACTTACAACCAGACCATCAACAACATCTGCGAGAACTCGTTGTTTCCAATGCTTGGAATGATGCCACACAATTACGATATAGGCTGGTGCACCCGTTCTGCAAGGTATCGGAGCAATAGTCCGAAAATGCAGGATGTCATTTACAGTTATTTCAATGGCCTAAAGAATGAAGAGCCCACCGCACAAGCACTTGAAAAGGCCATGTTCTTTGCAAACGAAGCCCTCCTCACAACCGCCGCCTCATTGCCCCAGAAGCGCCCCATCTTCTATAGCCCGGGAACTACAATCATGAAGCCAAAAAAGGATTTAGCAGCGGTGATAACTGTCACCGTACTGATAGGTCTTCAAGTTGTGGCGCTTTGTGCGCTGATGTGGTTCATTCTGCGTGCCCCTACGTGGACGGAGACTCTTGATGCAGATGCTTTGGCGCAGATTGGAGGTCAGCTGAAGGAATGGGGAGAGCCCAGACCGGATCTGAGGCAGATAGTTGGTATCATGGGAGTTGATGAGACTCGACACCGGGCCGAGACGTTATTGGTGAGACTGCCGTCGGCACAGGATGCTGCTTCGCAGTCAGGATCTGTACATTTGACACTTGGTGGGGAGGGGTTGATCAACAGAGGTGTGATGAAGAGGGTGCAAGCAGACACGGCTACTGTGGTCCAAGCGTGATCAATCGTTAGGCAAGCAAATTTGAAGCGACTGTGATGTCGGGACCTCTTTTCAAAACTCTACCTTAATCTTAATACCAATTGATTTAATATTATCATCAGGACGCAATTTTTGACTTGTGTTCAAGAAAGCTGATACGCCTGGCCCCTCCGAAGCTATGCTTAGCATCCGGTGAGAATAATTCACCAGAGCGGGAGATTGCAAACACTAAAGGCGGCAAATTGAAAGGAAAGCACTTGCTTTGGCACTTGGACAGTGGGTTGAAGCCTGGCCTCGGGGAGTAAGAAAACCTCTGATATTGATACAAAGTGTTAAGTTAGACTGATCTAAAGTCCAACCAGGCTTATCCTAAGCTTACCCAAATCCTTTCATAACTTAGAAAAGAGGTCCTAAGTCTTCTTGCCTCCTGGTCCTCAACTGTTTCTCGAGGTCAAGGAGATGTAGACCTACCTCTTCTGTTGTCTCGTTGCTCTCCTGAGATAGATACAATGAGGGAATTATCACCCTCTCCTCGAAGCATAATGGATTTAACTGAAGAGAATAATTCTGGACCGTAGACTTTGATTAAAAAGGAGCCGCCTTGTTCGGAGTTTTTATTGAGAATCCGATTATGGCTCTTTGCTTTCAGGGGCTGGAGTCTCTGTGAGGGTACTGTCGTGTATCTGAGGTGCCGGAGGTGCTCTTTGGGAACCTGTGAGACAGAACAACAAGTTAGCTATGTAAGGAGATAACGAGGAACAGGGTATGTCAAGATACTACCGTCGGGTGTCGTATGCTGTACTTAGTCTCATTTCCTGCTCGGCATTGGTAAGCCGTCCAAAGTCTTGTAGCTGATGATGTGCTCATAATGAGAAGACATGAAATTGAAACGAGAAGTCGAGAGCCTCTGGATAGTTTGTCATCAAGGACACTTAGCAGGGAGGGAAGAAAAACCTTTCAATTAACTGGTCGGCACTGGTCATCGAAATCTCCCAACCGAGAGGTTGCAGAAGCATGTCTGGCTCTTGTTAGTTGATGACCAGCAGTGGCTTGGTCGGCCATGAATTGATTCTTCCATCTACTGCGCAATTCCTGAGACGCCATGACTCGAGTCCTCTACATCGACGCCAAGACACCACTTTGATTTTCAGCAAAAGAGAAAGGAACCTGAAGCTCTCTTGGAAACTCAGAGAGATCTCCCGGCCGGTTACTGAACTTCGACGAGCGGTTACGGTGGTCTGCAGTACTGGGAACGATGAGGGAGTCCGATATAGCTGACGAGTTCGGACGAATTGAGCGCTTCTAAACATTGCGGCTTTGACATCAACGCCAAACGAGCAGCATGCAACGTTTCGCAACAGAAAATGTGAGAGATATCTCAAAAGATCAACTAGACTTTGGTCAAGGAGGAGCAATCGATCCAAGTCCCAAATGGAATAGGTACCGCAACAAGTGAGTAATCTACTTATCTGTTGGTCTCATTTTGCTTCAGACATTGACATCAAATCCAGGCCGTTCAAATGGCCCAGCCATTATCTGTTTTACTCTCCGAAATTCAACCCAAGCCCGAGGAGACACGAGCTCGTCCACCTTGCAATGCTTGCCAAGAAAAGATATTCATTCCCCCCCGGTCGATATCCAAACCTGTCATATTCTCGGTTGCAACGTAAACGAGATGTCTACAAGGCTTTCGATACCCTGTTGCGGGCTACCTGAAGCACTGTGGGCTGGGTATTTCGATATTCTTCCTTGGACGGATGCCAAGATGGCCTGCGCAAGTTCACAACTTTCGACAAGTGGCTCGCAGCCAAGATTTCACTCGAGCCGAAAGCCATGGACAAGTCACAAATTATCGGACGAACAACCAGCGCCGCTAGATACAATATAACTACTGAGAAGAGTAAATTGTCGAAATTCGCTCTCAGTCTCGATTCATACATCACTTCAAACCTTGATAGATCATAGGCCACAACAGCTTCGTTGAACGTTAAAATCCAAAGGATCTCAACGTGATTTGATATTCACAGCCGATTACCCTGTGACAATTTCACTACTCTAGACCAACTTTTCGGCAGTTCATCTGAGCAATTCCGACTCGCCATTTGGTCCTCTGATTCGTCCAAGTCGAAAGTCAAGGATCGGCAATGACAGTTTCCTGTCATCCGTTCGACTATGGTTCTGAATGTGTTTCAGGGAACTGTATCCAATGAGCGACTCAGTATCTTCGGTGATGACTCTTCCGTCACAGACCTGAGACGTTTGTTCATCTAGCCGTGTTAATGCCTGCTGACTGATTGACAGGTTGAGACGCCAACCATCAACGCTCTGACAGGGCATGCACCAGACCCCTGTCGATCGAAGAAGCATAAACCCAACCTTAACTTGTCAGAGACAAAAATCTCCAGTTCAAAGTCGAGATCTGAAACTCAGCCTTGGGCTTTATCAGATGTCTCCTGTAGTTTTATCGGCTCCGCTCTCTCGTGCAGTCCCGAAGCTCTGACACTTTGATCCCTGCAAGACCTGAGCGGATGAAAAAGAGCCAGCTTGGCGTTGCAACTTCCGGGGACATGTTGCATTCTACCACGCCAGATCGATATCATGAGACGTTGTATTACGCTTTCGTACGGCATCGTCATAGGGCTAGCTCCGGCCTCTGGTGTTGCCGGTGGCAAGGAGCCCTTGATGGCGGTTTTGACATTCTCGGCCAGCACGGCTCTGGGGATGAATTGCATCCGATCAAGAAACAACGTTGAATCTGAGCAGACAATGTTTGTGAGTGGAAAGTCTATCTATAAAGATGGGGAAGGACTCCCGCTGAAATAATTCGATTCTTCATCTCACAATCAACATCCAGTCCATCCTTCCAAACACCAGTCATTTCCTAAAGAGGTGAGTCTTGAACACTATTCCCGACTATAAACATAAACTTAAACAACACTGAACTCTCCAGCTGTGCTCTTTTCGGCTTTCATTCCTTCCACCGTTTCGCCTTTAGAGCTGTGCTCACAACATTCATATACCCATTTGATATTTACTGTCCAACTCCAACACTCATTCACTCAACGACAACAACACACATCCAAAACCATCTTCTCAATCCTTTCAAGATGAAGTTCTCAGCTTTCTTTGTTATCGCCTCTGCCGCGTTCGCTGCCGCTGCCCCCGGTGTTGCCACTTTCTCCCAAGAGCGTGCTGCTCTCAACGAGAGTGCCCCCAGCCGCGACCGCGAGGACGGCCGTGCTGATCTCCGCGAGCCTGGACGAGAGGAGGGCCGTGAAGGCGAGCGCGAGGATGACCGAGAGGACCGTGCTGGCCGTGGTCGCCAGGATGATCGTCTCAACCGTGGCGGCCTTGCCTTTAGCCAAGTTGATCTCAACTACCTCCTCCGGGTTAATCAGCTCAACCTTGGCAAGCTCCAGGTTCTCAGCCAGCGAAACAACTTTAACGTGGTCGTCTTCCAAGATCTCTTCGCCTCTCGGGACTTTAGCCTCCAGTCTCTTCTCCAGCTCCAGCAGCTCTCCACCATGCTTGCTATTGCCGAGACTGGTATCTTTGATCAGTTTGAGCTGTCTCGATTGGACCTTGGCAACCTGAACCTTGGACTCATCAACGGCATTGCTGGCCTCAACTTGGCTCAATTCATCGATGCTGCTCTGAAGCCCCAGATCACCATTATCTCTAAAGAGGGTGAGTGAATGAGTCGAATTGATCGTTTTCATCGAGTGCTAACTATTCAATAGTCAACAACAACATCATTATTACCAAGTAAGGAAGACGGGTGTCTACTTGATGAGGGGGCAGGTACTCCTGAATACGGGCAGGCTTCGGGTCAAGCCATACCCTTCATGTGTAATGAACTTTCAACCTTAGGAACAGATCAGGACTGGACTCGCTTTCTCATGGTCACTGGATGGCTTGAAGGCGAGGGTTACTATATAATGAATGAATCTAATATTTCAATGATCTCAAGTCGCCTAGATATACCGTGAGACCTTATGTCACCAAAGCCGCCAGTATTCCCTTTCTGGTGATACAAGCCTCCTTTCCATCCCATCTGAAGTCATAGCAGATGTGACCGAAAAGTCAGTCTTTGAGACTCAAAAACACGATTTATTCACTCCCCATCCAATTCAACACGCACGAGCGTACTTCTTGCACTCTATTCTACATGACTGGCGTGCCGGGCATGGAGTGAAGAAACTTTCAGAGCAATTTTGGCAGAGGCAGGACTTGAGGTTGTTGACATCTACTTCAATGCTTCATCACCAGAGATTGTCATTCAAGCCATGTTACTTCGTTCAGACAATGCACTGAAAGAGAGCAAACTGTAAGAAGCCATATTTTAATGAACCCCTACAGCTCTTGCGTGTCTAATCTGGGTTGGTGCTGACATAAAGGAAGTGTGATTGAAATATTTGCCTGATAATGCTTCTTTCTTTACATTCTATGCCACTAAGTCACAACTGAGACACGATCTGTGTGAGCATGTCTCTCCCAAGGTCTTTGATTATTAGTGTTTACCCAAAAAGATTGACTAAAGAACGTAGAGTCACTGCACAGTTGATGAGCCAATGGCAAAATATTAAACTGACTGTCAAACGAACACTCTCGGCCTATCATAAACTCAATGAAGGCCTGGAAACACAAAGCATACATGACCAATCTGCCTCGGAAACCTCGGATACTCGTATAAATTACGACGCTTTTGTTAATAAGCGCAGCGATAGCATGGTCGTTGACTCCGAGTTGTCCGTTAAGCGAAATATAGAGTTTGCAACGGCGTTGAAAAGTTCTATGGATATACTATCCACCAAACAGAATACGATATTTCGACTAGGATATCCCAGCATAGCGTCTTTTCAAATGACATTACTATGCTCCCTGGTTTAAAGTTCCTAATAACAGCCGTGCTCGCCGGCAGTTGAGCATTGACTGGGGTTTACTAGCCCATCTCGTATTACAGCTTAGACCACCAATTAGAATATATAATGCCTCTACAGCCCCTGACTTATGACGAGGAAATCAGCAATCGATTCAAAATGTTGTTCAAACAATTGCTCGCTTTCGGAGCTCTCGCCAATGGCCTGGCTACCCGTCAGGAGAAGCCAATCTGGCTGACACTCCCGCCCACGCCAGACCTACCAGCACCTATCACCCACAAAACAACACCCATCAACAATGTTTCTCTTTGGATGCAGGAGTACAACAAGAAAGCAGATGCTATTCCTATTGTTATGGATCATGGCGGTCTAGGTTACTCTGCATACTTTGGATCCGTCATCTCCCGTCTTATCAAGCATGGATACTATGTCATCGCTGTTGATCGTCGAGGCCACGGTCGTTCAACCTTCAACAGGAACGATGTCTTTACTTATGAAGGATTCGCTCAGGATACGAATGATCTGCTGAAGAGCCATGGTATTTCCGAGTACAACGTTGTTGGCTGGTCCGATGGCGCCATCACAACTCTCGCTGCACTCATCGACCCCGTCATGTCAGAACCTATCAAGAAGGCATTTATCTTTGGAGGATCAGCCAACCCTGAGCAGACCAACGCCACATTCTCAAGCACAGACATATTCTCGGAATTTGTCTCTCGCTGTCGTACTGAGTACGCTGAACTGCAGCCTCACGCCAACTTCACTCTCTTCGGCACCAAAGTTGCCACTATGGAGGCTACACTTCCCCAGTTCACGGATGAGCAGCTTGGATCTATTGATGGACCGAGGGTTATTGTTGTTGGGGCTGAGCATGAGGAGGCTGTGAATAGGGATGTACCGGAGAAGTTGCACAAGGCTATCAAGGGTAGTCACATCGAGATCTTGACTGGAGTGAGCCACTTTGCGCCGCTTCAAGATCCTGATCAGTTCACAAAGGCTGTTGAGGAGTGGTTCGAAGCACCAATCCCCTGAGTCTATTGTACTACAGCAGCACTTTAGAAACAGAACACCTGCGTTAGCAGACTCTCTCTGAATCTATCTTCACAACAGTAGCTCCTGTTATATAGAAATATCAAAATTGTCTCGTTATGATCAAGTTGTTGGTATCTAGCTATACAGAGAATGAACAAAGGAGATCCATGTCAGCCCTACGTTGAGAAGATGTATCCTTGACTTCAGCCTTGAATTTAGTCTTTCTCTGACGCTTACGACGATTCTGCCAAAGAGTTACGATGTATGATAACATCAGACTGGGTATAATCACATATTTATAACATTGGCGGGAATTCCAAGGTTGTTTTGTTTGATACAGCAGAGATTGATTTACCACCTTTTTGCTTTTTCTATTTTCTATTTTATGTATATGGACTTACCGGCTTGACATAATGCCATCCTTGTCAAGTCAATATTTCCGGTAGTTGTGTTAACAAACCAACTTGCGGTTCATTCCCAGGAGAGAGGTTCAGGTAAATGGAACAACATTGACTTACCTAGAAACACCCAACTCATACAAGGTATCCTCGACAGGCGGACGAGTTGTTCAAAGGTCGAACCACATAGCAGGGAGGTTATACCACCCAAATACGACGCAAGTAGTACCCCAGAGGCTCTCCACAACGGTCAACACCTGAGCAAGGAAGAAATAAAACACCACGTAAGCCGACCACCCAAACAGTGTTCCTGGAAACTGGCCACTAGTCACAAAATAATAGAGAGCCATTACGAGCCTGGTCATCCAAAGACCGAGATAAATGTCCCATCTGCGGCTGCGTGTGTGCATATCATACCATGCAAACATGTTGGCAAGATGTCGTCGAGCATTCTCAACTGAGTCTCTAGTGCGCTGGAAGTCTTGAGGTTTCTGGAAAATATGCTCTGGGGGTGCTGTGCCGATGATTTTGACAAAGATGAAGAGAAGAGCTGTGAATGTGATGAAGGAAGTCATGGTGATTGTTGGTGGAAAGTTCGTTTGGTGGATAAAGGTGTTTCTTTGTTGAGATAAAGAATGGTGAGATGGAATGGAATGTCTTGAGAAAAGGCCAAGTTGACTAATGAGTTGATGCCTACCTATTTATTGCCTGAAGTCCCTGCCATCGACTAAGTGTTCTGGTCTAGCTCGAGCTACAGTTCGAAAAGGCCGCCACGCCTTTCTGTAATACTGGCATTATTCATATAAAGCGTTGTTGTTCTTTCACCATGAGTCCTGTGAGTTTGGGAAACAACCAGCTCTGGTGTGGATTGCGAACACTCGTTGTGCTCCGTGAACAAGGCCATGATACAGATACTGCCATGATGATAAGTGCAATTCGCGAATAATGAACAATCCGCACGTTGTGATCGTGTATTTTGATCTCATGATACATTAAATCTACATACTAGATATCCTCAACTCAATCATACAAGCCATCATTGCAAAGCTGATATCCATTCCCAACCTCTTCGCCAAAACACCCTTCCTCATTACAACATCAGACCAACACACTATCTCTTTTAACCAACGACAGCAGTCTGCCGTCTCGCTTGGCTGTTACCGCCGGCCTTCTTCTGAGTACCAGGTCGTGCGAGCGTGTACTTGGCAAACGCCCTCGCGAGAGCCTTCTTGCAACTAACTTTCTGGCTGCCCACGAAGCTGTCCACTGTGACGGCGATGGCGCGGTCGATGTCTTGTGATGAGCAGTATTCTGAGAGGCGCATGCGGCAGAAGGCTTCGCTGATGCGGATGATGGCTTCAAGATGTCGGACCTTAGATTGTTAGTTTGAGATGTCGCGGAGTTCATGATGTAGAATCAACTTACTGTGATGGGGTAGGCACCAGTGGCAAGAGACTCTCGTCTCATGTCGGCAAAGAGTCGTGCAATCTTGTCCTCATCGATATGGTAGAGCTTCGGCGAGCAGTGCTCCCGAGCATAGAGGATATACTTCCTTAGTAGCTCTTGGGGGATCTCACCCTCGGCCTTGCGACCGCCATTCGTGGCTTGTGTCTCAGCTTGTGTATCATGTTCAACCTCCATTGAGTCCTGCTCAGCTTGGCTGAGAGGGTGACTTCGGCTATGAGATCCGACGATGAATCGTGCCAGACGCTCATCCTCTTCGGGCTCAACGGTGTCTCGTACCACACACAGGATGTCAAAACGAGACAAGATAGGCTCCGTCAACTCAACGTTGGCAGAGAAAGGGGCAGTAGAGTTGTATCGTCCACCGATGGGATTGGCGGCAGCAATGACACCACATCGAGCTTGCAGGGTGGTGACGATACCAGCCTTGGAGATAGAGATGGTCTGCTGTTCCATGGCTTCGTGAATAGATGTTCGATCTTGGTCGTTCATCTTGTCAAACTCGTCAATGAGGCAAGTTCCACGATCAGCCAATACCAGAGCACCACCTTCCAATGTCCATTCACTGGTGAGAGGATCTCTTCGGACACTGGCCGTCAAACCGACAGCACTGGCACCTTGGCCTGTAGCAAACACAGCTCGGTGGGCTGTCTTCTCGGCATACTTGAGAACCTGGGACTTGGCTGTACCAGGGTCACCTAGGAGAAGCACGTTGATGTCGCCTCGAAGGTGATGAGCACCCTTGGTGACCTTCGCAACACCACCGAAGAGTGACAAAGCCACGGCAGTTTTGATGTCAGTATGTCCGTAAATACTAGGTGCTATCGAGTTGATGATCTTGTCCACGATGTTGGGGTCGCGAGACAACTTGCGGATTGTGTGCTCGTCCTCCTCAGTCATTCGGAAACCAGCCAGCTGGTCGTGAGACTTGACAACGTTGTTAGCCTCAAGAATAGTAGCAAACACAGGGAAGCCATTGCGGTTGTTGAGCTGAGCATCATAGTTGTTGCGATAGATTCCAGTCACTTCAATCTCCTCGCCAGGCTTTGCTTTGTCGATCAGATCCCAGAGAAGGATAACCTCGCGCGATCGTGGCAATCGACCAGCAGGTACTGTTCCGGGAGATTCTTGGAGAGTGAGTTTCTGGTAGTTTCGATAGACGGTCTTTTCGGAGTTGAGGGTGAAGGGGCCTCGCGACTGGCAACTTTGGCAGAATGTGATCTTGACTTCGACGTTTGACTCTTGCTGGAAAGGTCCCAGTGTCACACCGCACTTGCTGCAGTCAAACTTGACGTACTTGAGCTGAGGGAAGACACCCGATCGTCGGGTAACGACACCGCTGACTCGGACAAGACAGTTGAGGTGAGACTGACGGAGTTGTCGTAGTGTGTAGTGCACAGGCAGATCAAAGATACGAACGTGAATCTCGGCATGAATGCGCTCGTAATCGGGGTAGTGAAGCAGAACAACGTCCATGGCAACTTCGTCGAACAACTTGATAATCTCTTGAGGCGCATTGGCCAAGAAGTAAGCCAGAATTGCCTTGCTTTCGGAGAGGTGCTCGTATGAGACCTCAAGAGACTCGGCGTTGATCTCACCGAGTGTTCGGATTCGGTTACCGTAGACGGATGAACCAGAGGTATCGGTGTAGGATGTGAGGAAAGCCTTGAACTCGCGTCTAATGGTTCGCTGGACTGAGGGTTGTGACACCCACTCAGTGAGGTTGGAAGCTTTGACATCAGCAAGTGCTTCGAGCGATAGTTCCTCGGCCATGATGTCGGTGTCCATAAGATCGTCGGGATCTTCATCGTAATGGTGACGGCGACGTCGGGGCTGTGCTGTAAGATCAATATCGCCATCATCTTCGTCGCCATCGAGATAGATATTTGGGATTTCGCGTCTGACTGCCTGATCTCTTCGGTTAAGCTGAGCTTCTAGCCGACGTCGATCGGCAAGGTTCATCTCTTCATAATCGCCCTCGTCGTCAATGCCAATGCCTTCGTACATGTCATTCTCTCGTTCTTGGTAATCGGCCTCGTAGCCTTCACGGAACAGATCAACGTCGTCTTCTGCCATTTCGTCAAGCTCATCGATATCGTCTTGGATCTGGGCCTCCTCTTCGATGTCATCGTCATCCTCGACACCGTGTGCCATGTTAAACTCGGCAGGGGGCGAAGAAGGCATAGGGCTTGAGCCGAAGGCTGCTGGTGAAGGTCCATCGCTTCCTCCTGTTCGCGATCGCTTTCTATTCGGACGAGCCGAAGAAGGGTGTAGCGGGGAACTTCAAGTGGCTGTCAGCTAACTTTCTTTTGTTTAAATGGTGGTGAAGAACACCCTGGGGGGACAAACCTCATGATTGCAACTCTTCAAAGATATCGAGATTTGGTGATATCGTGATAGAGTATCTGAGTAATTCTGGAGACCAAAAGTTTGGTTTGAACTGAAAGTGTCAATTGAGGGGCTCAATTTGTGGTGATGGTTGGAAGGGAAACGACAGCATGAAAGTGGGTGCAGTTGACAAGGGGTAATTTCGCGTATCCAAGGCGCGACTTGACGCGTTAATTGATTGGTACTGACATGCCACGCGTAAAGTGGTTTGCCTCTAGCGACAGAATTACTCGACCTAAACCTTAGAGGAACCTCACCTGTAGATGCCCGCGTTATTATAGCACCTTGCAAGCTTCGCAACCTCCAACTCGAGCTGCAAGATACTGTCGCACTGTCGATAACATAGCTGACCCTTCTCCTCATCTTGTACTTGTACAAGTATCAAACCTTGCATCACCCATCAATTCTGACAAATCTGTCATCCGATCCTTTAATTGTCTTCAATTCATCTGTTTCTTTCTTTACCACATTCATCTCCAATACTTGAAAGTTTACTGTTTCGTCAATAGCAATCATGTCTGCAGACGCTCCCTCGGCCTCTGCTGCGCAAGATGCGCCTCAACAACAATCTCGAGAACGCAAGGAGAGCTTTTCTGGAAAATCGGAAACCTCAGAGACATCGCAAACAGCTGCTGAGTAGGATACCAATTACTCTGAACATGTAATAGCCCTCTAATATTATTCAGGTTTATTCGATCTCAGGAAGCTCTTGAAGCTGATGCCCGCGAGGCCCTGCCTTACGTATGTTCCCACTCTTTTTCCAACCACGACAGTCACTCACGACTCTATAGAGCATTGATACATGCACCAAAATCCTCGGCCCTCTGCGACAAGCTGTCTTTGCCTGCTTGACCTGCAACCCCCCACCAGCGAAAGAAGGCGACGACTGGACCCCCGCAGGTGTCTGTTATGCTTGTTCCATCCAATGCCACGGCGAACACACCCTCGTCGAGATCTTCCAGAAGCGCAACTTCACATGCGACTGCGGCACCAAGCGCATCCCATCAACAAGCCCATGTACTCTCCGCTTGAACGAGGCCACCAACACTCGAGGTGGAGTTCACTCCGAGGAGCCCGATGTGAACAACAAGTACAATCACAACTTCCGCAATAGGTTCTGCGGCTGCGAGTGCGACTATGATCCGTTCCAACAGAAGGGTACAATGTTCCAGTGTCTTGGCCTGGGAACTACTGAAACAGGCGGATGCGGCGAAGACTGGTACCATCCAGGATGTCTTGTTGGCATGGGACCTAACTGGTTCGAGAAGATGGAGAAGCCTAAGAAGGCAACCAAAGAAAATGCTGACGCAGGCAAGCTGACGACCATCACTGAGGGTAATGAAGAGCAACAGAATTCTGCCGAGAAGCCCGGACAGACGAACGGTACTGCCCAGCCTGCTGCCGAGGAAGAGGAAGAGGAAGAGGATGAAGATGTTCCCATGCCTCCAGGATTCCCAGAGGAGGATGCCTTCGAAGCCTTCCTATGCTACAAGTGTGTCGATGCGCATCCCTGGATCAAGCGCTACGCTGGAACTTCTGGCTTTCTGCCAGCAGTCTTCGTCAACCAAGCCGACTCCGAGACAAAGGTTGAGGTAACCCCTGTCAAAGAGGAGTCTTCTGCTACTACTGAGTCAGCCCTTACCAACGAGCCCGCTCAGGACTCGCGAAAGCGCAAGGCCGAGGATGATGCCGAGGAGTCTACAGAAGCTAAGCGTGTAAAGAGCGAGTCTCTACCTGAAGATGCGAAGCCCACAGACACACCCTCCACAGATACACTCCCATGCAAGCTGAAGAATCTCCCTCCCGCCCCTCAGGGTCAGTTCTCGCTATTCATGAAGGAAGACTTCCGCGAAGCCTTCTGCCGCTGCTCATCCTGCTATCCCAACCTCAACCCCCACCCTCAGCTCCTCGAAGAGGAAGAAGTCTACGAACCACCTCTGTCCGACGATGGTTCCCAAGCAGGCGGCAATGGTGGTGGATCCCACGGCAGTGGCAGTCTCCTTGAGCGTGGTGAGAGCGCACTTCGCAATGTCGACCGTGTACGAGCCATTGAGGGTGTCATGGCTTACAACCACCTCAAGGAACGACTCAAGCCATTCTTCCAGCAGTTCGCTGAGAGTGGACAGGCCATTGGTGCTGAGGATATCAAAGCATACTTTGCCAAGCTGAGAGGTGATGAGCAGGGTATCCAGGAGGCAGCTGCTGGAGCCAAGGATGACGAGGGTGGTGGTAGTGGTGATGGAGGTTCGCGAAAGGAGCAGAGTGGTTATTAATCATTAGAATGTGGGACATGAACATGGAAATGATGCTACAAAGGTGAGCGGGGAGTTGACCGGACTGGATACACGGTTGGGCTGTTAGGTGTAAGAGTAGTGTACAGTAAAGGCGGCATACCATAATTTGATACCGGAAATGGGGATGAAAAGATAGTACAAGATAATACTTCATACAAAACTTAACCAGTTTCACTTTTAATGGCCACTGTTCAAAATCATGAACACCGAATTAGGCAAGACAACCCTTCATTCTTCGTGCCTCTTGATGCTCAGGAAAGCCAAGCAATAGCATGTTTCTAACACATAAAATCCATTTATTCCTATAGTACATATCCATTCATGTCTTGGGTATCGCTAAATCAAAACATTCCCATTTTTCAAGTCGTCTCCATGCCCTTCAAAAACTCCCCCCTACTGTCCCGTTGACCCTGTACTTGACGCCGCACTCGACGGCCGAGGTGGCAGCGCAGGTACACCATGCGAAGCCCCAGAGTCTTCCCTCTGCATCAGAATACCCCCCATCATGCCCATCCCGATTCCCATACCCGGTAGAGGCAGCTGAGACGGCGGACCTTGTCCATCACTATCCTCAGCCTGACTATCCAGCTGCTCCTGCGCAGCCTTAAGGTCCAGTTCATGCAACCTTTGCTTTTCAGCTGGATCGATAATATCATCATCGTCGCTCCAGTAGGGATCGTCATCGTCGAGTTCAGGCATGGCCATGCGCTTCCAGAACCGCAACTCCTGACGATGCGCCTTCTCATCAACGAGTTTGTTCCACCGCCCTTCATCCTCGTCGTACTTGCGCCGGTACTCGCGAAGGCTTTCATTGGCGCGACCTGCGTGTGCTTGCATCTGCCAGATTTGTTCACGGAGACGGGCGTTCTCGTCGCGCGCGTCGGCGAGTTGCTTACGGTAGGAGCGGTGCCAGGCTGCTACGTCGCTGACGTGCTTTGTCTTGTACTCGTGGAATTGTCGAAGGAGGTTTGCCATGGCGTTGGCGTATTGCGAGAGGAGTTTGGCATTGGCGTCACGGCTGAACTTTGCCTTTTCGAGAGATTCTGTGAGGAGCGATACGAGAGCGTCAATGTTTTGTTCTTGGCCTGGGATAGGTTAGCTGTGATTCAGCGAGTGCCAGATAGGAGACATACCAATTATATCATCGGCGGCATTTTCGATGACTTGTGAATTGCTGACCCCCTGCGCCCTCGCCCTGTTCCTCACTCTTCCTAACCCATTGACAATATCTTCTGTAACTCTTCGGTTCTCTGCAAGTTGGCGGCTG
Source organism: Fusarium acutatum (assembly GCA_012932015.1). Classification (NCBI taxonomy): domain Eukaryota; kingdom Fungi; phylum Ascomycota; class Sordariomycetes; order Hypocreales; family Nectriaceae; genus Fusarium; species Fusarium acutatum. Next base: position 21,291 of record JAADJF010000121.1, on the reverse strand, counting down.
AGCTCCTCAACCATACCATAGATGTAGTTAAGTTCAGCTTGGTGGCCCGCAGGCGTAGGAACAGGCATCCCGGCAGCCATGTTCGTCCCATTCATACCATTCATCATAGCGATCTGCTGCTGCTGCCACTGATGCTGCGGCTGCGGGGAGTATTGCTGCTGTTGGTACTGTTGTTGCTGTTGCTGCTGGTAGTGACGCGCCGTGGACGTCGGAGATGGCGCAGGCGCAGGAGAAGAAGGTGAGGATAGAGATGGATCGTGGGAGTTCGGGCTTGGAGGCGCTTGAAAGCTCATGTCTTGTCCACTCGGGAACCTGGGCCCTCGAGCGTTTGGAGGATGGTGTTGGTTGTCTTAGCCTTGTTTGTGGATGGAGCTGGATGCTTGATTTGGTATAGCCTAGCGGGTTCTCCCCCTCAGTGTTGCGACACCTCACCAGCACTCGGAGGGGCGCAAAATTATTTTACCGACGACGGTGGACCTTGATTGACAACGATTGAAAAAAAAACCCTGAACAAAATGTTCATAGAAGGGTCTTTATAATACAAGCAATGGTTTCAGTGAAACTTGCTAATTCTTTGACACCTACACTTCAAGGCAAACTCCAATTAATAATATCTATTAGAGATGACCTAACTTTAGAACGCGGACCCTTATATTCAGGAACAAGCTATTCCCTGTACTATACGAAAACGAGATCACTTATACTGGCAAGCTCATTTGATTGTCTCTTATTTTGATCATTGACTTTTTGTATCCTTTTACATTTCTCATAACTCCAGCCGAATTGAACTCGATCCGCCCCGTTAGGGTAGTTTTTATGAGAAGTCATCTAAGCGAGTGACTGCTGAGCAAGGTAGCGACTGTCACTACTATAAGAAAGGAAAGCTGTATAAAATCTCAGGTCATTTACTTCGTTTCGTCATATCGTTGAGTGCATTGCACCGATTCGTAACATGGGTCCTGTAGTCAGTCACCAAGCGCCAAATTTTTTCTTTCACTCTGGAGTGTCAACCTCCATCCTGTCTTCTGAAGGCTTCGTGTCCATGATCAAGGATTCTTCCGCCGGCTGTGAGGGTTCAAGTGTCGATGTCGATGTCATAGTCGACTCTTTCTGTTCGAAGACAGGGGGAACAGCTGCGCTGCTGCCACTCGTAACCCCAGTAGCCCCGCCGCCTCCCATACCGTTGCTTGCCGACAACCGGTATTCGCCATCAGGCTTGCGCTCAATGATACCCTCATCCAGTGCCCACTGGGCCAGAAGGCCATCGACTCCAAGCCTGCCGCCTTCGCCCTTCTCCATGTGCCGACCGACATGCTCAGTCCATTCGTCCCAGGACGATGGGCCTTCGAAGATGCTCTGGCAGCCTTGCTTCGGGCACGCTGAGCGTTGCGGTGGTAACCGACGCTGAACAAGGCACGACACTTGCATGTCCTTCACATGCGTATCCCACTCAGATTGTAGTTTACTATCGCCCTTAGCAATCGCTCTCTTGATCTGAAAGGGTGCATGCATGCGTCGCAAGTGTTGAGTGAACAGGTCCTTGCGATTGAACTCGTTGCCCTTGCCCTCGGCTGTGCTCTGAGGGCAGGATGAACAACGATAGTACTGCAGACACAGATGTTGGGATGCAATATGTCGCTTCCATTCGTTCTTGGATCCAAAAGTGCTAGTACATCCAGCGAATGAAAACGCACATGGGAACGGCCTCGTATGGGCTGCAGCAATATGCTTCCTCAATGAAGATGAATCCTTAAAAGGAGCATGACTGCAGTGGTTGCAACGCGTGTCCTGCTTGGGGAGGGACCGCCGTGGTGGCTTAGCTGCTGAGTTGGCATTGCGAAGTGTTGCCAAAGGATCATCGTTACCATGCTCCTCAGGCTCGCCTTCGGGCCTTATGTCAGGCATCCCGTCAGGTAGAATCGTGCGCGGCCTGTTGATATTTTGGGTCTCGTCGCTGCGATGCCGAACATGGCTCAAGGCCTTCAACTGCTCAGCAGCTTCCTGCATCTCCGCAGAGTCCTCCACCTCGTCTTTGGGCTTGCCATGTCCACCTGCTGGGTTCGCATACGATGGTGCTGAAGGACTAGTCTGTGGAAGATGCTCGTTTCGCTCTACAGAGTTGGGAGTTTCCCTCACGGCCGGGGAATGGAAAGATATATCGTGACCCTCGTCTCGTCGAACACGTGCAGGCGTTCCATATGCGTGGTCCCTCGCCTCCAGAAGAATTCGGCCATCCTCGACTTCCCTTGCAGATGGCTTAATACCAGAAGAACCTACAAGTCTGTGATACAAGTGAATCATGTTGTGAGAGCTTATATACCCCAAGAAACAACAAACTTTGTCGTGCTGTACCACGTTCCAGATGGAGTGGGGCATGGAGATAAGGAGCATTGTAGGCGGTCCAAGGAACATGCCTTCCACGGCGATTTTATCGCCAAGAGGCGGCGTGCTTTGTAGCCATTGGGAGAAAAAGGACATATCTGGACTAGCATCACCAACAAAGGTTGTACAAACGAGGACACGGTGCTCTTCAAACCTAAGGTCAACAACTGACTCTGGGTCAATGAGTTGTTCTTCGCGGTTCCCTTGGCCCTCTGCGTCGACTCCATTCTGTGATTCCGAACGAGGTCTTGAGGGCATTGGCGCAAGAGCAATACTATGGCCCTTTCCAGGCGTCAGAGCCATAAAAGCCGGATGATGAGAGGACGAATGTGTATTCGAGGTACTGCCATTCGTTTGTCGGGGAGTCTGAACCAGTTGCTGCTGCTGCTTCAGCGATAACACTTCCTCGTGGAGCTTCTGTGTCGTAAAGGGGCGCCCGCTACTGAGCTTTTGTAAAGCCTCGACCAAATTTGATGTAAAGGAGCGTTCTGTACTGTCTGGGCTACGGTCGGATGTGCAGGCTGCTATGGCTTGCTTCACGCCATGACTACCGGCCATGGGAGGATCCGGTAACGCGCATGTGTCCAGCAACAAGAGGATATCGGACTGGGCATCCTCGAAAAGGCAGCGGACGCCATCCCACTTGAGTTTTGCAGCATCTTCTCGTGCATTACTATGGGAAAGCTGTCAGAGGCAGGAGGAAGAGGACATTTGAGAAATGTTCGACTCACCAAGCCCAGAAAAGCTGGCCATCAGAGCTTACGTAGCCCTGGCCAGCATAGTAGATAATGAGCAGATGGTTGGCTCTTGCATTCTCAAGAAAAGAAGCGATCTGTACTCCGAGCTTTATGCTAGGGTTCGGTACCGTGGGAATGTGCCATCGCTCAGTTCGATATTTGTAGTGCTTCTGGAACACTTGCTCGAGTGCAGCCAGGTCTTCATCAACAGACTTGTCTTCTTCCCACCTTAATAGTAACACAGAAACGTCAGTGTATGGGTGACGCTCGGTCTGTCTCTGGATCAGCATAGCAGCATCCTGTAGATGCCGCGCAAAAGACTCGAAATCATGTCTTTCGGAAAGAGGAGCTGCGGCCTCCTGGGCTGGATAATGTTGTTGAGGCTATATCCGAGCCTGGGTTAGCAAGGACACGCGGAAAGCTGGAAAACAAAGCTAACCGATTCGTGAGGGAATTGTGTTGGCGGCGGCGGCTTGCTAGGAGTCGTGTTGACCTTAGGAGCCAGCTTTCGCTTTTTACTCGAAGGTTCCATCGGGCAAGGCTGTGAGTCGATGTAGATGCAGTCGTCAGCAGGTTAAGCCGGTGGAGGTCATTGATCAATCGAGGGCGAATCGACCAAGGGATCGAGCACGAAAGTTCCTGCTACCTAGTCGTTGGTTAAGAATCAATATCGATCAATATCGTCGCAATTTCAGTGTAATTGACGTCGAAGAGAAGTGAATAGAGACGGCGAAACAAAAATATACGGGCAGGCGAGGGGAATTGAAATCGAAATCGAACGATGTGCGGACAAAGTCTCGGCTGATGAGGTCAGAAGGAGGGACAAGGTAGAGGCCAATGGCTACAGAAATGTGGAAAGTCAAAGCACGCCCACGAGCAAAGAGACACCCAAAGTCGCAAGAGGTGAAGAAGAAGAAAATGGCAGAGAGGAAACAGGTGAGGCTGGCTCGGCGAGGCTATCGTGGCCGACCTAGGCCCAGGTCATGGAAGATGGGTACAGTTGGTGCTAGGGGTTCTTCATTGGCTATTAGCCGAGCAGAAATGCCACAGAAGAGGAGAGCCAAACTGAAAGTGGCGGCCTCCGCCTCCACTTCGTCAGCCTCTCACTCGCCAAGAGCAAGGTCAAGTCAACGCGGACTGCACCTCAGCGAAGAGCTGGGTAAGATGGGGCTGTTTCTGTTTCGCCTTGTACGAACAACGAGAGCATAGGTACTGATTGATTGTCTGATCATGTACTCACTTTTGGCCAATTTCCCAGTATCAGGTTATTTCGCCTTCACTTCGCTCAGCAGCAAACTCAGCTGTCTGTCTCAGCAACTCCTGTGAGAAAAGAAAAAAAGGTAGCTGGAACAGAACTGAGGGGGTTTGACGAATGGAACCAAAGATGGAAGGCTTCACAAAAGTTCTCAGCTGATAAAAGAAGGAGGAGGAGGTAGGAGAGGAAAAGCCTAGATCAGCATTATTTCCAGCGCCTTACCTACCTTGAGCTTGAGCTGCACAAATCATCCATGGCCAGCACAGCTAAAGTTCTCACACAACTTTGAACAATTCCCCCAGCCAATCCGAGCCTCATGCTCCCATCCCCCTCTATTCTCACAACACGCTACAGATTCAATGAGACGCCAGGTGGGCTGCGATAAGATTGACACATTGGGGAACGCTCGAGTCAAATCTGGAGAATTTTTTATTTTATTTTTTTGTAGTGAATCACTCTCGTTGAGTTGACTTCACTCTCCAAACCCTGATAACGGCCTCTAATGACAATACCCTCATTACCTGACCTACCTTACTTATCTCACCTATGTCGAGGTACTACAGTGTGTGAATTTATCCCAGTCCACCTGAACGCTAAGTACGAGGAGACCAAGAGCACCGAGGCTGGTCTGGGGTCTGTCCTTTGTGGGCCTCTTATTGAGACCCTGAGATGTGTTTTGCAGTTGCAGCGTTTTAGCTCAAGCTGATCAGCTTTCAAAGTTTCAACGGCGCAAGCCCCCTCAATCGTCTACACCAAACACTTGCTATCGTCCTCAGTTATCATTCGTTTCATACTTCAATGTCACTATGGCATAACCAAATCGAAAGTATTGCAGCAATGAGCTTTTGGGGTGGAGAAATGGCGCACCCAACTCAACCCCCGGACGAGCCGTGTCGACTTGTCAACACGGCTGTGGACAGACCAGCAACAGCTGCTGCGCCGTGGAGGACGAGTAGGAGAGCAGAACACGAAACAGCCGGGTCTCCAACGAATGAATGCAGCAGCTGGCGAGAGGGCCGCTCGGCAACCTTGTCCTAACTAAGCATGCACGACGGTAACACTGATTGTAGAAGCACAGCCTGTGTCGCCAGTCGTTGTAGACCTTGAGCTTGCTGCATTATGCTCTCTGGCACGGGATCATGCAACCCGAAGCCTCCAGCGTAGATAGTAGATGTCTTGAAAGTCAATGGATTGGTCGCTCACATATGAGGCCATTGGCCTGCGTAAGTGATAAGAATCACTTGCCTCGCAGCCTAGCTTCCTGAGGTACGTCTGCAGATAGCAACCACAAAAGCAGAGCCTCGGTGTGGGCAGGGCTGACGCATCTAAACAATCCTATTGTTTGAGATGCAGCACCTATCCCTGTTGGTTCGGCAAAACTCAACTGCTCAAGCTGCATGTGGAGGAGGTTTCGTCTAATTATCGTCTAAGGTTAGTACGTAGAGAATGGCGAAAACCCCATCTATATCACTGAATGCGTGATGCACCCTTCACTTCCTTTCAAATATAATTATACAAACTGGCATAACGAAAGTGGAAGGATGCTGACAACTTCAGTTCGTACTCTGTGGGGTTCTGAAATAGACTCAGGTGGGTGTAAGTGGAGGCTGGCAGACTGGGAGGGAATCCAGAGCCTGCTGCAGTAAGCGGAGACATTGTATCTCCTCATTCTACCGTAATCAGATCAGTCTGCATTCTTGACATTCCATTTCGTCTTTGGGGGTTACAAATACTTACTTAAGGAACACAAGGCCAGAAGGATTTATTAATCTACTTTTATTGTAAGTGACACCTCGCCAATGGGTTGACGAGTACAGTAAACGCGCATTTGATCGGACTTGGTAAGCAAAACTGTTGAGCCCCAAGGTTGATTACGAGGTTGAATCCTTAACCCTCGTATCTCAGTCAGAAGATTCTCGACGAAAAGAAAGACCGCGCGTCTTGTCAAGAGCTCGTGTAGAGTAAAGATACAGCCTTGGTGCCGTGTGCCGAAGCTTGGGCGTAGCGTTCAACTAATCCGTGGATTCCCGTCGAAGCCCAAGAAATCCAGGTACACCATGTAACTCGATGGAGGCAATTGTGGCTCTCTTGGGTATCACTTGGCTCCCTCATGGAGATTTCAAGAATCGGTATCTAGAAACCCATGGGACATTCCCAATATGGAGACGAGATCGTTAACGTCTCTAATTCTAATAAGAAACCCTGAAGAGAGTGACAACTGACAACCAAGTGGGCGAGGCTCGGTTACGGGAGTGTGGCGAGCACAGCCACAGCCTGAAGATTTACACAGCCAATCAGAGTTCACGACGGACTAACAATTTCCAACTTCGGTCATTCTATTTCCGTGACTGGTAAATCCCATCCCGTCTTGTGGAAAATGCCACTGATGGGAGATGGGCTTTCCGACGGAGCTGCCCATTCCCGTTAATTCGTTTCGTAGATCAAACGCAGGCGATTCTGTTCTACAAACCACAAGCCAAGATCATCGAGGCAAAAAAAGCCAAAGCTTTTGGAACACGCCAAGAACAATCGATGGACCCGTGAACGGGCGGGAGAGCATGGATGGTCGAAAAGAGAAGAGCCAAGCTTACACAGCCACTCTCTAGCCGTCTCGTGTCTGCGAACCACATGGGACGGACGGGATGTAGAGTTTATATGGTATCATCGTTTCAGCCCAGACAACTGGATCTCATGATTTCTACGCGTACTGGACGAGCAGAGAGGGATTCAGCGATCATCATCTGCATCCCCCATGTCCTCTATTAAACGTGCAGTAGCCAGGAGAAATGTCCTGTGTCCAACCACAAGACAAGCCACTGTCAGGATGTCGAGTGGCGCGTGAGTTTCCAGGCCTAGGCAAGTTCCCGTCGTCTCTGCAGTCAAAGACTCGAAATTTACAGGGGTCGAGGGGCACCATCCCGCTGTTCCCAGCAGAGGCTTCCAAGATTCCTCCACTGACGAGCCTGGCTCCCGCGCAAATCCGAGAGGTCCGCTCACTGTTGCGTCAGGGCTTCCAGGGATGATGGATCCAAAAATGGCTGAGGTGAGGTGCCCTGGGCTTCCATGAGGGAGGCGGGGCGACCTGCGTTACGTTACGTAGTGCCGACTCTTTAGTCTTGGGTTGTTGCTCACTGCCAGCCAAGAACTGCTCTGCTGGGAACTATGACTATGACTGCCTGGGCTGCCCACAATCTGCCTTACTGTACCTAGATCAATCAAATCTTGACGTGAGCTTTCAACTTCTCCAAAACATCAAAGACCACTCATCTTAGCCCACGCGGCGTGATCAGCTTCAACCCTCTCTGAACACAACCGCCCACCTGATCTCGATAAGCGACAAGAGCCAAGACCTTCTACAGCTCACCAACAGCTTTGCGCGACAGTGACACCTTTACAAACACCCTAATCGCCTGTAACTCAATTTTCTTTGCTCGATTGAAGCGCAAGCCGCAACACAACTACGTCCTCTGCGCCCATGGACTCTGGCGGAGTCAGGAGAAAGGATACCACCAAAGGCCCGCCTCTTCGAGTTCTATCACTCGGTAAGCGCCCGCCAAGATGACGTCTGTTTCGTTTGATCCAATGCTAATACGCGCCAGATGGAGGAGGTGTTCGCGGTTACTCCATATTCATTATTATCCAGGAGCTTATGCACCGAACTTTTGTCGAGATCGAAGGCCGCGCTCCTAAGCGACACGAAATTCCCAAGCCATGCGATCATTTCGACCTAATCGTCGGTACTGGTACAGGCGGGCTAATCGCCTTGATGCTGGGTCGACTGCGTCTTGACCTCGAGACGTGTAAGGAGCTCTACGTTCGTCTAACGCGCATGGTATTCCAGACAGACAAGACTATTGCGGGTATTCCTTATAGATCAACCTTGTTCAAGGCCAGCAAGCTCGAGGAGGCTATCAAGGCAGCTGTGCAAGAACACACGGTGAAGGAGAGGGAAGGCAACGATGGCTCAGATTCTCCCCTCACCAATCCTCTGAACGCTGCGATGTACTCAAGCGCCGGTGCCCCTCGCCGAAACCAGAGCAATGCAAGCACCGTTAGCTTTAGCGCTCGCAGTCCCGCCTCGCAAATGGCGTATCGACCTGCGTATAACTCGAGATACGGAGATCCTAATGCGCGACTATACGATCATCGAGAAAATCGCACCAAAACGTGAGTCATACCTCAATTGCTTGCTACCCATGACAGCATCGCTAACATATTTTCTAGTGCGGTGACGGCAGTTTACAAGGGTTCTCCTCGAGGCTCACCTGCGGCTCTTTTGCGATCATACGATTCTCGAAAAGAACCTCCTCCCGAGTTCGACTGCAAGATTTGGCAGGCTGGTCGAGCCACTTGTGCGATCGGATTGGCCTTCAAGCCCATCACCATTGGTCAATCAGTTTTTCACGATGACGGTGTCGGCACTTTCAACCCTAGTCCAGAAGCCCTGGACGAAGCTGTGGTCAACGAGTGGCCCGGTCGCGAAGTGGGTGTTTTTGTTAGCGTCGGTACTGGCAGGCGGCCCAAGGGCAGCGATTCGAATTCGCAGATGTGGTATGAAGGCTTCTTGGGTGATTTTGCCGACGCGCGTAGGAAGTTGATCGCTAAGATCGAAGGCTGCGAGAAGATTCACGAGTACATGATGCGCGAGCACCTTGGAAGGCGAAATGTCAGTATTGACGCCTACTACCGTCTTAATGTGGAAGTTGGTGTTGGTGAGTTCGGAATGAATGAGTGGAACCGACTGGGTGAAATCAGCACTGGTACTCGACGGTATATGTCAAGGGAGGCCGAGCAAAGGATGATTCAGGGCATCTCGTCAAAGCTTGCCAAAATTCACCGAGCCAGGATCCGTCACGCACGAGCTCCGGAAGGAATCCCAGAACTTGTCAAGTCAACTTCAACCACATGGGAGATGCCTATGGCATTTGAGCTTGCAGGCGATATTCCAACTACTGTTCCACTTCCTCACAGCCCTGCGAGCCGGTCATCGTTCGAGTCTGGGTCAGATAGTTTGCATATCCGCAACAACAACCATAACGGTTCGCCACGAAGCTCCAACGAGCGAATGCACGCAGAAACGTCTGTACCGCATAACGCTCCCAACTCTCCTCCCCTGGGACCTCGGGGCCCCAGCGCCAGCGCTCCAGCTTTACACCCAGAGGATCGTTTGGCAGTATCGTCACCTACACCTGCGCAGTACCGCGAAGGTGTGTCGGGCCAAGACTTGATCGCTATTGTCAGCCCAGACGAGTATCCAAGGCCACCTCCCAACATGGCCGCGCCACCACCGACACGGATTGAACCGCCGCCGCTGCCACCCAAGACGCCTCTCCCGGAGAGCCAGCAACATCAAGGTCGAAGAGTGCCTGCGGCCGCGCCTCCTTACCCGTTAGACGATGACGAGCCCCCGCCTGTGAACATGGCCCGAAAGCCCGACTACCGGGGAAGATAAGCATATTTTGATGCCGCTTCTTTATGAGACAATCCTTGCAATTTGAGTTTGGCTATGAAAAATGACGTCTCGAGCTTGACTATAAGTACGAATCCACGAAAATCCATGAAACGAGAACTAGAACGATTATAAGACTGGCGCTGAGGGTGGAGGAATTGGAGATGACGATTCTTGTTTCTTTTGCTTCTGATTATGCACGACTAGATACCACCTGGTTTTACTTGGACGCAAACCTTTGAATGTACTTGATGCTATGAAATTGATGGAAAAATGCTGGGTTAATAGCTATATATCTGTTGGTCAAAGTGGCTGTACTTGTACAATGGAAACTAGCTTTTTATTAATAACGGCTGCCTATTCTCTTCGGAGATTATGAAGGTTAGTTAAAACGAAAAATGGTATCTCTTGGAAATTTTTTTTGTCTCATTGTTCGATCAGCTGGTGCTCGGAGGATTTGAGAGCTCTAAGATCGCGGGTAAGCAGATCTTCGATACGACGGCTCGCGGTAGCATCCGGCCCCCCACTGATTGTTCCCTGCCGAGGCCTAGGCCTTGATAGATCGTACGGTAAGTAAGAAAGCCGTAAAGAACCCCTGTTTGCCTCTGGTCTACGCCGAATATGTGACGAATATTCCTTCGCAGGATTTCGTAGGATTCTTATACGTCTTCTTAAGATGCAACGCACGGTTCGCTCTTTTCGTTATCAGCAGCTGTCAACTGAGACAATGGACTGATCGAGCCCAGTCTTACCACGAGGCAGCTGAAAGCTCGCCTTGGAGCCAAAAATGGAAATCCATTCCCCCGTCCGTCGGTATTCGCGACTATGCTTGACCGTTTTGGGATAGCTTCACGATTTAACTTTCGATTCATGGTTGAGCTTGTCGTCTTTAATTGGAGACTTGATAGCAAACGTTTCTGGCTAGGGCGTGTTAATCCAAGTTCGAGACTCGGTACGATTAGCCATCACCAAGACAAGAGGTGAATAACAGTTTCAGTATTGCTGGGCCCTGAGTTCTCTCTCTGTTCCAGACAACTTCTTCTCTTTGTTCCATCACATCCGCTAGAAGGGAGGGAAGAAGAAAAAGCAAGCAAGCGTATTGTCACTGTAATCGGCACCCACGGAAAGACACGCGGGCCCTGGTTCGACATTTTCTTTGTTCTGGTTTTGCTTGGCATATTGTCAAACGCCTCTGAAGAATTGAGAGTTTCTGTCATCTTCAACGGCGGGGAGAAACAAGAACAGGTCCTTTTCTTTCGATAATGTACTGGGGGTGACATTGCATCGATATTGGATCCTTCTATCTACAACCCGCGTATTCCCAAGGAAGAGAAGACAAGACAGGACAAGAGAAGAGGCGAGAGGAAGAGACTCCCTGCATCCGCGGAACTTTGCGCCAGAGACACGCATACTGCGCTGCAACCAGGCAATCCCTCCCTGGACCAGGCCTTGGAAGAAGGACACAGCCTACAGCCTACAGCCGCCCGTTACCGCGTTTGGTCAACAGGCGAAGGACACTCGGCCTCGCGCTTCAATTGAGATCAGATATATTCCCATCTGCTCTTCTTCTCCCTGGCTCTGTCTCTGTTCCTCTTTGAGGAACAAACATGGCTCTCAATTGAACCCCAACAACATCGGGGCATTTCAGTCATTAAGCCTAAAACAAAAAAGACAAGATAGACAGACACACCCATCTTTCTTTTTCTCCCTGCAAGTTGCACACACAAACTTGCATCTACGATTTAGAACCAACAACCATCCGCCGCTGCGAATCCTGGTTGACCCCTGGCCTGTCGTTGAACCAACAACCTCACTCAGTGTCTCTGACCGGTTCTCATTTGGGAGTGCTGAGCCAATCAATCGCTTGAGCGACGTCAAGGGAACACCGAATATTACCGACATAGATCGCCTGTCATTCTCGATTTGATCATTTTTGGGGGTATTGCAAAGCGAGAAGGGGGAAAAAAGGAAATCGCTAAAGTTGTTGGTGGAACGATGATGCCGGTACTTGGAGCCACGCCGATGCAAGTCGCACCTCGACAACGAGCTCCGCGACAAACGTCATCGTGCCTTGAATGCCGTCGTCGCAAGCAAAAGGTGAGTTTTTTTCATTGAGGACTTCTCAATTGAAATTATATATCTTTGGTCTTTTCAGCCTAATTATTTGCCACTGCCATGTTAAACTACCTACGACCGGATAAAGCCCGATTAACATGCTTATAGTGCTCTCAAAGTCAACCATGTACAAATTGCTTTCGTCGGTTTCCCTCACCTGAATGTATATATGAAGTCAAGTCTTCCAAAAGGTCAGTGTATTTGACCTACCGTGGATGAACCCTTCATCATTACCCTTCCAGAAAATCTCTTCTACAGCGGCTAACATGCTCTAGACATCATCCAATAGCTTCACGTCCTAAACCACCTCTAGTGGTAGATGTACAAGAAGGCCCTTACTCACATCTCAACCCTGCGTCTATCCAAGACGCTCTCTATTATCTCGAAGACGAAAGATCACCGTCTGCCTCGGCAACTAGTCCTAGCACGTCCGTCGCCACTTCAGCTACACAACCACGAACCGATCTATGGTTACCTTACAAGATACATTCATCAGCAAATGGTGACAACGACGACACCATAGCTCAATCTGTCTGGACCATTGCGGCAAAGAGCACCATAACAGCCAAACTCAATTATTCCCAGGAACGTGTCACAGAGATCTTGGGGTCTCAAGATCACGATGAGCGGTACAATATCATCCCGCCAGTTGATGGCTCTGCAGTACAGCTAGAGTATCTTCCCATGAAACCTACCAAGTTAAACAAGGAGTTAGTACGCATTCGTAAGTTGCGTTTGTCATTTCTATCTACTTTGTCCACTAATGCGTGCTATCTAGACTTGCAATTACTCTCACGCTTCAAATGCGCAGTAGACGGCAATCCAGATCCTGCGAACGAGTTCATGAACTTCTGGATTCCCTGCACTTTGCAAGATCCCCTCCTTCTCCAAATCGTCTTATTTACATCATCATGCTGGCTATCCGAAACACGTCATTTCTCCAAGGCTTTACAATATGCACACAAGCACCAGGTTTATCGGATGCTGAATTCTCAGCTCACGGATCAACAGGCGCAGACGAGCGATACTTTAGTTCTTGGTGTTGTCCAGATGATAGCAGACTCTTGGTACTGGGGCGCTACGGATGATTTAAAAGCCCACCTTAGTGGTCTTAGAGGGATGATCAATCTGAGAGGTGGACTGTCTCAGCTCGGTTTGCGTGGTTATCTGGCCAAGATGGTTCTCATGTAAGTTGTTGCACAGCAGTTGCCGAGAATGCAGCAGCTGCGGTGACTTGATCTTCGTCGTACAAGAATCTGACGTGGTACAGTCACGACATCGTCATGGCGCTCGCACATGAGATCAAGCCCTCCATGTATGGACATCCCGGCTTCGAGTTCCGAGATTCTCGAACCATGCCTTTCAACACGGCCTTCAACACCCCTTTTATCAGCAATTGGCAATCTTTCAAAGAATGCTCAAATTCTTTACAATTACACCCAAGCACTGCTCAAATACTCGACGACATGAGGAGCTTGTTCTCAGCCGTTCTAGCTTTACCGAGAAATCCAAGTTCTGAACACGTCCAAAGGGTTCTCTCAACGGTTCAGTGGTTTCACGAGAGGATCCTGGATCTACCGGAGGACACACCAGCTCTTCAATCTCCAAGACCTTCCCATTCATCTCGAGCAAGCTCTGTCGAGAGCCCAGGCAGTTCTGCGGCATCACTTGGAACTGACAAGTCTTCATCACCCTCCCTACTTCCAGACATTATGTATCGCGTTATCCGCAAAGTAGCCTTGATCTACTGCAAAGCGATCCTCAATCGTTCCCCAATCAGCTCTGCTTGTTCTGAGGAAGACATTCAAGCGATCTGGCTATCGATTTGGAAGTCCGGTCTGGCAACTTGGAAATCGGTTCTCGGTATCTTCGCATGGGTCATGATTGCCCTCGTGACAAATTGTCACAAAATTGGTCCTGGCCGTCTCATCAAGACCATGACCATGTCTACAATGATGTCTATCGGGATGGAGAACTGGGACGTCTTTAATCATATAGCGAAAACATCCTTCAGATTACAAAGATGGCTGGCAGGAGGACGAGATCATACGAATGACCTTATGGGAGGAGAGAAAGTGGTGGACAAATATGGCTTTGGGATGATAGGCGCATTACCACCTGTCGATATACCAGCTGATGTGGAATCGTCAGAAGACATTTAAATATGCAGGCCTCGGCTCTGCAAAGTACAAAGTTCCGTCTTCAGTCACATGCAGATACGAGCAATGAATGGTCTCTGAACGCGGAGATCACATCCGTTTAGATGTTTAATGACGACATGTCTCAACTGAGAATATTTGTGAAACCATAAAAATTGTCAAATACTTGCTTTCTCCTCGAATTATCTACAGGCTGATGCTCCCTCTTATACCGCTTCTTACTACTTGAAGAGGGCAGTCCATAAAGTTGCACGGCATCGAATCTGGTAATTACGTGGTACAATGTACAACTTCACTCCGCTTCGAGACGATATATCACACGGTGATGTTCTCTTGCCTGGAGATAATGGCTACGAGGAAGTGTTACAAAGATGGAGCGCGGCTTGCGTGAAGAGAGCAGTATGTTGAACGCATCGACTTCCCTCACAATACTCACTTACCTTAGGCAGCTATCGTCTTACCGATTGACTCGCACGAGGTGTCCACGGCAGTCAAATTTGCAATTTCGAATCAAATACCAATGACCGTATGCGGTGGTGGCCACTCATCCAGCGGTGCCTCATCATCCGAGGGCATAGTCGTTGACTTAAGAAAGATGCGAAAGGTGGAAGTTGACGCAGAAGCTATGGCCGTCGAGTTCGAAGGAGGTTGTCTGTGGGAAGATGTTGATTCAGCCCTCGAGCGATATGGCCTGGCGACAGTTGGGGGTGTCGTCAATCACACAGGGGTTGGAGGACTCACACTCGGCGGAGGTCATGGTTTTCTCACACCTCGACACGGTCTTACTATTGACAACCTCTTGAAGGCGGAAGTCATCCTTGCAGATGGGACGATAGTCGAAGCATCCGACGACACAAACCATGATCTATTCTGGGCCATTCGAGGCGCTGGTGCACAGTTTGGTGTCGTAACCCGCTTCGTATCTCGAGCTCATCGGCAAGACAAGGTCTGGAGTGGAACGTTGGCATACTCGGCTGATAAACTACCTGACTTGCTGCGCTTTGCGAATGTGCTATATGGAAGACCCAACTCAGAAGGGCATTGCTTCGCATTGGGCATTGGCTTTGGATCTGATGAGACGAGCCGTGTCGTGTCTGCTATCCCTCTGTTTCACGGCTCAGAAGTTGATGCGAAGCGATATTTCTCTGGTCTCCTCGAGATAGAAGCAATCGCTAACAAAACGGAGATGATGGCGACGGCGAAAACGAACACGCTCCTCAACTCCGTCATGGACCACGGCATTCGACGACTCATGGGCTCAGGCAATATCACAATGCCTCTGGATATCGGACCAATGCTACAAACAGCAGAAACATTCTGGAAATTCTGCGAATCACGCGACGGAATGGGCAAGTCCGTCTTGGCTATTGAGTTCTTCCCTACAGACAAGATTCGAGAAGTCCCCCAGGATGCAACAGCCTACGCCAATCGCGGCGATTACTATGACGCCATGACTTCATTTGCATGGGAGAACCCAGACTACGATTCAGAGATACGGCAGTTCAATAGGAGCCTGTGTAAGAGGATCCGGGAGACGAATGGGTATTCAGCTAAGGCGGGTGGACATTGGAGCAAGGGGCCTGTGGGAGTGTATATCAATATTGAGGCTGATAGTATATCGTCCAAGGATGCCTGGGGGGTGAATCTGCCTAGGTTGAGGGAGTTAAAGAGGAAGTTTGATCCGAATAACGTGTTTAACAAGTGGCATGGTATTGCTGAAGACACAGCTGGGACTGTGTAATGAGATTGCAAAGAAGTCATTCGAGACGTCATGATTAACGAAATCAAACTACCTTCTAACCATTTGAGCTTGAGAATTATTCATATAAGCTGGGACATAAACTGCATTGCAATTTCTAAAGGAGCTGACTTCTGTTTATGGGGTTGTGTACGTGTCTCGTAATTTTCTAATAGCAGGGGCAGCCAATTCGTTGTCGTTATCGACGGAGCCGCATAACCCTTACAACTATCCGTACGTGAATGATAGCACTAATATTCTATCTGACCTTGCCTGATATCATTATCATTCTGCTGCAATTGTACACACCAGGCTGGTGCTGTGGTTGAACATGTTAGTCTCCGGAAAGCTTACCCTAGGCCTCCACCCGTCTCGGAAGATGAGCAGTTCGTTGTTGTCTCTCAACATACTCATACTGTGAACAACACATGATGAAAGTGAATGTACTCTGATTCATAATCATTTCGACAGATTTCAGTTTATTAATCGGAAAACATACAAAGATTCCGAATTCCATCACAGTACAGGGCAAGTTCCGAAACACGATACGATAATAACACAACCCATGGTGTTTGTAAGACAAGGGATGAGAACGCGAGGCAATTGCCTTCCACATCAGCTGTTTCAACTCTGGACGGCTCACTAATTGCGCTGCGGAATAGAACCTTCGTTGGAACCAACCGAACGCCCTGCACCGGGCGGCAGCTTGATAGAGTCCGAAAGTCTCACGCCTGAAGCGCACCAACCAATAACCAACATAAGCGAAGTGAAGTGAAGCAAACCACAAGGGATTATAATTGAGTTTCGGCTACGACTTGGAATTTCAAGAATCACTCAGCCACGTTGGTGATGATGGAGGGGACTTTGCTTGGCGACCATCGAGAAACGGGAGACGAGATGGCATGCCAGTTCTAGCACCGTGGGCACGTCGATGATGCCAGTGACGCTAGCGAGTGCGTTCCTGGGCCCGAGTTCCGGAGATAGGAGGGTTTCAAGGTTTAGGTCAATGGCACTAATGAGCGACATACATATGATAATGGCGCGACAAAACGTACGGAAGATGCCGCACAAAGTTTACGATATGTCATATCTGTCTGTGAGCTTGGCTTGCTTGCCTGGAACAGGAGACGCTCTAGGCGATGGAAAATGCCCAAGGCTGGTGTTTTGTGGGGGTTTGTGAGCAATGCAGAGGGATCTACAGGGGATTTGGTGGAGGTTGAATGTAACGGTATCGCGATGTTGAAAATGCGTAAGCGGAATTCCTTGTCTTACAAGTGGTGTCATGGGCGTAGTTTGAAGGTTTGAGTTATTGATTCAAGGTGTAAGGAGATGGGATGATGAGGCTCACCGTATACCGAGCCCTAGAAGGAAAAAGCAAAGTGATGAACAGGTACAAAGGAACATGCCACTGATAAGTCGAAGCTAATTAATGCACTGACTGCATCACATCGCATCCATCAATCACGCACAGAGTACTGCCTGTAGGCCTAAGGAGGCTGTAGCTAGATACCTAGTAGGTAGCTGTAGCCTGTAATGTAAGCCTGGTAAGGTATCCGTAGTGTAGTGTAGCGGATACAGTTGCATGTTACGGTTGTAGTCGATTAGTTAGCTGACAGCCACATAGGCTCTGCGGAGTGAGATCCGCGGCTCAGAAGAGGCCAACGGTTGCGATGCTTATACATACCCGATCAGTACAAGTGCATCGCGGTAGTTGAGCAGGGTCCTCTTCTTTATCTTGTTCTTGGTTTTATTGTGTTTCATGGCAGTTGGAGCCAATAACTACTGACAGTAACAGAGGAGATTGCAGATGCGGCCGATGCATGCACACGCCCTGCCACACCTCAACTGCTTTGGGCAATTATAGCAGGGTCGTATTTTCAGCTTCTCTCATGCGTCTTTTCCCCTTCTATGCATGTTGGCTTGGCACGGTGATACCGTCAATTCATGTCACTCAGACTTGGCGGAGAAGAGTTGGGGGTGGAGTTACATCGCATACACTAAGTTACAGTATACCGACAGTGTCCGACGGAATATTTATATTCAGTGACGTCAGGGGTCTGTAGCGGCGGTGAGGGATGCGATCCATGTTACCATGATGCATTGGACCTTTGGTGGTGAGTTATTTCCGTGGTGGTTTGGACTAGTAACGGTTTCAAGAAGCACAGGGCATTTTCTAGGTTCTTATAGACAGGGGAGTTGGTAACCTCACTTGTATATCATGATGACCAAATATTATGGAGTTGAAGAGATTTCAACAATAACACGTACATAGAGAATTGTATGCTGAACTGAATATGCACATTGGCCAACGTGATTGACAAATCTACGTATACAGACAGAACAAGGTGGAATCGACAGTGGGGGTTCCATGATGGAGGGGAAACCCCGCCTTCCAAGAAGACATCATAACTCTTGTTCTCTCTATTCTCTCAAGAGAACTGCCGACATATGATAGCAACTCATTACCCCCAGAGATAACAAACAACAACCTCAAAATAGCTCTACCTACAGTACAGTATCAACAATGGCTCCCATCGGCGTAGCACTGATCGGCGGAGGCCTGTTCGCTAAACAGGCACACATGGTGCGAAACCCCTAATACAACCGCCCAATTATGTATGCAGAATGCTGAACAGAGGCCCGGCAGCCTGCTATCATGAAGGCAGATAACCTCGCTCTCAAGGCCATCTACTCCCGTTCTCTCAAGTCGGCCAAGGAGACGGCTGCCCTGAACACCCGCTCCGGCCAAGACCCGGACTTGTACTCGGCCGATTCGGGATCCGGCAAGTCTTTTGACGACCTTCTTGCTCGCGAGGACATCGAAGCTGTTATCATCGCATTGCCCATCCCGAGCCAGCCCGAGCACATCAGAGCTGCTCTCGCTGCTGGCAAGCATGTCCTTGCCGAGAAGCCGCTTGCTCCCACCGTAGCTGATGGCAAGAAGTTGATCGAGTACTACCGTGGTCTAGGAGGCAAAGCTACCTTCTCGATTGCAGAGAACTTTCGCTACAAGCCATCGTTCGACTATGCCGCTGCGGAGGCCTCCAAGCTCGGAAAGCTGCAGCACTTCAGTGTACGTGTGTTCTTCTACATGAGCGAGGATTCTCAATGGTACGGCACCGCTTGGCGCGCAAAGCCTGAGTTTCAGGGTGGTTTCCTGCTCGACGGCGGAGTGCACTTCTCTGCAGCGACCCGACAGCTCCTCACAGATCCAGCAGTCGATGTGACAGCCTTCACGACTCAGACACAACCTCACCTGGCACCAATCGACACCGTGAACGCGGTGATCCGACTCAAGAGCGGTGTAAGTGGCACGTACCAGCAGTCCTGCGGCTCCAAGATGAGCACCTCAGTATTCCAATTCGGCTACGAGAAGGGCTCCGTGGTGGTCGACGGAGATAAGGTGACCGTCACGCCGTGGGATGGCGAGCCTGCTGTCAAAGAGTTTGAGAGGACGAGCGGTGTGACGGAGGAGGTTGAGGCGTGGGCGAAGGCGTTGGCTGAGGGAAAGCCGGATAAAAGGCAGAGCGTCGAGGAGGCGTTGGCCGATCTCGAGTTTTTGGAGTTGATGTTTGAGAGTGGCCTTAATGGAGGGCAGGCTAAGAAGTATGAGTGTCAGTTGTGAAGGTGAGATTTTGGTGCAAGCAATAGGTCGGTGTGTATGTCATTGGGTATGCCGGTATGGAAGTAATATTGCGCCAGGAATATGAACAGGCATCTGATACAGTAGCTAATAGTTATACAAACGAAACACTAGCCGAATAATGTAACTAAATTTTACTGGGCTCGCAAGTTAAGTTTGTGACTTTCTGAATTTGCAGTACTGAGCCACTTGGCCTTGATGATCCTGGTCTGTGATATACTGGCTGGTAGGCGAATAGCACTCAAGCATTAATTCTTTATTATAGTGGCTCATGTAAGCCATTCATATGCTTATATATATCCTTAAAGCTTAGCCTTTGCTTTAATTGCATCGTTATCAACGACCAACTCCTGCAGCTTCTCACGAAGCGTTGAGGCCATACCATCCTTTAGCGGTCTATTCGTCTCACGATCAACATACACCTGTATAAACTCCCCTACCGCCTTCACCTCTTCCTTGCCCTTCTCAAATAACGCGGTCTCGTACGTGACGCTAGATTTACCTAGCTTGTTGACACGTAGGGCAAGTTCCGCGACGGCAGGGTACGCGATAGACGAGAAATAGTCTGTGTGGGTGTGCACGCACATGCCAAACTGTGGTGCTGTAGGAGGATGGAGACCACAATTCTCAATGAGGTATGCATTGATGATAGAGTCGAATCTGAGAATTGAGGGTTACTCGCTGGATCTTGAGATCTTAGAGAGATCGTCGCTTTTGATCACACTTACAAAAAGTTGTAAACGGAATTGTTCATGTGGTCATACATATCATTGTCGTTCCTATTAACAAGGGAGTCAGCTTATCGAAGCGATAAATCATATCCCTTGTACACGTGAGAGATGTCACTGTGACAGTAGACGCATTCCGCAATTCGCAAAGATAAGGTAGGGAAGGGTCAAATGACGAGCGATGGTAATAATCCGGAGCAAAGGATACGGCTTTGGCTACTAAGTTAAAGCATCAATGAGGCGCGAACTCACCATCGTGTGCGGTAGTCGAGGAAGAAACGATAGTCTTCTCTCTTGCGGGTCTTTAGCTCCGCTGGTGAAGCCATGTTACCCATTCCGCGGTTCGATTCTCTGGGGTAGTTAATGGATCCGTAGCGTTCTCGACCGTGGCTTTTTGCTTATGGGCTTTTCACTTTACGAAGGACTTGTTTTGTTGTAGTAAACAACCGGTAGCGCCGACTGCGTGGGTAGAGAGGCGTGAAGTCTATTAGGCGAGTTGCCAAGAAAATAAAACAAATCAAGCAAGAAATGCGACCGAGGTCAATGAGTCTAGACTGAAGGGACTGAGACTGATGATTTGATCCTTCGACAGTTGCGCGCGATGTGAAATAGTCATGGGGTAGCTTTGTAGTCTGGACCCCTTATGTCTCCGATGGTGTTTATGTTGTTTCGATGAGAAAACAGCCCCAGTGTTTGAGAATCGGGAGCCAAGGGGCAAAATCTCAATCTCACGATGAGGCAGAATGAATTGAAATGGAATAAGATGAGATCCGAGAAACAATGAATTCCTGGGATATTCACTTTTGGATGTGTTTCCGAGGTTCTGGGTTGCCCACTCTCAAAATGGAAAAGCCGAGGTTCGAACCA
This sequence comes from Fusarium acutatum, assembly GCA_012932015.1. Classification (NCBI taxonomy): domain Eukaryota; kingdom Fungi; phylum Ascomycota; class Sordariomycetes; order Hypocreales; family Nectriaceae; genus Fusarium; species Fusarium acutatum. The sequence goes on along the minus strand of JAADJF010000121.1, from coordinate 218 downwards.
ACTCTTTCTACGTGCTGTATGAATTGTTTGTTCCCAGCCCCGGGAATTGAGGACGCATTCCCGTCTTCAACAGCGGTTTGTCCGCGCGCGGGGCTGATTTTAGTGGACGGTTGACCTAGATTCCGCGGTCGTGGCAGATGAGGTCGGGCACTCAAATCCCCTAGAGCACCCGAGAGACAGTGGATGACGGGGAGGTCTGGCCTGGACTGGGCTGGAAG
>JAADJF010000120.1:0-77070 GCA_012932015.1 Fusarium acutatum | reverse complement strand
ATAATGGCCTACTATAGGGGCCATCAATAGAGCCTTCCTATCTAATTCGAGGAGAGAGATGTCGCTAAACGGCAAACGGGTCCGATTTGGGATCGGTGTTGCGAACATACTCAGAGCCGTCTGCAGTGTCATCTGCGATTTCCTGTCCATACTGCTCTGCAATGAAAGCATATATCATGTCAATACCAGCTGAGATACCAGATGACGTCCAAATATTGCCATCGACAACCCATCTTGCCTTTCGCACCCACTTGACATTAGGTCCTTGCGTCTCAACCTATCACTGGTTAGTGACAAAACATCTCGACATCCTGTACAACATACCCAGTCAAAGGATCTCTTATTCGAAGTAGCTTCCTTTCCATCAAGTAGACCCGACTGGGCTACGATGGCACTACCAGTGCAGACGGTCAGAAGGAACTTGAGTTTAGGGTACCTCTCCTTGACAAATTCCTGTACTCTTTTCACATTTTCTGGGTTTCGCGAGCCTCTCCCGCCAGGTACTAGCAGGACTTCGATATCTTCCGGTGCATTATCGTAAGTATGAGTTGGGACAACACTTTGTCCGATACGGCCAGGAGAGTCATCTTCTAGCGTAGACACAGGATTGAGATCCGTATGTAAGAGTGAGAGTTCGAGAGGTTGGCGCTTGGACGTGAAGTTTAGGACGTCCAAAGGCCCAAACACATCCAGGGCTTGGAACCCAGGAAACAAAGCGACAGCATACTTGGTAGAAGGAGACATACTTCAGAATTAATTAAAATTGCGACCAGAGCACGGTCAGCTTATTGTAAGGGTCGGAGTTATGGCGACAGTGAGGGGTAAGCAACTCGCGGTGAGCGATTTGTCAGCATCGAGAATGAGTCAATCAAAGTCCGATGTCAGGCTGAGATCTGACTGCATTGCCAGATTGATGTATACACTAGATTGATTGCTACGGAAATAAGGTGCACTTGGTGCAACTTCTACCAGACCGTCCTCCAGTGAGAGACAGCCTTAGACGACCCGACCCTTGGTCTGCTTAATGTTGATGATGTTGATGTTCCTCCACATGACGACTCCAAGAATGCCAAGAGCCCAGACGGCAGTGCCAGCAATGAACAAGTATTTGTGTGCATCGCCATAGGCATGCTGAATTGCCAGCCGAGTCGGCGATCCAACCGGGTACGATAGTTGGGTTACAATGTCCATCGCGATCATGGGCAGATTGGGAAGATCTTCCTCAGGGAGATACTCTGCAAGCTTCTTGGGGAGAATATCTTGCCAGATGGCAGATGACACAGTCAATCCAACGGCTGATCCAATGCTGGCACACATGGAGACCAGCGCGATAGACACGGCAAAATACTGCTGCTCTTGGACAGCGGCAAGAATAGCGATCTCGGCAGTAATCATGATGGCGCCGCTTCCAAAGGCGATAAATATCTGAGACATGGCGATGTAGCCAATGCTCTGATCAGGTTGACGGAAATAGATCATAAGGCCAGATCCGAGTATGGATAGAGGAAGGGCCACGTAGAGTGTGACAGCTTTATAGTTCCCAGTGTGAGACATCACCATGCCGACGAAGATGGCGAAAATGAAGCCGCCAACTGTGTATGTTGATAAAACGTAGCTAGCATGTGTGACGCTGAGGTTGTTGACGACCTGAAGGATGGAGCTGAAGTACATGCCCCAGCACATGTAACTGAAGAAGAGAGTGAATGAGAGGAGACAAGCGCCAGCAACTGTGCGATCCTCAAGAAATCTCCAGGGGATAAAGGAAACTTTGGCGAAGAACCTTTCCCAGATACCGAAGAAGATTAGAAGGAGGATTCCGAAAACAAAGAAACAGATGATCATGGTTGAGCCAAATCCTTTAGCCTGCAGGGCGTAGAGATTGAATGGTAGGAGGAAAAGGGCAACTCCAGCAGAGAGGCTGAGAAGACCAACAACGTCAAACTCACGAATGTAGTAAGAGAAGCCCTGCGACTCTCGTTTGGGAATGATGCCTTGCTTCTTGGCTCTCAGGTAATGGTGCATGAAAAGACCGAACAGGGGAATGGTAACACCTGGGACAAGGATACTCTCCATGCCGAAGGCCCATCTCCAACCAGCCCCGTTCAAGAATGCCGTAGAGATTGGACCTCCCAGCCATGCTGTAATGATGCTCGGAGAACCGCAAAGAGACTGGATCAGACCTCGATGTCGAAGAGACGTAGTATCAGCAATGAAGACGCTAAGACTGTAGCCAACTCCATTGATGCCGACAGTATAAAAGACTTGAGATGCAGCATAAGCTTCAACATTGTTGCAGGAAGCCGACATAATCAGTCCAAGGGTCGCAAGGGTAGCGCAGAATAAGAAGCCCTGGGGTCGGCCGAAGATGTCGAGAGTCTTTGCGATACTCAAATTGGTGACACCCCCAATGACAGAGCTCATAACGCTGGTAGTTGGCGTAAGAGAGTGCATTGCGAAAGCGGATGTGACATACGGGATCAGAGCGCTGCTGATACCCGAGACAAGACCTTGGACGAAGTACACGAGCCAGATGAGGACGAAAGCGACCATCAGCGCGGTTCTAGACCACGAGAGGGTAACGGCCTCGATGTTTTGTACGCCATGCTGGAAGTTCATGTCTACCGCGTCGTTGACAGGACTTTCTGTGTCTCTTTCAGGGCCATCGTGGGGATTGTCGTGGACTTGGTGCAGCACTTTTGTATCAGAATCGACCGTGGAGGGCATGTTGGGAGAACGACAGTCGCCAGCTGTGCCAAGGCTACTTGAAAATGGCTGTAGAGATTGAGATTGAACAAGAACAAACTGGATAGGTTTGGTGGATGATTGAGGAGAGGAAGGCAGTCGTTATGGAGGGGAAAGATCGGAGGTAGGAGTGTAAAAACGCGACTTCACTTTTAAAGGGCCGAAGATACTGTTGCCGCGACAAAGAGACTACAGCAGACGTGAATCAAAAAGGAATACCTTCTCATTCCTACCCTGTCTCAAGAGATTCGACTGACAAAATAACCCTTGCGGCTGGTGCCGAGTTACTGGCATCAACATCATGCTGATGCCCACCAATCAAGATTTAGCTCAAATTCTCTCAAATCACCAACACAGCGACAATTTCATCCCAGCCATCTGTTATCGTATCCGCACAATCCTTGAGAGCTAATTATCTAGATCATCGTGGCATGCAATGAGATGGAGCTTGCATATGCAGGACTAGCGCTTAGATCTGCTCGGGTATGAGCAAGTTGTTGGTGGCGCTGTCTTGAGGACCCCTTGTATGGGCGCAGAGCTAATTCGAGCTGCCTGACAGGGCTGCGCGATCCTTGTGAATCAAGCTCTCGGACTTCGTAGCTGGAAACCTCTCAAGAGTGGGTAGAGAACGCTAGGTACCAAATTCGTTCAGAGGAGTCATTTAAGCTTGTCATAAGTTATACTCAACTTGTCTAAGTATCCTCATCGCTTAGGATGATGATAGAAGCTCAACTTGCCGCTCAGGTCTGAGGTTGATTGAAAAAGAAGTGCAAGCTGAATCTTATCTCTCTATCATAAATCTCTATCTATACAGATTATTCCGTATACCCGAAAGTGACTGGCCTAGAGGTCAAGCTCGCTTATGATCCAACAAGACTGCATATTTAGTGAACTCCTCATCACTCATGAGCATGTTTAATTCCTCCGGCAAGGTTCCGAGCACGAGCTCCACGCCGCCATCCTTTCTCATGGGAGAGATGACCAAGAACCGAAATCGTCTATGGCCACGTTCAATCTGTGGCCGCATTGCTTCCGGGCTACCTCCTTCAAAGAATGAGTGGCCAAATGATATGTCGCTTGTCTGAAACAGCATCATGTTGGATATCATGGCGTTCATGTGCTCCAGACCCATGTTCGCTGTTGCAGGCTTGCTATAGTCCGTCATAGAACGCAGTAGAGTAAATGTGTCATGGACGAGTGACGGTGTGATTCGTGCAGCTGCTTCTCGGATCACGCGCGCAATCTGTGAGATGTTTGTTTCGGGAGAGCAGAGTGTTTCGATAGGCATGACTGGGCGATTCATTACGAGCAAACTGCCCATGTAGGACGACGGCAACAGTGACGAGAAGTAAGGCCGGCCATCAATTGGCATTTCGAGAATTGACAGCTCGTCAGGCTGGAACGTCTCGTTTCTGATCTCCTTAGCCACTCTGTATCTAGATCTGATTGATGCACGCCAGAAAAAGGCTTGCACAATATCAAACACCGATGTAGAGACATCCTTGGCACGGGGATCCGCCGGGGCTTCTTGCTTGAGTCTATGGATGCTCTCCCCCGAAAGAAGGAAGACTGTGGTGTTCAGAGATCGCTCGCTTGGAGCAGCGGGCCATACTGAGCTTCCAGGGAACACAGGCGCGGGAGGGAGGGTATTCTGCGTAGCATGAGGCTTTTCAACAGCCATGATCTCGTGGTGACAAGTTGTCCCATTGCACACGTCGACGCCAATCTCGGGCGTGAATGGGAGGAAGCCCCAAGTGCCAGGATCAACCTCATGAACCGGCTTCGCATATCCTTCTTGTTCCCAAATAATCTCAGGAAGATCATGATTGAAGCTTTCAGGGTCGAACCAGTCACACGTCGCCGTCTCATCGCCGTCAAGATACCGACAGCACTCAGCCCATACTCTGATTGCCACCATGACGCCAACAGCATCAAGACAAGTATGAATGAAGTTGGTGGCCAAAATGCATCCCCCTTCAACGAAATTGGCTTGTGCGACAAGTATATCTGCTGGCATCGGAGGGAAAGGTGGGCAATCTAGGACAAGCTCATCGCTGAACAAAGATGGTGAGAAGCCCGTCTGACGCATCTCCCCAAACGACGGAAGGACCTGAGAAAGATCTTTGTACACCAACTGCCTGGGATTGGAAAAGGCTGGTAAGGGGTGAGAAGGAATCGTAATGCGATATTCGCCTTTCTTATACCCGAACTCGTGCTCTGAGGCAAGCATCATTTGCCCGTCAAGCTCGGGAATGATCTCAAATGCACGAACAAGTCCAGCTTGTAACTTGGCAAAGGCTTCCTTGAAGCAGATGCCTGGCCGAAGAGCGAAGTAGAAGTTGAGACCCATGTAGTGATTGGGATTGACAGCATCGAATGGGTTCATCTTGGATCCCAGGCGCCGCTTGCGATCAGCTACAATCTTCTTCATCTTGGCAGATTCAATGCTTGAACATGGTGTTTCTGCCGTTGCGGTTGTCTCCGTGTCACTCAATGAGTCCACCGAAACCTTTTTGGCCTTTTCTTCTTCAAATATCTTGAGAAGCTGGACAGAAAACTCGTCTATCGTTGGGTGAGCATACAGATGACGGGGAGCTAGCTTTTCCTCAAGCCCTGTAACGGCACGGATAATTCTGATGACTCGAAAAACGAGAAGAGAGTCCAAGCCGAGATCAAAGACATCCTCGTCGGCCGGGAAATCTTCAACCTCTGGCAAAACAGACCGCATAATATGAGAGATCGATTCTCTTACAGTGCCAATCGACGTAGTGTCAATCGAAAATGCGTCAAAATCTTCATCCTCAGCTTCCTCATCTCGAGAGATATAGAAGCGCTCGACAAAATCTGCATACAAATCTAGAGTGGCGCGGCGTTTGATGGTCTGTTTGTCTGTCCGGATGAACGGCCTGTCAGCCTCGGAGAAGGCTATATACTCTCTCTGTAGTCGAGTTTTCTGAAAAGTGGAGCTGTTTGCCCTCTCGACTATTGCCCAGATGCTATCGAACAACTCGTTGTTCTTTTCACTGTGGTCCTTGAGCTCAATCAGAAGACCTGCTTGAGGCTTCCCGGTGCCGATCATAAGGCAGCCTTCGACTGCAGGATGCGTCGTGACCAAAGCCTCAGTGCCCAAGGGAGAGATCTTGTAACCGTTGGAAAGAACAACGACATCATCACTTCTACCACTGAAGGCCCAGAGATTGGGATTCGTCGGGTGTCTGATATACAGATCCTTGAGATTGACCGAGTCCTGGTCGGGGAAGGTATAGAATATCCCCTGGAATAGAGCCCAGTGCTCATTGCGGTGAACCCAGTGCTCGTACACACCAGGCTGCACCTCTTTGAACTCGAATCCTGAGTAAGGATGAAAAGCAAACCAATGCCAGTCTTCTCTCGGAACCCAAAGATTGCCGATGAAGAGACCTTCTGTCGTGCCTGTGAGATTGAGTACCCTGACTACTTCATTGACCTTGGATACAATGACGGGGCTGACGGGGCCTGAAGATGAAGGTCAGTGATTCACGCACACGGCCATTCGAGATGGATTCAAGCTACTCACCGCCGGAGGCACAAATGAACTTGGATGACTTGAATTTGGCTAACACTTCTGGGTTCTCGCCTAGTTCGTCCACAAGTGAAGGTACCATACTCCAGATGTCGATATGGCCAGTGAGTGACTCGATCAGTCCGAGATTGGGGAGGACGCCCGAAGGCCCAAGAATACAATGAAGATTGAACAAGGAAGGCATAAGTATATCCATAATTACACCGGCACCCTATCTTGATCGTTAGCTGGCCCAGGTTGTTTGCGGGTACGCTTACATGGCTCATCGGAAAGGACGAGTAGATCCTATCACCTTCGTTCCAATTGTCCGTCCAAGGAGCCAACCCTCCATCACCTTCGATGGGAGGTAGCAGTCTTACGGCATCCATGGTACCGATCAAGCCGTGCGTCCAAAGAATCGGCTTTGGCACACCAGTAGTCCCCGAAGTGTGCAATATGCAAAATGGATCGTTGATGGCACTCTCGAAAGCCTTATCAAACACGAATGGCTCTGTTAACTGGGCTTCCAGAAGCTCATCTACACTTGGAAGTTCGAGAACTCTCATGTACTTCTCCTGTAAAATTCCTTCCACTAGGGGGAGCATTGCTTGCTCTCGGGGCTTCACCCAAATATTGCAATCTGAAGCATTGAGAACAGCTAAAGCACCAGTGATGTTGTTCTTGGGCGAAAGAAATAGGGCCTGTTTGGACTCATTTAGCATCGTTTGTTCGATGACGGGCCCTGGGACAACTTACAGCACAGCCAGCCTTGACAGCACCATAGGTCAAGAGAACATGCCGGATATCATCTGAATATTTGTGAGATCGATTTAGCTCATTTTTGAAAGTCGTTTTTGTACTCACGAGGTCCGATATAACCCAAAGCTTGGATCTTCAGCGACTTCTGCGTTTCAGCATGATCCTGTGCCAGATCGCCGTTGGGAGCTCCATTCATTTCAGCGAGATGTTTATGGAGCCACCATGCCGTTTTGTCAACGGCCTGTGCAAAAGCTCGTGCAGTAATATCCTTAAATGTTGGGACACCATCTGAAAAGCTGGAAATGGAATAGACAACGCGTTCTGGATCCGCCACCGCTAGACGATCCAGAATCTGGGGAATAAGTCTCCTCCCATACAGGGAATCAGCGTCAACCATTTTGGACAAGATATGAGGGCGTCTCAAGGTTGGTGAATTATCACAGAGACCTTACAGCAAGATCAACGGTGCCAGCTTTATCTCAGCTGGTGGGTTAGCGAAGTGACAGGTAAGAACATTTGAGACCACGATCCTAGGCGACAGAAAGATTAGAGCGGCTTTAGATGAGTTTATCATAACAAATCCTAAACTTTGACGATTTATTTTCTTCACACTAAGGAGACCCTAAGGATCCGCATTATCCTGGAACCTTATTTGCCAAAGGGGTTGGAGAGTTTTAGTCCCATCCAGTCAAGCGTGGTATGATAAGAAACAAACTCATTCTCACTCACGAGAAACTTTCTTTTTTCCCCCGATTTACGCCACTAACCAGAAGTTCATATGACATCCCTGTGTGAGATTTGCCACAAAATAAATAATTTGCAAGGCGACATTTGAGCACATTGTTTAGTGTCTTGACGCATGTAACTTGCTCAGTCCCCCTGTCCACACTTGATCACCCTGGATCGTGAGCATATAATCAGCCTCAAGTGGGTACTTGGTGCGCAGTTTCTCACAGCCACGTTGATCCCCCCTGCATACTATACGAGTTCCTGCTCATCGTCTCACATACTCGACCCAGTTGAGGTTCCTGCAGCTTGTCACTGTGGTACATACCCCGACACCAGAATATCATCAGATCGGTCGAATCCTCTTGCTGTATTGGTCATCAAAACTTTCTTCTGATGCCCAGAGTTGGCCCTGCACATGTTCAGCTTCATATTTAATATCCCTGGAAACTTGTAGTCGGGTTCAAACTTTAACCGCTTTGCATATTTCCACCACAAATCCATCATATCAACGAAAAGTGGTTCATCTTGAAACCCAACACGGATGCCGTGCTACCTCGACGCATCTTAGTCCCAAGACATACCCCATCTCCATGCAGATCATACCGTCGTATCCTGTCCTCGCGAACCTACACGGCATGACTGTGGCTTCCAGAATTGTCTCGGATGCTTCCGTCCAGGAACAGTCCAACATTACCAAATCTGGGGCGGTAAGACCTATTGCAGAGCAGCAGGACGCAGATCCATCTGTGCACGCAGTCTCCTCCAAGATCTTGGATATCATCTTCGAATATGCCCTGAACAAATTCAGCGACAGCAAAGAAAGGCTTGAGGCCGGTAGGCCAAAGTTTTTGTCCGTCGTTGGCAAATTCGTGGCTAGGAGTTCGAGGGTTGAGATGTGCCTACCAGCGTTTCCTTTCAAATCAGCAAACAAGGCCTACAAGGTGTTTGGTACACTGCCCGACAAAGCAGAAGAGATTGCTTTAGATCGGCTCAATACTATGTGCATCCGCATTGGCGAGATGTACCAGCCTGGCGCTCAGTGCACTATCATCTCAGATGGCGTTGTCTACAACGACTTGTTGAGTATTCCCGATCGTGACACCTGGGCCTACGGGCAGGCACTTCGACAGTTAGCTTCTGATAAAGGCTTCCAGCATATATTATTTTCCAGGATCCGAGACTTGGTCGACCTTCCTCTGCCAGCTGAGATGCATGAGATCGCCTATGTCGCCAATGCAACCAACTTTCGCCGAGCCCTTCTCAACCGCTTCGGTAAAGATGATATCGACATTGACAAAGAGATAGAGAAAGACCCTGATACCAAGATGACTTACCTTGGATATCGGCGGTTCCTTGAATCTGATCTGAAGCATATCTTTCCCGTCGGCAATGGACGAACAGCAAATGCATATCGCAGAGACGTGAGGTATCTTGCGAAGCAGATGCTGATCCGAGGTTATGTAAGTGGCATGAGATACGTCTCTCCAACCAGTTTTGACCATCTAACAGGCTTTTGCTGCTGCTGTCAAGCACGGCTTCCCTAACCATCTGCGATTGTCTATCCATCAGTCTACTGGTGAGCACAAGATATCTATGAGCTTGCTCAACACCAAAACGGGCTTCACTACCCCGTGGCACTGTTGTGTTGCCCTGGCAGCAACTGGGGAATGGACGAGTGCTCCAAAAGGAGAGTACCTGAAAGACCCAAACATGAAAATTATCCTGGAGAATGGTCGACCTAGCTACTTCCAAGAGATCGCTGGCAGTGATGCACCGCGTACTGAGCTTCAAGAGCCAGCCACCTCTTCCCTGACAGAAGCAGACAGAGAAAAGGTGGCTGCGCTTGCAAAGTTCATGATGGAGGCCGGCTTCAAGCAAAAGGACGAAATCGCGAAGCCAGGTCATCCAGGTATGGATAAGGTCATAGGCTGCAACTCAAACGAGCTCAGCACAGTGGCATTGCTCAAAGAGCTAGTAAATACCATGGCCAGAGGCACTGAAGGATATAACGAAAAGGTCGTTGCCGTGACGTATGAAGAGATACCAGTTAATGGTACAAACCAGCTCTCAAATACCTAAAGCCACTCAGGTCACAGTTGGGTCTGATTTCTTCCGGGAGGAAAGTGAACTGAGATAGAAAGATATGGCCATATAAGTAGTAATAGAAGTCTTTTCTCGTTTCCTGAATATTCCAGTTCCCTAGAGACACGCTTCGGCAGAAGTCTTCTTCACATACTGCTGCACAGTGACAAGGTTTGTTTCTTAGTCTTCTTGTAACCCAATAATCATTCATGTGTATAATTACTTCCATTCTTTTATGTAGCTATTCTACTCATCCTTAACACTTCTCATGACTCTCTGAAGCCAGTTGGCTTTCGCCATATTAGCCATATGAATAAGTGGCATGTTAGGATCGTCCATCATATCAAATCCATGCCACGCTCCAGGCCATATGTGAAGTTCGCATGTTGATCCGCCTCGCCACATCTTGGTAGCATAAGCAACGGCGACATCGCGGAAAACTTCACATTCCCCGGCATCGATATATGCAGCAGGTAAATTCGAAAGATCAATTTCTCTTGCAGGCGCTTGATAGGATGTAACATGCTCTGAACCGCGCGCATCACCCAGGATAAGGTCCCAAATGGCACGAAGCCAAGCTGTACTGGCAGGGTTACCGTATTCAAATTGCTGATCAGCCAAACTCTCGCATCTGTCATCCAAGAGAGGAGAGTAAAGCATTTGAGCTTTAATCGGAATAACTGGGCGCTTCCTATCACGAGCCATAAGGCACGTAGCGGCTGCGAGGGCGCCTCCTCCGGACACTCCGAACACGACAATGGCAGCTGGGTCAATTCCAAGACTCGAAGCATTCTCAGAAACCCAAACAAGCCCCGCATAACAGTCTTCAGCTGGGCCAGGCGCGCGCGTCTCGGGAGCAAGACGGTGTTCCACGGAGACAACAACGCAATCGATCCCTTTCAGAAGATCAATCACAGACGTGACGGCAGTGAATCTATCGCCACTAACCATCCCGCCGCCGTGAATGTGATACAAGACTGGCCTTAGTGTCTTTGATGGATCCTTGGGTGCGAACAATGACAAAATAACGATGTTGTTATCGGGTCCAGGAATTGAGCGCTCTGTATGACCCAAGTGCGGATTATCTCTGAGGACAGTCTCCGCATTAAAGATAAATGAGCCGTGTGAGCATTCCTCTTTACCATTCGCAACTCCGCGCATCAAGCTTAGGTCAAACTCTTCAGGAAATGAGGCAGAGTCCAACAGTGATGCCAGGTCAGGGTCGTAAATCGGACGAGGTATTTTGATCCGCGAGTCAAGCTTTGCAGCTTGTGAATATGGGAAGGGGTATGTCATGATGATGAGAAGTGATAAGTTAATCGCAGGAATTGTCAATTTTCAGTTCTTGTCAGCCAGGTTATCAGCACGTTGAGATGAGCTATTTGCTAAACGGAGTTGACAGGATGTCAGAGGATACGTGCAGAAAGAGGTACGTATATGCCCGCCGTGTTCTCGTTCTCGAGCACTCATCTTCCGGAAGTCGCCTTTTACGAACAATAAGTGTCTGTTAGATCAATTCGTATTTTCAGGTGGATACTAGTCCTATGAGAAGATTTGAGTCGATTTCGCCCTGTGCATGAAGCTATCGTCGATAAGGCAAAAGCCCATTATCTGTCCCGCCAAGTCATGGACCCTTGAAAGAGGCTTGAAGGATCGTTCTAGATTCTTTGCGCACATAAATAAATAACTTACTCAATGCAGGGTACACGATCCTCCTCTCATATCTTTCTTGCTCATATGCTCGCAGCAAACGAGCTGGGGTTTAGGTACTTCGCCATCACCACATTGCATGAACTAAGAGAAAAGAGATTTAATTCGTACATCATGTGTTTCTCGCCGTTTGCCCTGCTACGATACTGTGACAGTAGTCACCGTCCCCGTGATGACATATGCAAACATCCTCCAACATGACGGAACTGCAATTGAAGAAAATACGCCCGCTTGGTAGACATTTCCTCGTGCCTTTATCCAAAAGCTGCTAACGAAGAGCGTAGGCAAACTCGAACAAATCTCGGCAGTTGCCCATCATATAGATTTCTTTACAAATACTGGTCTTTCTGCACACTACGCACCGACACAGGTCTTGCCTTGCTTCGATCTAGAGGAGGCCGTCTACGGAGCCTTGTCGCAAGTCCTCACCCAACATCCGATTCTGTTCGCGATCCCAGTGATACCCGAGAAGGAAGAGCCGTATTGGGGACGACTGGCGTCAATTGATCTCGAGAAAGCTGTGTCCTTTGTCCACCGACGTCAGCCATGTTTGACCAGAGATCAAACAGATGAGGAGCTCGATTCACTGCTTGAGCGCCAACATAACACAAACTTCAAGGCCGGATATGGTACTCTACCTGTCTGGAGACTGGTGATACTCAAAGAGTATGATTTGAGCAAAGGATTCACGGCCTCATTCATTGCCCACCATTCGATGACTGATGGAACTGGCCTGCAGATTTTCCATGATTCGTTCCAGAAAGCTCTTTGTGACATTACATCCAGTTCCACAGAACAAACAGTTGATCGGGTTGTATACTCAAATGATGGTCCGATTGCTCCATCACTCGAGAAGCTTCACCCTTTGCCGATCCCGACAAGCGCACCGGCATCTAATGCTGAGCAGCTGAATGAGTGGAGGGGCGATCCCATTGCATTACCGTGCAATACACATTACAAATCATTCTCACTTCCATCAAATATCATGGAGCGCTTTTTGCAAGACTGCAAGAAGCATAGGGTGGCACCAACAGCGGTTCTCCCTTCCCTTGTCGCCAGGTTGCTGTACAACAATCTCCCATCGACAACAGAGGCTCTTACGTGCAACCTTCCAGTGAGCTTGCGATCAGACCTACCACCAAAGCTTGTTGAAAGCGCCATGGGTAACTTCATCGATGCCTTCAAAGTCCAGCTTCTTCGCTCCGATTTGGATCAGGTTCCAGACAACTCAGGTACAGGCGCTACTGGGATCTGGAACCATGCTAAGAAGATCCAACAAGCTACTAGAAAGTATTTTGCAAATGCATCACCTTCCGGAGAGCTATATGCAAATGTCGCTGCACTTAAACTTATCCCAGATATTGGCGCAGCCTTGACCGGATCAATCGGCCATCCTCGCGGAGAATCTTTTGAGGTGTCAAACCTCGGGACCTTTCCACAGGCTAAGAATGCCAATGGAGTTACCAAGCCTTTATGGCATCGAGGAAAGGTGTTGCTGAGTCGATGCGCATATGCTGGAGGAGCTCCGTTGGTGATTTGCGTACTGAACAATGAGGAGTATGTTGGGTTTGGCTTCACATGGCAGGATGGTTCTATTGAGGAGGGCATTGTCCAGGCTGTGATTGATGGCATCAAAACATACTTCAACACTGGAACGTAGGCATCCAACAGTAATCGAAGGGATCGAAAGGTACCGGCGATCTCAACTGCCGTGATATCGTCATTTCAGGCATAATGCTTGTACGTGGTCAATTGAAGTTGGATTGTGGCTTTGCTCCAGGCGTCAAAAGCGAATACGTTTAGCGACCATGGCGCTAACCCCTCAGAGGGCCATCCCACTGTAACATGCGATCTTGATGCGCCTATGCAGGCGGGTTATGTCACTAACCTTTCAGCTATCCTACCTTACTTACTCGTACAAATACATTTAAGGCTGTCAATTATCGCAATTTCGGACTGTATCTATTAATTACTGTCTTATCCAGATATTGAGCTCGATGATATGGACGGAGATTAGTTGTTCTACCATATAGCCTAGTCCTTATTAACTCCTCTATAGATACAATATCACTCACCTCGGTAGTCTCGGCTACAGTAGCACCTCCTCATTCTTTTTATCCCACCGGCCATGGCATAACATCATTACAATTGCTTACAATATCAGTGTGCGTGTACCTCTATGTCTGAATCGGCCATGCAAACCTTATCAGGTCATGCTAAGCCAGGGTCTTTAAGGCGATGCTCGCTGAGAACCTGGCTCGTGTCCAATGGGGATCTTACTCTATTCGGAGCTCCGAAATAAGGTTTGCGGACATGATTCCCTCTTGAGCGTCCTTTTGAATGCGTTCCTGAAACGGACATTCAAGGGATGAAACAAAACCTTCGATTTCGGTAATTGAGCGCGGGATTCGGCTGCACAAACAAGCAGGTTTCCAGTGCCAATGCTTGGACTCGTTAGTGGCACGTTCTGTTCTGGGATAGATTGTAATGACACCTTCTGTATCAGTCCTGATCAGGTAATTGCTGAAACTCGGAGGGTATAAGATCGTCTTCGTCCCATCGATTCTCTTACAGGTACAGTTTGATCAGCCAATTTGTCTCCTTAGAAAATACAAACATTCATTCATTGTCACTCATTTTGACCATGCCTAAATTTCAGGCGCTTACCTTGGCTGCTCTCAGCTGTCTGCATGCGACAACTGCATCAGCTTACCCACGACAGGATGCCAGTGTGCGTGCAGAATACGATTATATCATTGTTGGTGCAGGCGCTTCAGGCCTCACTGTCGCTAACCGCCTGTCGGAGGATCCTGGTGCGTTCTGCCGTTGCATCGGCCCTCCATGTTTGCTGACGCCCCAACAGCTGTGACTGTCCTCGTGATTGAAGCTGGTGATTTGTAAGAGATCTGATATTTGACCGACGACGAAAGACTGACCCCTACACAGCGATAAGAATGAAGACATCGTGACAATCCCAGGCCTTGCTGGCGGTGCTGTTGGCACAAAGTACGACTGGAATCTTACTTATCCCGCCACCACCTCTCTCAATGGACGCAATGTCTCGATTCCTTTGGGCAAGGTCGTTGGAGGCTCAACCAAGCTTAACCGCATGGTCTATGATCGTGGTTCCAAGGCAGACTACGATCGCTGGGCTGAGTTGGGTAACAGTGATTGGCAGTGGGATACACTGCTTCCTTATTTCAAGAAGGTTGGCGACAGTTGGCAAAGTCATGGCATCAGGGCTAACTTGAATCGCAGAACGAGAAGTTCACTGGACCGACTGCCGATATCAAGAAGGAGTATGGCATCACCACGGACCCTTCTGCGCATGGCTCTTCGGGCTTCATTCACTCCAGCTACTCGCCTTTCTTCTGGCCCACGACAAGTAAGTGCATCTTTCCCGTGTACAAGCCATCAAGCGTAGCAATACTGACAAACTCCAGAGAATCTTGTCAAAGCCACCAGGGAGCTCGACATCAACGTTGCCTTCGACCAAGCCAATGGTGGCGCAATTGGAGGATACTTCTGCCCTCACAACCTCAACCCCAAGACCGTTGTTCGCTCCTCTGCACAGGACTACTATAGTGCCGTGTCTCAGCGCAAGAACCTCCAGCTTCTTTCAGGTAACCAAGTCACTCGCATTCTTACTAGCAAGAACGGAAGTTCTGTGAGGGCTACCGGTGTCGAGGTAAGCGGGTGCCCTGCAATAGTAGCTGTTCGTAACTAACCATCTTCTCGTAGTTCGCAAAGAACAAGGGCAGCGCCAAAAAGACTGTAAAAGCGAAGAAGGAAGTCATCCTTGCGGCTGGAGCCATTCACACTCCTCAGATCCTGCAGGTCTCTGGTATTGGTGACTCGGCTCTTCTCTCCAGCATCGATGTCCCTGTCGTTGTTGATCTCCCCGCTGTTGGCCAGAACTTCCACGATCACGTTTTACTCGCTGTTGTGGGCACAGGTAAGTCTACCCCCTTGTGAATAGAATACAAGAGACTAACTGTGTTCAGTCAATGCTCCTATTCAAACCGGAAACCTTACTGGCAACGCTAGCTTCGCTGCTGAGGCGCGCGCTGAATACGATCAGCAAAAGAAGGGACCTTATACTTCACCCACTGGTGACTTTCTTCTCTTCCTCCCTCTCTCCAACGCCACAAGCTCCGCTTCGGATATTCACAAGCAGGCCGCTAGCCAGGACGGCTCCAAGTTCCTCCCTTCAGGTACACCCGCCGAGGTCGTCAAGGGCTATAAGAAACAGCAGAAGGTCCTCAACGACAAACTTCTTGATACCAAGTCAGCCATCCTGGAGATTATCTGGGCCGACGGAACCTCAGTCCTTGGTCTCCAGCATCCCTACTCTCGAGGCTCCGTCAAGGCCAAGTCTTCCAACATCTTCGACTCTCCCGATGCCAACCCAGAGTTCCTCAAGAACCCTCTCGATATCGCCATCCTCACTGAAGGTGTCAAATTTGTTCGAAAGCTGTCTGGCGCACCCTCAATCAAGTCCCTGAACCCCTTCGAGATTGTGCCAGGAGCCAACGTCACCAGTGACAGTGACATTGAACAGTTCATCCGCAACAGCGCATCAACTCTGTACCATCCCGCAGGTTCTTGCAAGCTTGGTAGCCGCAGTGACGGTGGTGTCGTTGACGAGAAGCTCAGAGTATACGGCATTAAGGGCCTTCGCATTGTCGATGCCAGTGTCATTCCTTTGCTTCCTGCCACGCATACAATGACGACTGTTTATGCTGTCGCTGAGAAGGTAAGTTATCCATCAAATTATTTCCAGCACATCTCTAACGCAAATAGGCTGCCGACTTGATCAAGCGCGGTTGAGTGATGTTGGTATTCAGAAAGCTCAGGTAGCCAGGGAACGAAATTATACGACGCGTGTTTTTTACCTTGTAGATATTGGTTCACCTCTCAGTGCATAGAGACTCAGCAATGTCATATGAATGTTTCTGCTCGAAAGATTGGCATTGTTACTGAAATGAAATACTGCCCGCCTGCTTGCAGTCGCTTCTCTATCTTTCTATTCGCTGGAGCATCAGCGTGCTGACTTTACACAGATGCACAATGCAGACCAAATGTACTCTTGGCAGCTTTAAGACATGCACTCGCTTTAGATCTTGCTTAGAGGACTTTGGCGACGCGTGGTCAGTTGCGTATTCTGATGGTAAACAAGTTTCACAGCATATCCAAGAGGCGATGTTTCTACAAAACGTCATATCAATGCGACCCCTCAATGGCGATGCTATCTTATTCGCTCCTGATATCATTTGCTCGATTTGGGGTCTTAGCGTGTGACCACGGTGAGCCACGTCAACGCCGGCATCAACGGATAAGCTCTTTTAAGTCAATTCAGCCAGCCACGTGAGAGGCTCGATGATGCTGACAATATTCATCTGAGGGGTAATTTCATGAGTCAAGCATTGTTACCTCAATTTCGTTCAAGCCTCTATTCAATCGATAGCTAGTAAACATGGACGTCTTTGCGACTCTACCGCCTGAGCTTATCGCGCCGATACTCAGCAATTTACCCGACGTCAGAAGCTTATACAGCGTTGCCAAGGCGTCGCCGCACATTTTTCACTTCCTCAACGGAACGTTAGGAGCCGAGGTTCTTGATAACGTCCTGGACGCATCAGCTCATAATCTGGAGACAACACCATGGATCCCGCACGTCCTGCGCCTGGTGGCCCTCATCAGACATTCTTCCGCGACAAACCCACCAGCAAGGAACCTCACCACCTTTATCACAAAGTTCATCATGCCGACCTCGTTTCAGAATGCCCAAGGAGAACGCGTTCCAGATATTCAATCGAGTCCACCAGCTTGTATCCCACGCATTCGTCTGGCTCAAGTAATGCGAGGCGACAGTTCCATTACGCCGAGAAAAATGCTGTTCCTCTTTCGAAAGATCAAGTTGCTTGCAGGAGAGGCCTTTGACTTCTTTCATGAAAGAATCAAAGCTACCAACCCGCAGCACCTGACTGACAAGTGCTGCCATCTTGGTACGCTTCCTTGGAATCGACGACCTGATGGCCAACTATGGGGACAGCCATACAAGCTCAACACGGGCGGCGAGGCGTCCTGGTATGAAATGCAGCGAATTACTCTTGGCTTTTGGTGTCTCCAGCTGTGCTACGAGCTCAGTAATGCTGCTTCGGAAAAGCGACTGAACTGGTCAGCCTCTGATATCGAGGCAGTTCGTGACATGGGATCCGGTGAGACGTGCCTGTCGGGACTTAGGAAGTCAAGTCTATGGATCGCCCGAGAACCGTTGTGGGCTGCTTTGCTTTACGTCCGACATTTGGAAGGTTGCTCAGATGAAAGTTCTTGTGTTGGTGATACTGATGTTGTGAATAAGGGTCTGAGTGTTTTCTTTAACACAGGCTTCAAACCAGTGGAGGGAACTCACTTGGAACTCCCCTTTCCGAAGAAGAAAAGTGCAAGCTTCGCATGGCCCACTGTTATTCTGAAGCCACCCCCGTTTCCTTGTGTTGACCCAAATGATGCTTTCACTTATCACTGCCACAAAGTTCTAGTCGGATGTAAGGGTTTGAGATGGGCCGGGCCACTGTTATGCCCCAGAGGTACTCCCAGATTGAGTGAAGGTTTGCTATTTCGGCCTTTCAGGAGTTTGGGCTTTGGTATCTGGGATGATGAACGATTAGTGACGATGGAAATGCTTGATGACCCCCAGAACAAGAGACCGAGGAGGTTTCACGTCTGGTGTCAGGACCAAGTTTTCACTTGGACAAGTCTTTTGAGCAGCGAAGAGAAAGAAGAGTTGAGGCTGTACCAAGAGGCTTTGCAGTTAAGGGAGGAACAGGAATTTGGTGAGTTGATTGTTGGTGCGAACTAGGATGATATCTCCCTTTGGACGGGACTATCGGAACCAACCCGTGGCGCGTTACTTGAGCGTATTTAGTATTGATCCTTGTATGATAGTAATGATTAAATTGAAATGGTCTCTTTTTGTTTATGAAGAAGTTTTTAAAATGCAAAAAGAAGAAAATACGGTACAGGGAATCGAATCATGAGCTCCAGCAGGCGAGGAAGGGTCAATCTTTTCTTGGATATGAAAAATGCGAACGGAGGCCAAGGCCTTTAAACTCATTCGAAACAAGGCAAAGCCAACGTAACCGGATAACTCTTAAGGTTTGCATCATACCAGATGATGATTAAATATTTGGCAAAAACGTTGTTGTAGTTTGAGTTGGTCCCAAAAAAAATAAATATGAAAAACGGCCGCCCCACTATCACGACTATGTCTTAGCGTGTCCCATCCAGAAGGAAGAGGGTCAAAAGGCAGAACGACCGACATATTAGGTTATTTTAGGCATGGATCATTGAAATTCCGACAGCACTCATCACCGACTCACTTTCGTCAATCTTCAATCGAATGTATATCCAAAGCTTGTACGACCGCCAACCCTAAGAACAACATAAGGAGCAAAGACTGTCAACTTATCATATTCCTGTATTTCATTCGCTACACCACCTTGCTGTCACGATATAATCTTGAATCTTGGAAACACTCTGTCCTACAATGACCGTCTTTAACATCGATGAGGAGGATAACCTCAACCGCATGCGCCGCGGCGATCTGTACTATGCCTTCACACCCGATTTGGTAGCTGCCCGTAGGCGATGCAGGCAAGCCGTCACTCGACTCAACGCAGCCGATGACCCAACCCGCCGCGAGATGGCTGAATTCTGGAGACAGTAAGCTCAACCCTCGTAAAAGTCTTACTCATCTTTACTCACCATAAGCTCAGGATAACAAACGACGACCGCCCTTTACCTCCACCCGCAGCAACAGAAGATGAAGAGGATAACGTGTTGCACGAATATCCCTGGATCGAGGCACCCATCAGAATCGACTACGGCACGAATATCAAAGTAGGAAGCAATGTTTTTATCAACTTCAACTGCACAATACTTGATACATGCCAAGTAACCATCGGCTCAAGGACGTTGATCGGGCCGAACGTTTCATTCTTCTCCGGTACGCATCCTCTGGATCCTGAGCTGCGTAATGGCACAAATGGACCAGAGCTGGGCGGTACAATCACTGTTGGCGAAGATTGTTGGATCGCGGGTAATGTGACCATTCTTCCGGGTATCACAATCGGTGCTGGTTCCACGGTTGGTGCGGGAAGTGTTGTCACCAAGGTTTGTTGCACTTCGTTCCTTGTGTTACGGTATCTGACATTTCCCCAGGACGTACCGCCTTACCATGTGGTTGCTGGAAACCCTGCCAAGATCATTCGTAAGCTTGAACGGAACCCGAACGGAAAGCAATAAGTATAGATCAAGGTCTTGGGTGGCCTGGAGGATGAATATCAATGTTGACATCTCTCTCGAAGTCCTAAGCTTCTCCAGGCTCTCCGGAGCATTAAACTCCGACTCGGACACGGACAGTATTCAAGCTTGAGTATGCTTTAAGTAGAGTTTGAAGTCTATATGCATTATAGTATCGTGTAGCTCTGGCACTATGTCTCTTATGGATCCAATAACGCAACTCACCTCTGCGGCTCGAACGCGAACTACGCAGCGCGATTCGCCACTACGTCAAAGTCAAAGACTACAGATATGCAAATAACGATGGAAGATTATTTAATGGTGTGATCCGAGTGTATTGCTATGAATTGTTTTCTTCGCGAAACCCATATCCGCTGCAGCGCTTTGCAGCAGTCGTCAGACTTGTGCGTTCTCCCGTGTCCATCGTGCCAACCGAGAGGGAATCATAAAACTCAGCCGTCCTCAATCAAGAAAATGCCGGGACTTAATCTCTCCATCCACCACCACCGCTGCCACGGCCGTAGCCACCACCACCTCCGTAGCCACCACGGCCACCACCGCGAGCACCACCCTGGTTGGCCTCGCTGACGCGGATCTGGCGACCCTCGAACCTGGAATCGCTGCGTTAGAATCATTTCCTTTTTATATGCGGTGTTGCTACGTGTGACTCACTCCTGCTCGTTCAGAGCATTGATGGCAGCAGAAGCGTCGTCCTGGTTGCTGAAGGTGACGAATCCGAATCCCCTTGATCGGCCAGTCTCACGGTCGGTCATGACAATCTAAAATTACCGTATCAGCATCGCGAAATTCGAAGGGCGCGCGCGCGCGCGAAGGAGTGCTTACGGCGTCAGTGACCTCACCAAATTCGCTGAACTTGGCGCGGAGAGTGTCGCTGGTTGTGGCCCAGGCGAGGCCGCTGGAGACGTCAAATCAGCTGAAATTCATCGTGATCAATACTCGCGACTTACCCGACAAAGAGTTTGGACATGGTGAGGGACTAGTGATTTCGACGCGAAAATAGTGACGATTTGAAGGAATATGCAATTGTCAGACGGCGCGGTGCGTTATATAGCCCTCAAGCCACAGGTTTCCCCTCTTTCTTTTCCAGCCGCCCACGTGACTGGGGTAGACTAATGCAGCAGGAGCAGCTTGCACTCGCGCTTCAAAAACAGTCGCCTATTATCATGACGTAGTGTCTCAGCCTCCCTATCATTGATCAGGCTTAGCTGATTCTCTAGTTTCCTTGATTAATTGTTTTCTTTTTGGGCACGATGATTATTTAATTTTAGCTACATAGAAATGCACCTTAGCGCTTTGCTCAAATCTTGGGTGGCCTGCTCAAATCGCGACGCTTTTGACTATGCTGTTAGAATACTAACAGATCTTAACTCTCGGATCGAAGCAACAGAGATTGCAGTGGGGACCTCCCTCCCTTGAGCTGCCCAAGATCGACGGAGCTGTGCAGGCAGCAGCCAATCAGAATCTGTCATTAGGAAAAAGGGTCCTGGAGCCCTCACCGATGTGGCTAGTGATGGAGGGGCTTGGAGGGGCAAAAAGGGTCCAGCGCTAATCTGCAAACACTTCGCCACTATCTATCAGGGTGCAAAAAACGCACTGACCTGGGCTAGTGGGCGTGTACTCGCGATACGCACGCTCGTTACCCTAGAGCATGATATTCAAATGAGCTGGCGCAGCACCTGATGATGTGACAATTGCCTGAGGATTGCGCAATGTTTGCGTTTTCGACTAAATATTCTTCAGCCGGTTGAGATATTAATTTATTCCAAGCAATGCGGTAGGGACTGTATTTCAGAACTATTCTAACTTAAAAATGTTTAACGGCTTCGCTGACTTCCGCCATCCACATCGAACTCACGAAATATGTACAGACGCGCACATCACAGAAGCCCAGTGAAATCAACATCCTTATAATCAACATCGCGATCAGGCCAAGCACCAAGCTCGCTCAAAAAGTCAACAAAACCACCTTCACCACCCCAGCAATGCTTCATGAAATTGGTCATCATATCCGTGCCATTGAGAAGCGCACCGCTTGTCCACAGTTTCCCGTCTCTGACCCAGCGTTTGGTAACCCAGTTGACCTCTGGGGCTTGCTTCCGGACAGTGTCGAGCAAAATGATTGGGCCCGTTGCCGTTTTACCGTTCAAAATACCGGCCTGCAAAGGAATGAGGACACCGCCACAGATCGAGAGGAAAGCAGAGCATTCGTCGTAGGCTTTGCGAACAAAGGCAAGCTCAGCTTCATTGGGGGTGTAGCGAGCAGAGTTTGCGCCCATGAGAACGATATCCAGCGGAGGGCAAGTATCGAAAGAGTCCTTTCCGTATCAGTACAACGGCTTAAGGTTCAATTGCCAAGTGAATATACCGTAGCCACAAGCTTGATACCGCTTGTCAAGATACAGGGAGAATCAGTCCCTTTCTCATGAACCCAATGAAATTCCATGTCTATTGTCTCCGATTCGAGCTTGGCAGGCGCAAAGCCCTCGAAGCTGCTCTTCCATGCTTTCTTGGAGAGTCCGTACAAGAAATCAATGGGAGCGACGTCGAGAATCTCGGCCTCGCTGGAAATATGTGATCAGGGGTTCGTCGCGAGAGTTGATTCTGCTCACTCACCTGTTCATCAGAATGACACCGATGTGAATGGCCCTGTTGGGCTTTGCGAGGTCGAAGGGGGCGGACATATTGTTTGTTTTCGAGATGGAGGTTGTGATGGATGGATGAGCGATTGTTGTTGCAATTCATCTTGATCCATAGCGAACTCACTTTTATAGATACCTGTTCAGTTCACATCCCGACCTACGTCGGTCTTGCTGAGATTTATGACCTGGGACATGGATCAAAGCCCGCTGCAAATCAGTGAAGTGAAGAGCAATTCAACTGACATCCGAGATACATGGTACGACCAACTGTGTATTTCCGCGAAGAGAGCGTTTCACTATTCCTTTCTTCACCTCACGATTGGTCAAGTATACCGTTGACGTTTCGATAAACCGGGTCTAGCCACTTGATATATCCTAACCTCCGAGTGCATTCGGCTCTTATAATCCGCCACAAAGTTGCTCTTCACAAAGATCAAACAGGTAGGCTGCGTTAGCCAAAACCGCATCTGGTCAGCCTGATAGAAGGGTACGGAGGTAGTTCACATGCTTGTTTCTAAGTTTTTCGTTTGCTTGAAAATAGTGTTGCATTTCCCAACCATTAAAACCCTTCAGCCTTCAAGATAAGGTTGTGAACATTTTGGTTGTGACGCTGTCTCGGGCATTTGATAGGCTGATAACATGTTGCCAAAGTCAATTCAATGGCGACTCCATGAGTCTTGATTCGTCAGAAGAGTTGTTCAATTGTTGAAGGGGGTTCTTCAGCAACAATAGGTGACAAACCAGACAAGACATCTTATAACCTCGGAAGATTTTCCGACAATGAAAATGTGGAGCCCGATGACAGTATCTCCTCATGGAGTCAGTCAGATCATGCACTGCTGACGCATCATGAGGGCGCTAGTGGATCTTGCGAGATTCTCTCGATGACTCGGAAATATTTCCGAGTAATATCAAGCAATTGAGCAGTATTTCCGAAGCATCGAGCCCTTTTCTCCTCTAATTCCCTCTTCAGGTTTGGCCCGCTGAATGAATAGCCGACAATAAGTATCAAGCCAAACCCAAACTTCCCGCGTGCGACTCAAGACAGCCCAATTGAGGGCTGCTTAACAAAGGCCATGATGGGATTCGGCACACGGCTCCCCCGCTTACTCGGTTATCATGACTTGGGGTTTCTTTGCAGATCCCGAGCAGTGCAGCTGAGGGGAAACATGTCACGTTGCTCATCTTGCGTATAAAAAGCCTGCAGACGGGACTGCACGTTACCATGTCATTGCAACACAGAGAGTCACCTTCCCCCCGCTTGGACTTGATCTTCACGAGCAACCATGTCCGATCAAGTTATCTACCTCGCTATTATCATCGGCCTGTACGTGCTGTACAAGTTGGCCAATTCGACTGATCAGCCAAAGATCAAGGGTATCCCCGAGATTCCTGGTGTACCACTCTTCGGAAACTTAATTCAGCTGGGGACGGACCATGCCAGAGTTGCGCAGAAATGGGCCAAGAAGTACGGACCTGTCTTCCAGACACGCTTGGGAACCAAGGTGAGAATTCATGCCGCTACTCGCATTTTCAGTATATCTTGAATATTCAGTTCTGACCATCGCAGCGAGTTATCTATGTCAACTCTTATGAGGCAGTGAAGCATTTCTGGATCACCCACCAGTCTGCACTCATCTCCCGCCCCATGTTTCACACATTCCACTCAGTTGTTTCTTCATCTCAAGGTTTCACTATCGGTACTTCACCTTGGGATGAGTCCTGCAAGAACCGCCGCAAGGCTGCCGCCACTGCCCTCAACCGGCCTGCCGTTCAATCTTACATGCCAATTCTCGATCTCGAATCTCTCGTCAGCATCAAGGAACTTCTTGACGATTGTAAGGACGGAAGCAAGGATCTTGACCCATCGCCCTACTTTGCCCGATTTGCGCTCAACACTTCTCTGACTTTGAACTACGGCTTCCGCATTGATGGCGACGTCAACTCTGAGCTTCTCCACGAAATCACCTACGTTGAGCGCGAGATTTCCAACTTCAGATCGACTAGCAACAATTGGCAGGATTATGTTCCGCTGCTTCGACTTTGGGGAGCGCAAAACTCATCGGCTGAGGAGTTCAGAGTCCGACGTGACAAGTATCTGTCTGATCTTCTGGCCAATCTCAAGAGCAGAATCGACAACGGTACAGACAAGCCTTGCATCACTGGAAACATTCTCAAGGACCCTACCGCTAAGTTGAACGACGGTCAGTAAGACGCGCCTGTAAAACAATTTCGCTAACGATCCAACAGCCGAGATCAAGTCTATCTGCCTCACTATGGTTTCTGCTGGTCTGGACACAGTTCCAGGTAACGTGATCATGGGCATCGCATACCTCGCAACCGAGCACGGTCAAAAGATTCAAGCCAAGGCCCTCAAGGAGATCTACAAAGTCTATCCCAATGGTGAAGCCTGGGAGCGATGCCTCGTGGAAGAGAAGGTTCCCTACGTCACTGCCCTTGTCAAGGAGATCTTGCGATTCTGGACGGTTATTCCTATCTGCCTGCCTCGGGAAAGCATCAAGGATATCCCCTACCAGGGTGCCGTGATCCCTGCAGGAACCAAGTTTTTCATGGTGAGACAGCCCTGTGCATATGGTGATGGAACATGCAGCTGATCGGAGATTTAGAACGCCTACGCCGCAGACTACGATGAATCACGATTCGCGAATCCTTATGAGTTCAACCCTGAGCGATATATCGACGACAAGGAGGTTGGAACACCTCACTACGCCTATGGTGCTGGATCACGAATGTGCGCGGGCTCTCATCTCGCAAATCGCGAGCTTTACACAGCTTTCATCCGCCTCATCACCGCTTTCGAGATTCTCCCTCCCAAGGACAAGAAGGACTTTCCCGTCATGGATTGCATCGAGTGCAACGCCAACCCAACTTCGCTGACAACGGACCCCAAGCCTTTCAAGGTCGGTTTCAAGCCTCGAGATGAGGCCAAGGCCAGGGAATGGATTGCTGCTGGCGAAGAGCGAACTCAAGACATAAGGTAATGAATGGTCTGGATAAGAGTTTAAGAGAACGGGAAGTGGGCAGTGGAAGAATTGTAAGGTTTGACAGGTGGAGGTTTAAACCCTTGCATAGTGTTATCTGTTGTTGTCTAAATGAGGCAGAGTCGTTTCGCTACCCGTTTCGTTACGAGTCATCTACACTCTACCCATGCAGATTATGTTCAGCTGCACCAATTGACGCGTCGATTCTAGCTAAATTAAACAAAATTTAAGGCTATAAACTACTGAAATGAAACGGTTTCTCACAAGCTTGGACGATAAAGGCTGTTTCAAATATATAGATTCGGGCCCACCGTGGCTCTGTTACCTTGTTAGGGGATCTGTCCCGCGACCTGAAACCAGATCCACAGCCAATAAGAGAAAGGACAAGAAGCATTACAACTCGAGGTCTCCCATTGGGATCCAATATCTCAAACATCGCAGCATAACTTCACCTGATGCTGGCTTCGCCGAACTCCACACTCGGCGAATGCAACACCTACCCTCATCCACAATGAAAGCGAATATTGCCCGTGCAACAATTAAGCCACCAATGTTGTCTCTCTTGTTTGCAAAACCTGTCCCGAGCACTCGGAAGCGAATTTCCGTACCCGGCGCCGGCACTTGATGGGAGATTTATATATAACGAACTGAGATCTCACCTTGAATATGGCCGTGATCATACCATCTTGTTTGGTCTATCTTTCTTTTTCGTATTTTCTTCGTTCTTTACAGGCACTGGCTGCCAACATTGTCCATTCGTTTCTTTGTTTGTAGCTTTTTACAATTCGTACATTCTTTCACGAAGATCCTTCGATATATATAGTCTTCACTATTGAAACACCGCCAACATGCGTTTCTCAACACTCCTTTCATCAGCGGCGCTGATGTACCAGGCCGTCTCGGCCGAATCTGTCGATTACAAGGATGCCGATACGGGAATTACCTTCCAGCAGTATACCGACAAGAGCAGCAAGTTCTCCTTCGGTATTGCTCTGCCCAAGAACCCTAGCACCGACTTCATTGGTCAGATGACCGTTCCCATCTCCGAGGGTTATGGATCCGTGGGTATGGGATCTACCATGACCAAGAAGCTCCTCGTCGTTGCTTGGCCCAACGATGGCAAGGTTATTACCTCAGTTCGCCAGGCTGATGGATACACTAACCCTGCCGTTCTCGACGACGACACTGTCTCTATCAAGCCTATCGAGAAGGGTACCAAGGTCGGCACTGACTCTTTCACTTTCACGTTCCTTTGCGAGGGCTGCATCAAGACCGATGGTACCACCTTCAAGGCTGCTGATACCAACGCTGTCCTCAGCTTCGCTATGAGCACCATTGCCCTCGACGACCCCACCGACGCTGCTGGTGCTCTCAACTACCATGGCGCTGGCTTCGGTGGTTACTCTCTCGACACTGCCGCTGCCCAGTCCGCCGACTTCGAGACCTGGGCTAAGCTTGCTTCCGATGCCACTACTCCCGGTTCCAGCCCCGGAGGCAGCACTGGTTCCAACCCTGGCAACTTCACCACCATCGTCTCCAACGCTACCTACGACTACATCGTTGTTGGCGGCGGTACTGCCGGTCTCATTGTTGCTGAGCGTCTCGTTGAGTCCAAGAAGTCTGTTCTTCTTCTTGAGCAGGGCAAAGCCTCCTTCTACGAGTCTGGTGGCCGCTCTACCATGGACTGGAACGACACTGTCACCCAGTACGATGTTCCTTCCATGGCCTACTACCTTACTACCGCCAAGGACACCTCCGCCTACTGCACTGACACCGCCAGCATGGCAGGTTGCATCCTCGGCGGCTCAAGTGTCATCAACGCCATGATGTTTGTCCGCCCTCAGCCTGCCGACTTTGACGACAAATGGCCTACCGGCTGGAAGTGGCAGGATATTGAGAGCTCCGCCAACAAGCTCTACGAGCGCACCCCTGGTACCACCAGCCCTACCAAGGACGGCAAGCGGGTTGATCAGAACGCTTGGAATGTCCTCTCCAAGTTTTTCTCTGCCAACGGTTTCACCGAGGTTGATGCCATCGAGGAGCCTAGCAAGAAGAAGTCTGTCTTCACTCACCCTCCTCTGATGGTCAACGACGGTCTCCGCGCCGGTCCCGTCCGTGACTACCTCCCCCTTGCTCAGGCCAACAACAACTTCAAGCTCCAGCTCAACACCAAGGTCCTCCGCGTCATTCGCGAGGGTAAAGCTGTCACCGGTATTGAGGTCCAGTCCGGTCCTTCTACCCGCCAGATCATCAACCTCAAGACCAATGGTGCCGTCGTCCTTGCCGCTGGTTCTCTTGCCACTCCCCGCCTTCTTGTCAACTCTGGTATTGGTCCTTCTGAGCAGATTGAGGCTGTTGCCAGCGGAAGCCAGCGCCTCACCATGCCCGCCAAGGATCAGTGGCTCGACCTCCCTGTCGGAGAGAACCTCAAGGACCACCCTATCTTCACCGTCAAGATGAAGACCAAGCAGCCCATGTCAGCTCTCAGCGAGACCGACTTCACCAAGCCTAGCCAGACCAACATTGATCTTTTCGCCCAGGGCGACGGTCTTCTTGCTCAATCTGGCCAGCGCTTCATCTTCTGGGACACTGTCAAGGGCTCTGATGGTGTTGAGCGATACGTCCAGGGTACTTGCGCCGCCGCTGGTGACGATACCGTCAAGGTCAAGGTCTACCTCACTCACGGCGCTACCTCCAGCGGTTCTCTTACCGTCACCAGCTCTGGTGCTACCAAACTTGTCGGCGAGCCTTACCTCAAGACGGCAGGCGACAAGGAGGCTGTCAAGAGCTTCATGAACAAGCTCATCAGCTTTGCTTCCAAGCCCAACAGCACCCTCAGCATCGCTAGCAACGCTACCGCCGAGAGCCTCATGGCCGAGTACGTCAGCGGTTCTCACTTTGTCGGCTCTGCCATCATGGGCACTGAGAACGATGGTACCAGCGTTGTCGACACTGACACCAAGGTTTGGGGTACTGAGAACCTGTTCATCGTTGACGGTTCCATCCACCCCGATCTTCCTACCGGCAACACCCAGGCCATCATCATGGTCGCTGCTGAGCACGCCGCTTCCAAGATCCTCGGCGGCGGAAACGGTGCTGCCAGCCCTGTTGTTCCCAGCAACGGCACTGTCCCCGTTCCTACTACTCCCATCAGCACTCCCGTCGCTACCAAGAGGCCTTCGAAGTGCAAGAGGTCTATGCGACAGCGCCGCCACCACCGTCGCCTGTAGAAGGATGGTATTATAGCAGAAGTGGAAATGCTACGGAGGCGGAATTGATCAAGATCCCATTACCATGTACAAACTTTAAACCATTGTCTCTGGACAGCTTCTCAGATAGACCATCTTGATGACTCCAAAATGAGCCTGTTTCTTTAAACAAACATGATTGACTTAACAAGTTTGGTTCAAACTCCCATGTGACTATTGATATCGGACAAGTAAGTGCCTTCAGCTATTCACGGTGCGGAAAAAGCGATGAATGACCTGACTGTTACGCGTAACTTACAGGGCCTCAAGTGGTCCACGGCCACTAAGAGCCTGGAACTGTCGCTGCGTCTCCCTCCTCGGCTCGGCTCGGGTAAGCGCCCAGGCGACAAAGTTTGCTCATGCCGCCTCATTTGACTAGCAAAAAGATCGCTATTTACTGGAAATATCAAAAGAAACTGATGAGACTGGGACTCGAACCCAGGAGGATTGCTCCACCAGGAAATTGGTGTTAAGGTTAACCTTAACCTGGCGCCATAACCAACTCGGCCATCTCACCAAGGGTTTTTAGTTGGAGAAAGCTCCCGCAATTGTCAACATGAGCCTCAGCAAATCCATTGCTTCACAATCAACCCGGACTTGTTCAACAACTGTGTGTTGCATGCGTAGCGAATCACTCGTTTCATACACAATTCATTAATTGGAGAGCCTGGCCAGCCTGTTGTAGTTGTTTGCGAGCCCATAGCCAAACGCTGTACGTTCTGGCAACCATCACAGAATGTCAAAGCATGATCGCTAGACAAATCACCGAGAGCTGAGTCAACACGCTCGAAAGCCAGCACGGCGAGTTATCAAGTCAAAATCTGAGTTGCAGCGTCTCAGTCAGTCTTGTTGACTTAAATTAGTTCTCAAGTCTTGTCCTGACTGTGTCGCTGCATTGCGACACGTATTTGCCTGAGGCCTGGCAGATTGAGCTTCATCCTGTTTCATAAGTAGTTTCCTCTCACTTTGCGTGAATTCATATTTTTCGATCGTTATTATACCCTGTGAAGCACACGGTATCCTAGAAACTCGCGGGGTCACTTCTAGAAGGGAGCAAATGTCTTGTGCTCGTTGGACTAATAGGACTCCAATCGGCTTTGCACCGATGCGAGTCGCCTACAGCTGATGGGTGCAGTCTGCATGCATTGATACCACATTGGAATCTTCATAAAAAACTCTGCTCATGGGCTTACGGAAGGGTCGCCTGATCTTCCTGGGTTCCGGCGTGTTAAGACTGTACTTGGAGGTGCACCTACGGTTCATCGGCATGCTCTATATGGC
The DNA here is from genome assembly GCA_012932015.1 of Fusarium acutatum. NCBI lineage: Eukaryota > Fungi > Ascomycota > Sordariomycetes > Hypocreales > Nectriaceae > Fusarium > Fusarium acutatum. The sequence goes on along the minus strand of JAADJF010000120.1, from coordinate 47,012 downwards.
ATTGTCAAACGCGGCGAGGAGGGTGTCGTCTCTAATACCATTCAATAAAGTCAATGGGATCTCCATTTCGAATAATACCTGTGAGAATGGCAATGAAACTGCTCGGGCGACGCAGCCTAGTCAGGACATCGGGCAGGCTTCGATGCATCACACTGCTACCGTCTATACACATCTGTGGGACCATCACACCTCCAAGGAGATCGAGATCACTTCCCATACCAGGGCCCTTAATCCTGCATATGAGTGCATGCAGTTCCATCAAGGGTGCCAAGGGGCATCGGTGGCGTGTAGCACCAGTCCTGGGATGATCCTACGGGTCCGTTGCATAGGGCTGCAGTAAGCCCTGCAGGCCAAGACGTTTCAATATTCCCCGGTCTTCATATTTGATCAGCGTCAGTTGATTGAATCAATAGCAGTTTGCTCGTGCTTTTGGCTTGTACGTTCCGTCCCTAGCCCAAGCAAAGAGCTAGCTTGATGCAACAGAGAGACCTCCGTGAGCAGACCTACAAATCAGCAAGATGTTAGAGGTTTATAAGTCTTAATCTTCGATATCGCACTTCAATTCATCTTCGATCGATTGATGTTCTTATTGGACTACGAATTGTAGAACTGAGCAAGAATCGCATGGCATCTCGAAGCAATGTTGTTCTTACTCGGTCAGGAACAAGCTGGCGGCTCATTCCTGCGCCTTGGCTCTCTGGTTCTGCTATACAAAGAACTGATGGATCGGGCCTTGTCGAATGCTTGATGTATGACCGGCCAGCTGTCACAAAGGTGGTCTGGGCGTGAGTGTTGAAGCGACACGAGAGGGCATCGCCGTGCACGACCTTAGAGGCATTACTCACCATAGCGATGTTATACTAACAAACGTCCCACTTGGCATCTCTATAGGTCAAGTGAATAGACTACTATCTCCGGCACCATTCATTATCTCTAGAAGTTCACCGTGCGCTGAAAAGCAGCGTGCTTCCGCCGGCGAGCTGGCGCGTCACTTGTCAGCTTGGCAGATGATTGCTAACGTCGGGGCCATCACTTTACCATCGCGCATCACGCTATGGCAATATCAGCGGTACAAGAACTGTCGTCCAGATGCCGACACCGTTGCATTGCTTCGTGTCAAATGGTAAATTGCCAGTGGGTTCTGCCGAACATAACCGCCCGAAGCCCTCATCCGATACCGCTGTCGCACTGACGCCATAAAGGACCCATAAGTAAATGCGCGTTTTTTATCAGATCTTTTTCTCGGTTTATCAGATCTTGAGTCCAGTCCAGTCACTGACTCGTCTTACCTTAGTCTGCTGTCGCTGCATGTCATGCTGCGTTGTCTCACGCGCGCCCGCCCACTACTGTCAATACCAAAGCCAAGAAGTCTTATTCACATACACAACAAAACAATGACTACCGATCATAGCCATGGACATGCTCGTGTCCCTAATACCCTCGAGTGGCTTGCCAAGACCAAGAGGGGAGATTATCTTGTGCAAGTAGCATGGCCCTTGTGCTGGGGTGAAGATCGCGTTGCTTCTGAGAATGAAGTGGTCAATCTGGTGTGAGTAGTCATTCACCTTACCCCAAAAAGACAGTGTCTAATCACCACACAGTTACCTAGTTGATGGCAATGCCTATTTCTTCACAGCTGTTGATGTTTCCCGCCGATTAGAATACTTGAATAGCACAAGAACTGTCGTGGTGGGCATTGGATACCCGCCCAGTAAATATGTCTACGACTTCCGTCGTGGGCCGGATCTTACACCACCAGCCGATGAGTACGACATGCCGCTGGACAGATACGGCAAGCCTCGTACAGACATCTCATTTGGTGAAGCCAATGAGTTTCTCGATTGGATTAAAGCCGATGTGATGCCTTACGTCGAAGACAAGCTCTTCCCGAAGGCCAATCTTCACACCGGTCGTAAGGCTCTCTTTGGCCACTCATATGGTGGCATCTTCACCCTCAACACAATGTTCACTCAACCAGAACTCTTCAACACTTATATCGCTGCCAGTCCTGTCATTTGGTGGAACAAGGATTTTTTGATTCGCGAGCGTGAGGCTGCTTTTCTTGCACGCGACAAGCCCGTCGATCCTCCATTTTCGCTGGCCCTTACATGGGGAACTGGCAAGTCAGAGTTGGTGAGGGATCCTGACGACGATGATGAAAAGTGGTACAAGAGACAGAACTGTGCGGAGGACGATAAGATGAAACCAAGCGCAACGGCATTAGTGTCGCGACTGAAGGATTGCCCGAGTGTCAAGAAGATTTGGACACGTGAGTTTGAGGGCGAGGATCACGGAAGTGTTGCGGTGACTGGCCTTCAGCAGGGACTCATGCAGTTCATTCTCGGCAAGATCTAAATATAATTAAAGATAGAATTGATAGACTTGAATTGAATCTGGCGCATGCAAGTGCGCAAATCGTGCAAACTCTTCACAACTAATGCTGTTGATCCGGTGTTTGCACAGCGTTGGTCTACCAGAAGGACACTTCGATCGGGGCCCGTCTGTCAAAGATCACCGTGACGAGACTCAGAAGGTTGTGCTTCAGGAATTAAAAATGCTCCGGTGTTGTAAATTACAGATCATTTAGTTGCCGCGTAGTCCCTCAACAATACGCTGACGTTCAAAGTATGCCTCAGCTTGCTTCATGGACTGCATACCATTAAAGCGGCTGCTCGGCGACAAGTCACTGATCAATACCAGATCGCAACCAATTTTCACATGTTGCTGGAACTTCAAAGATAAATAACAAGGCAAATACTGCTATTCTGTTGAGGCCATAATGCCATCATCATTTATTACGATTGTCTGTTAGTTACTAGGTATATAGCATCATATAACATTATTCTTCCACCATAATTTTGTTTGAGATCAATCTGACCGCATCGTCCAAGACACTCCAGTCTCTTAGAAGACAGTACCCTTGGTCTGCTTGATCTTCCTGAGATCGTAGTTCCTGATCAAGAACAGCGAGATAAGAGCGACAGCCATAATGCCAGTTCCGGCAGCAAGCATGCGAGCCTGGCCATAACCGTAAGCCTTCTGGATCGCAAGACGCTCGGGGCTGCCCATCTCGTAGAGGAGCTGAGAGTCGAGAGACTCGTAAATGGTGTCGAGATCAGCCTGAGCAGACTCAGGAAGATACTCGGCAAGCTTCTTGTAGAAGGTGTTGGTCCAAATAGTGGCAGAGATGGTGCTACCGACAGCAGATCCGATGTTGCCAGTGACGCTGAGGGTAGCCAGTGCGGTAGCGACATATTGATGCTCGACGGCAGCGAGGACACCGACTTGCATGCAAAGAATAAAGGTAGCGCCAGCGATTGAGATGAAGACTTCACACATAATAAGGTAGCCAATGGATTGACCAGGGCGACGGAAGTAGATCATAAGACCTTGGGAAAACATGTACAGAGGAATACCGACACACAGAATCCACTTGAAGCGTCCGGTCTTGTGCATAGCATAGCCGACAATGAAGAGGAGGACACCAGAGACGATCTCAAAGGTGTTGTTGACATAACCAGCTGTAGAGGGTTGTAGGTTGTTGACCACCTGGAGGAACGAGGTGAAGTAGCTGTTCCAGCAGTAGTAGGCGATCATGTAGACGAAGTCCAAAAGGCAGACACCGATAACGGTGCGGCTGGTAAGGAGCTCGAAGCGAAGGAATGGCTTAGGGGCAACATATCGCTCGTAAGCACCGAAGATGGCCAGAAGAACGACGCCCAGAATGATCATCGCAATGATGTAGGGAGTGTCCCAGCCCTTAGGAGCGCTGCTAGCGATGGAGAAGGGAAGGAGGAAGATAACAAGGCCAGCAGCGAACAAGAAAGCACCAGCAGCATCGAACTCAATGAGTCCCCACTTGATGTTCTCCAAGAAAGATCGGCCGCTAGACTCATTGACAAGGAGACCCTGCTTCTTTGCCTTCTGAAGGTTGTACCTCAGGAGGATGTACATGGGGACGGCGACGACAGGAAGGACAATGGAGAAGGTTCCAAAGCCCCATCGCCACTGATCACCGTTTCGGAGGAAGGCCTCGGCAGACTTGGGACCGGCGAAGGCAGTGATCATGTATGGAGAAGAGGTGAAGGCATATGCAAGACCTCGGTTCTTGAGTTGTGTGGAATCGGCCGTGATAACGTCAATGCTGTAGGTGAGACCGGACCAGCCAACCTGCCAGAAGACCTTCAGGACAATTAGTAAATGTCTGTTGTTGCAAAGGACCGGAGATGACTTACGGTAGCGGCACAGTAGGTGGCGAGATTTCGACTAGCAGCCATCATGGCCATGCCAATGGTAGCAAAAGTGACCATGAGAAGGAAACCTTCAGCACGACCCCAGATATCGAGGATCTTGGACAGGGGAATGTAGACAGCAGCAGTCATGCAGTTGGCGACGATGCCAATGACGGGGATGAGAGAGTGAGACTCCCATTCACTGCTGGCGTAGGGAACAAGAGTGTAATTGATCTGGCTCTGGAAGCCATTGGTAAGGTAGATCAACCACATACTGCAACATCGTTAGTTCGCGACTTCAATTGCGACAAGACGAAAACATACAAAACGAAGACACCAGCAAGAGCCTTCTTGCTCCAGGCCAGAGTCGTAGCCTCAACGGCCTTGACACCATGCTGCGCGTTCTCGGTTACGGCATCGCTGGCGCTACCAGTATCATCAGGGTATTTGCCAGCCTCCTGATCCTTTTCGTTCATGGCAGCAGTGACAGTGACGGGTGCCTCAGCGGCATCACCCTCATTATCCTTGCGCCCAAGGAACTTGTCGAGAGCTCCCATGGTGATCTTGTCTTTAGGAGGATAAAATTTAAGCTTAAGCTTTGGGAAGACAAGGAAGAAAGAGAGGCTCAGCAGATCATGGGGAGGGAAGAGCACACCATTATAAGTTTAAATTGACGGGGAAAATTTTAAAGCAGTAGTTGTCCAGGAGCAAGGGTGCTTCTGGCTAGACTGTGAAGGATATTAGACGCAATCCACTTTCCATCAGATAAGATCAGGTCTCTCAGGTGGCCAAACCCACCGAGATCGGGCTCGTTTAGGACGATTGGGAATTGGGAACCAACAAGCAGAGAGAAAGTGACAGACTGGAGATTCTCGGAACGCGAGGGATCCAGCGGCTGCAGCCACTTTGTCGTTAGCACAGGCCTGGAACGCACGAGTTACTGGGTTTGTAAGTGGGGGGTTCAATCCGGACGGCGTCAAGCAGAGATTTCCATTATCTAATCTGATTGATCGATTAGATCGAACCAAAGTTTGTGCTTCATCGGTGAAATTGCTTCTATCGGGTTTGATCCGTGTTGGGTTTCATCGTATTACGGGATCTTGATTCAATCTTGATGCGTTTTGCAGCATCGTTTTGTACATGCAAGGCAGGGTTCGCTGAGAGTCACTGAGGCCTCACTGTAACCTCCGCTTTTGCAGCGGAGCCTCCCCATTTCGCATCTCACTACTCCCTTCAGCTTTTGCCTTTGGCGTGGGATTGTATTACCTAGAGCCAACCAACTGCGTGATCTTGGCACCATGATACAAGGATTCCCATCAGGCGTCTTTTGCCATGTTCAACCAACACGTCGGAACACTCCAAGATGTCGTTAAAAAAAAACCCTGCATCAGCTGTCGACGTTCCGCGCTTGGCAAACTAAAAGCCCATCGGAAGCTCGCCGTAGAAAGCCCATATTTCTCTCTTGGCAATCATCAATAACTTCCTCTTGGCAAATAGAGCTCCATTGCTCATCATCAGTAGCCCTACAGACCATGCCCATTTACGGCCAAGACTGCATAACGAGGCTTGATTCTGGCCTCACAACCAGCGGACCAAACGCCACAAGGGGTCAAGTCCTCCAGGGGTCGGGTGCCTCAACCGCTTGAGCCGCGGGTTGTGGGAGAAGAGTCACTCCACTGAAGGTCGTGAGACCAGACCCCTGAAGCTAGGAATGGGCTTTTTTGGCTCGGCAAACTGTCGTCTATGCCTTGGTGAGAAAAGAAAGTTTGGGCGAGGCACGCGATCTCGTTGCTGCAAGCCTCGACGCAGTTTATCTGCCGCTTAAACAAGCTTAAATTACGGCTGCAATCGGCGCAATTTCGTCCAGTTTTCGGAGCTCATTTGCGTAAAAAAGACGGGAGCCGTAATGAAGAAAGGGTCCCCCACGCTAGCTCCGTGTCACAAGAGGGTAATTCATGACATTTCCGGAGGTAAACAACAACCGACCAAAGTTCCGAAGCTCATTCTAGCTGAATCGCCCGATGACTTTATTACCGTGTGATGGAAATCCTATACCCGGAGTCTACTGTTGATGGAAGCGGCAAATTACAAGATACCTCGCTGTATATCCGTAGAACGTTGATCTTCAATCGCAACCTCTGCATGTAATTGAAGCTGATCAACGGGATCGGCAATGCCGTTACGCCTTGGCAACGTGTCAAAGGATTCCTGATCGGTAAGATCGGATCACCGCTTGGCCATTATCTTGGCAGAGTTATTCCCGTTGGAGCGCGAATTGTCAATTGTGAACCGCTTCACTCATGCCCAAACGTCACAGCCAAGAGGTTGTAAGAACGAACAACCGCGATAATAAAATTGACTGATGATAAACAAGTCGCTAGCATTATTTTACTATCCAATGGCCATCAAATCTCCATTCGAACAACTTTTAAAGACATTTTCCCCTTCGTTTACAGCTTGGGCTCAAAGCCAAAGGTCGTGCCAGCGACACGAGGCTTGCCCTGGTTGAAGGGACAGATCTGGAAGAAGCGCTCACGAGAGATCTTGACGAGGTTGGATCGCTTGTGAGGCAGGTCCATCCACTTGTCCTGGTGAAGACCGAAGATCATCTCATACTTGAGAACGTTTTCGCTGGATAGACGAGGCTCGCCAACGACGTTCTCAGTGCGGTGGTCATCAAGGAACTCGTAGTGCATCACACTGGGCCACCATGCCATAACGCGATACTGTCCACGGAACTTGTCGTTACCGACGAGCGAGTGTCGGCCACGATCGAAGTCAAGGCAGGCGTAGTGTTGACCCATCTTGTCCTCCTTGGCCCAGTACAGCTCAAAGTAGGCGAAAGGTGTGTCATTGAAGTAACCCAGAACAGCGAACTGATGAGGGTCATCGTGGATGTTCTTGAGATATGTGCGATGCTCATCAAGAGTGCCAGTCTCCATCCATCCAGCAGCGACACGAGGGTCGTTCTGCCATGTGTTGAAGAGACCCAAGTGCTCGGGGTTCTCGTAGTCAAGAGCGACGAGGTTGAAGTGCTCGTCAAGAGATGGGATGTACCGGCTGTAGATGTAACTACCGGCAGCAGGCTTGGGTGTTCGGCGCGGGTGACGCAGGAGAGTGGTCTCAGAGGTGGGCGTCATCACGTACTCCAGATGAGGCACCACGTTGGCGGAGTTCCAGGTAGGAAGCCAGATGGGCTGTTGGCCCAATGGAGAGGCGCATCCCTGCCAGAACGCGCTGCGAAGAACAAGAACCTCAACCCCAGTGCTGGGTGCGGGCTCAACGCCCTTGGGAGGAGGGGGCATGTTGATGGCAACCATGGAGAGGACCGGCTCCTTGGCCAGATCCTCAGCGCCAGCGCCCTCAAGGCGAAGACGGAATTGCTCTACATCAAAGTGATATGTGAAGAAAGTGTAGAGGAACATCCAGGTCTGCGCAAGAGTAGGAGTCTGCTTCTCCCAGCTCAACGACCAGACAGGACTTCTTCTGGCACGAGCATACTCGCGGTTATCAGAATCAGGGATCTTATCAGATTCCACGGCGGGAATCTTGGAGAACACTAGATCATCTGCATGGAGAACCTTGGGGAAAGGCTTGCCCTCTGTGACGGAGGCGTCCTTGCGCAGACGATACGACTGCTTACCCTCAGCAGTACGCTCGAGGTAGTAAGTGGACAGATAAGGCAGAGGGAGCCTGATCTTGATTGGCGACTTTTGCTGGAATGGTTCTGAAGACATGATTGTTGGTTGTTGGCTTGTGACTACTGACTGACTGACTGACTGACTGGACTTGTTCTTTTTTTCTCTCCAGATTTTATTTATACCCCGATCTCGGTGTTGAAGGGTCTTGGCCCAATCAGATTAGATAAGATGTATTCCATCTTTGCTCGAGACGGCGAATATCCCGATGCGTACGGAGCCGTGAAGTGGACAAGCTGAGGGAAGCAGGGCAGGGTAGGGGAGTCTGTCTTGTAAAGCTTGGAAGCTTGGTCGAGAATGAGGTGTCGTGTTGTGTCCGGTCTGTGCCGATTATCCGCAGTCCCTGCGAGGTTTGCAGTGGGATCATGCCACTAAGTAGACGCTAATTGGGGCCAAGTGGATGGGATATGCGCTAATTTGAGGCGCGGAGATTTAGAAAGGAAGCTGTTGTGGGGTTCTGAGTTTTTTGCTCGCTGTCCCGCTGAGAAATTTCGTCTGGTGTTGGAAGTTCATCAAGTATTGAGCTGCCCACAAGCTCTACCCTAGAGAAAGTGGTCAGCAAGTATTGTCTAATACGTTGAGTTCTTTCATTCATTGAGTATAAGAACTAATTCCTTTGATAAGCTTCGAATCGCCCCCGACGTCACGAAAGCCGTAATAATGGAGGTTGCATGAGAGCTTGGTTCAATCTTGGTGGTCCCGGGATGACATTCACGCCACCGACATTCGCTTCACCACTACGAAACACGGCTTGCCGAGCTCTACCTAATCAATCACTTTTTGCCATCAATCAGATTAGATTAGATTGATATGTCCTACGAATCGCGAGTGACCAGCGACACATGGCTTGAAGCTAAAGCACCTACGAGGCTTAGGGTAGGAGTCTGGCGATGCAGATGGCGAACACAAGACGTTACAACTAAACCGATGTATCGACTGGTTGGGTATGAATTTGAGCGCATCATTGGTAATGCAATGAGGATTGCTGTTTTTGTACGGCTGAGCGAAGCAGGGCGGTAAATCACTTGGTTTAAATGTCAATACCCTTTGATCGAACACGCGGACTTACAGTGGTTTGCTCGCATGCGCCACCAAGCAGGCTACGATACGTGCCGCCACAAGCTGGAAGGCAGATTCAAAACGGTGAAATCAGAACCCAGGTAAGTTATTCGTTGTGACGCGAGGCTGTTTGGTAGAATTATGGCTCGAATGGAATGCCTACGAAGTCATGGTCACGCAGCACCTAGAGTTGTTGACTCTCCCGACGGAAGCGCATGCTTGACAAACGCATCCATCGGTCCCCCCACGCGAATAAACATAGAAGTGACTTGACTCTGAGTCTTTGGAAGCGATCGGGAAGAAGTAATTTGCTCGAATCACTTGATTGCGCAAACTGCGGCCTTCTTTCAGCACTCCCGCCTACCACATCACAAATGCAGCTGCCCCCCGCGATCAATTGGACCGTTACGCGAGCTCTCGCAACAGAACAAGGAGGTGAATGGAAAAAATTAAAGCAAGCATGACCTTGAAAACACAATTCAAGGCGCCAAACAGAAAGTAGCCCAAATACTGTGCTTCATTTGGCTTGTTGCGATCGCGACAGTGCCTGTTTGGCCAGACTGCCCCCAGCTTTCGCAGCGCATCACGTTCTCACTCGTGTTTTCAGCCGCAGATTCACAAGTTGATCCAGGGCCTCGATGCATATATCGCTCATTGTTCGTGCCCAATGACGGGGCCATTAAATCGTGGGTGAAGTCGATGTCATTCTTGTCGAGGCGAGAAAGGCGCGGTCTCGGTTCGGAGGGAAACAGTGGCTTGCTTGTTCAACTACCGATAGCACCGGGACATGCTTGTTAGCCAAAAAAGCCACATTTCGGTGTGAGTGGAAAAAGAAAAAGAAAACGCAAACCGTTGCCAAGGCAGTGAGATTCAGGTTTACATGGTGATTTCGGCCATCATAAATATTCTGTTGCGAGTCTATGAAGGCGTACTCAATGAAGCTCTGCTGGAGCTCTTGAGCACAGCTCCCTTCACGTCAAAGCAGGGAGTGATCATCCCAAGCTCTTGGAACTGTCATAGCTCCCATGAAAATTCTGCTCGAGCATCCGATCTCGGTGCTACGCTAGCATCATGCACGATCATGAAAAAGAAATCGCCAGAATGTAGCATGTGATGCATCTTGGCCCTGGATTATCAGATGTGATTGATTAGATTCTCAAACGGTTCATTCCGTAGCTCGACGCCAAAGCGACCGGGTGTCATGCCATGCGCTGGAGGGGGCGTGGGCGTGCCGGGGGATCGAGGAACAGGGGTCTTTTCAACTGAACCCTTCTGGAACTCTAACGCCTGCTTGGGTCACATTGTACCATCTTTTTATCTGATCGAACAGAATCATCAAGAGGTGCTGGCCATTGAGCATCCTCGGCTTCATCAGATAAACCCTGCCGACCAGTTTTTATCGCCGAGTGCAGCACATAAACGCACACTCACCGAAGCATACTCCGTACACCATCCAGAGTCCTTCAGCAAACCGGTCACCATGGCGCAACGCACGTTCAATCGCCAACCACCAGCCCAAAGCTATGGCCTCGTGTCATTCCCAGCACAACACGTTATGCTCGTGGTCTTCAACCGACCCAAAGCCCTCAATTCAATGACCAGCGACGCGGAATATGAGCTCGAAGCTCTCTGGGAGTGGTACGACGAGGAGCCCTCACTGCGCTGCGCCATCGTCACAGGCGCTGGGCGTGCATTCTGCGCTGGCATGGACCTCAAGGAATGGAACCAGATCAATCAGCGCAAAAGAGACGGAATTCCCGAGAAGAGACCCATGGACCCGCCCACGACGGGATTCGGCGGCCTTTCGCGCAGGAGCGGAAAGAAACCCATCATCGCCGCTGTAAATGGTCTGGCGATGGGAGGCGGTTTCGAGATCATCGCCAATCTTGACCTCATTGTCGCTGCGAAGAGCGCTACGTTTGCTCTTCCTGAGGCTAAGATTGGTGTCGTTGCTAATGCAGGCTCTCTACCAAGACTAGCGAGGACAATTGGTCGCCCGCGCGCCACTGAAATGGCTCTCACAGGGCGGAGCATCAGCGCTGCAGAGGCCCACGAATTTGGCTTCCTCAACGCCATCACTGAAGACGCCCCAGCGGACAGCGATGTGCTGGAGCGACCGGTGGTGCGGAAGGCGCTGGAGTACGCTGCGCTCATCATCAAGAATAGCCCCGACAGTGTTATTGTGTCTCGCGCGGGTATCCTTGCGGGCTGGGAGCATGGGAGTGCTGAGAATGCAGTCCGGGTGCACCGTCAGACGTGGGACAAGATCATGGCTGATGGGCACAATTTCCACGAAGGCGTGCAGGCCTTTGTGGAGAAGAGGGCTCCGAGATGGGTGGATAGCAAGCTATGATGCATAACAGTGCATTTATGAGGCATTTTCCCTCTGTATCCTTTCTTGTTTAGTATAGAGCCCGACATACTTAATTCACATTAGAGCTAGCCACGGCGGTTTCAGACACTGAGAAGTACCTTACGGACGGGATGGGTTCAAGTTGTTCAGTGGCCTGTGGTGTGACGCCATGGCAAGCTCGTGTGGAGAATTCACTGATCCTTGTCAATCTGATCAGATAATGAACTTATCAATCACCCCACCACACGAAAAGAAAAAAATGTCGTCTCGGCTTCATGGGGGTCATTGCTTCATCCACTACGTCCCCGCCGACATGTCGATTATTACTACTCTCCGTATAGTAACGGGACGAAGAGAAACCCTGTTTTCTCTTGGGTTGCAACGCTGTTACATGGCGCGGTGGAGAGGCCTGCAACTCGACCACTTCAGCCAGGGTCAGTCTTGTTCACATCCATCGAGCCATTTGCTACATGCGATACTACATACGCGGATGAATCCTTTACCAGAACTCTGGCTACCACATCTCCCTCTGCTGCATGAGTTTATGCGAACGTGTGTTTACCCTGTTTAAAGAAGCAGCCGCATTCACAACCGCCTAGGCAGAGTAACCTCTCACCGAAGCCACCCATCTCCCGCTCCCCTTCTTGCTTCGTTGCCCGCGCTAGTTCCGTAACATTTCACACGGGAAGCTAGGATGTGTCCAAGGGGTCCATAGAGCGTGGGGCCTTTCATCCTCTTCACGTCGATTCACGTCCGGATTAGCGTGCCGAGATCAGCAATGGACGACCGATGAGCAGACGACTCCCCAAGACGGACACCCTCCGAAGTCGCCCATGATGGGAAGCTCGGGACCTCGAGTGAGTGAAGCTTCAAAGGTCCCCATCTACCCCCCACACAGCTTGTATACGATATGCTCAAGACGGATGAAAACCTCTGTTCAATACGTAATGATGTTCCTGCAGTTTGGGCTGGCAATTCTGCAATAAAATAGTGGAGGCGTTATGTAGAGTTTCTCGTCGTTGCAAACTGCATCTGTATTCCCATCGTCTCCAGTGGGATCTTCTTCCAGCCCACCAAATACAACATTAAAACAGATACACACAAGCCAGCTTGTCCATCATGGGAGATGTTCAGTCGTCGGCGCAGCCGCGGGCGAAGGGTGTGCGATATGACGTACCTGTTCTTCGCAGACAACAAGACCAAGATAGCCATGAGCTTGAGGTCCTCCTATTAGCATGGACGCTTCTTCTGTATCGTCATAGCCAAGGGAACCATGTTGAGTTCTCGTGGGGTTTGAGCGAAATTGGCTCTTCAACGTGTCGCACATTCACCCTCAACACATCGAAGCTGCAGTGGGATGGTAGCGACTCTGTCGCATCGGAACTGAAGGTGTTCCGAAGCTACCTACAACAAGAATTACAGTCAGAACAGCCTTTTGAGACGAAAGGTTACAAACTCTTCTTCAACGATGAGGCTGCGACAGGCGAGGTCATCACTAACGTGACCGAAGACGGCGAATTGTCAGTGAACTGGGTAAGCGCATGAGCCTCACCTCGCATCTACACCAACTAACGGGTTGCGCGACACAGGGAAACGTCCAGATTGAAGCGACACTAGAAGACGACGTTTTATGGCTCCGACCGACATGGCGCGAGCCTCTGGGCGCAGAGTTCCTCGCCAACCACTTTGCCCAAGCCCTCGTAGAAGTTCTCAACACAACACTCACCGATTCGACCACAACAATTAGCTCTGTCCTACCACTGGGCGAGCTCGACAAGTCTGTGATATGGAACTGGAACAAAGACCTTCCTCCGCCAGTGCCCATGTGTATTCACACTTTGATCGCTGAGCAAGTGAGGTGGCGTCCCGATGCGCCAGCCATTTGCTCATGGGATGGCGACTTCACATACGCAGATGTTGACAGACTATCGACACTACTTGCGCAACATCTTATTGATCTCGGAGTCAAGGTCGGTGATATTGTACCTCTGTGCTTTGAGAAGTCAAGATGGACGACCGTCGCAGTCATGGGCATCATCAAAGCCGGTGCAGCTTTCTCACTCCACGATCCCAGTCAACCCATGCAGCGACGACAAGTTATGGCTCAGCAAGTCAACGCGACACATATTCTCACCTCGAGAGACCAAGCGAAATACGGCCCCGAAATCGCGCCCGACGCAAAGCATGTCATTGTCGATACAGCGACTCTTGACTCTTTGGCCAAGACGATCCAAGATCCCCTCCGAAAACTCCCCGACGTACCGCCCGATTCTCTTCTATATATCATCTTTACTTCCGGTAGCACGGGTACGCCAAAGGGAGTTATGCTCTCGCACGAAACATACACTGCCAGTGCTCTTGCGCGAAGCACGGGAATTGGATACTCGAGTACCTCACGGTCGCTCGATTTTACATCATATGCTTTCGATGTCAGTGTCGACAGTATTCTTTGCACACTCATTCGTGGTGGATGTCTTTGCATCCCTACTGATCAAGATCGTGTGAATGATCTCAGCGGTGCGATCCGCCGTTTGAGGGTGAACATGGTAAACATCACACCCTCAGTCGCGCGTATCTTGGATCCCGATATTATCCCATCGCTGAACAGTCTTGGTATCGGTGGCGAATCCTGTTCGGCTGGAGATATTGCGATCTGGGGCCAACACACTCGAATTGTCGTTGGCTATGGCCCTGCTGAGTGCACGATTGGATGTACTGTCAACCCCAGCGCAGCGGGCAAGCCATACGTCAGCATCGGTCCAGGCACAGGTGCTTGTATCTGGCTCGTTGATCCCGAAGATCACAACAAGCTTGTTCCTGTGGGCGCTGTCGGCGAACTGCTCGTTGAGGGCCCAATTGTCGGCCAAGGATACCTTGGTGATCCCGAGAAGACAAACGCGGCCTTCATCCACGACCCTGACTTCCTCCTCGCTGGCGCTGGTGGAATTCCCGGTCGCCATGGGCGTTTGTACAAGACAGGCGACTTGGTCCGATATGATCCAGATGGCGAAAAAGGCTTCGTCTTCGTTGGTCGCAAGGATACTCAGATCAAGCTTCGTGGTCAGCGTGTAGAGCTAGGAGAGATTGAGCACCACATCAAGAACCTTCTCCCCACGGGTGCTGAAGTCGTCGCCGAGATTATCGCACCAAGAAACCAGAACAAGGAGTCTATGCTGGTAGCGTTCATCGCTGATCGCGAAGCCAAGGATGATGGCGATGCTCGGCAGATCGACTTCCCACCTCGTCTGCGCGACTCGCTCGAAACGCTCAACGAGAGACTCTCGAAGGTCGTTCCAGTGTACATGGTGCCTGCGACGTATATCACACTCTCCAAGATTCCGTATCTTGTTTCTGGGAAGACTGACCGAAAGTCTCTTCGCGCCCTCGGTGCTGAGATCTCTGCAAACCTTCAGGCCTCAGTAGCTGTAAATGAATCCTCCGAGATCCGTGAGCCAGAGTCCGAGGCTGAGCTCTTCCTGCGTGACTCATGGTGTCGCTTACTTGGACTTGAGACGAAGCAAGTCAGCACTACACACAACTTCTTCACATCTGGCGGAGACTCTGTTCTTGCGATGAAGCTCGTGCCAGTCATTCGAGACTGGGGATACACGCTTTCCGTCGCTGATATCTTCAATTACCCTGTTCTCGCCGATATGGCAAAGTCGATGCAGAAGGGCGATAAGAGCAAGGGTGTTGATATGCAGATCCCCGAGTTCTCTCTACTGAAGGATAACATGAACCGCGATGCCCTGCGCGCCGAGGCTGCTGAGCAATCGGGATGCGACGTTAGTGCGATCGAGGATATTTACCCTTGTGCGCCCATGCAGGAGATTCACATGGCTTTCTACACGCGATCGAAGGAGAATTATGTCGCGCAACGAATCGCCGACATCCCCGCCTCGAGTTCTGTTGACAAACTCAAGTCCGCTTGGGATGTCGTGTACAAGGAGAGCCCTATCCTTCGCACCCGCATTGTTGAGTTCAAGCAGCATGGCTTCATGCAAGTTGTCGTCAATGAATCGCTTCAATGGAAGGAGGTTGAGTCTTCGCTGGAGGAGTTCCTTGAGCAAGACAAGGAAGAGCCCATGTCGCCTGGCGCGCCGCTCTCTCGCTTCGCCATCGTCACCGACAAGGCTGTTGACAAGCGATACTTCGTCTGGACGGCCCACCACGCCATTTACGACGGATGGTCTACAGATCTCATCGTCGAGCATGCCCGCGCTGCGTACAAAGGCGAAGAAGTATCGCGACCTGCTCAATTCAAGCACTTCATTCGCTACCTTGCCGAGGACTCACGCGAGTCGTCTAAGGACTACTGGAAGACTCAACTCGCTGGCGCTACAGGACCTCAATTCCCAATCCTGCCATCGCGCTCTTACATCCCCGATCCTACCTCTCTGACTGAGCGCTTCATCAAGCTTGACAATGCTGCCAAGTCCGACATCACTATCGCTACCGTCATTCGAGCTGCGTGGGCTCTACTGGCATCGCAATACTCCATGAGCGATGATGTTGTTTTCGGAGAGACGTTCATGGGTCGTACCATTCCTCTTCCCGGTGCTGAACTCATTGAGGGTCCCATTCTCGCCACTGTCCCGGTTCGCATTCGCCTTGACCGCACTACTACGGTGCAAGAGTTCCTTCGCGTGGTCCAGGAACAGAGTGTCGCTCGCTCTGCGCATGAACATCTTGGTATCCAGCATATCCGCCGATTGAGCGAAGATGCTCAAATTGCTTGTGAAGTCACTATGGGTCTTGTCGTCCAGCCTCAAGACCCCGAGCCTTCTGAGACAGAAACCGACGAACTGCCCTCATTCCGTGGCGGAGATGCTGCGCTTGAGGCTCTACACTTCAACTCATACCCTCTTATGTTGGCTGTGTCCCTTCAGAAGACCGGATTTCGCCTGTTGGCAAGCTTTGACCCGGAGCTTCTCAGCCCCGTTCAAGTCCAACGCGTGCTGTCGCAGTTCGAGGTTGCTATCAGTCATCTTCGTGGCGACGTGTCGCGCTCATTGAGTGACATCACATGCCTCGGCGAAGAAGAGCTAGGAGAGATCTGGGAAGCCAACAAGCAGGCGCCTGTCTCTCCCAAGGACATCTCGCGATTCCTGTCCAGTGGCGACAAATACCCCATGGTCCAATATGTTCCTTGGATCGTGCAGCCCGGTAATGAGAAGCTTCTCATGCCGCTTGGAAGTACCGGAGAGCTCCTGCTTGAGAGTGCTTCTGTGCGCGACGATGCCGATGTTGTTGATGCTCCCGAGTGGTTGAAGGAGGGTGCGCTGGGCTACCCTGGCCGACAAAGCAAGCTCTTCCGCACTGGAGACCTCGTCAAGTACACCGATGATCTGAGCTTGGTATTTGTCGGTCGCAAGGATGATATGGCCAGTGTTGACGGTCGCGTCGTGGATCTCAACACTACAAACCTCGAGCTCAAGCGCCTGCTTCCTGGTACCGCTGAAGCCGTGAGCCGACTTGTTGTTCCCAAGGGTTCGAGCAGTCAGACTCCCATGGTTGTAGCATTTGTGAAAGATACACTTGCGAGGGATGCTCAATTGCTCAAGCTTGGTGTCGATGCTGGAGATGCATCACTTCCTCTGGCGGAAGAAGTCTCCGTCGAACTCGCTGCAGCAATTATCGGCCTCAACAAAGCAATGGTCGAGACTCTTCCACCTTATGCCATTCCCTCGATCTGCATTCCCCTCACAAGCAGCGTAGACATCAACTCCATTGAGATTCTTGCTTCGGAGATTTCTCTGTCACTGATCGTTGAACTCCGCAAGTCCTTCGCCTCTCTCAAGAAGACAATCACCGACACCACAGTCTTGACCACAAAGGAGCGCGTCCTTCGCGCTTCATGGTCCAAGTTCCTTGGCATTGATGAAGATAAGTTGTCGCTTGATGATAATTTCTTCCGTCTTGGTGGTGATTCCATCGTCGCTATGCGTATGGTCTCTGCTCTGCGACAGGATGGTTACCGTTTGTCTGTCGCAAGCATTTTCCAGAACATGCAGCTTCGGGGCATGGCCAATTCGTTGGTGAAACTCTCACCCGAGACCAGCGAGAGCACGAAGAAATACACTCCCTTCTCGCTGTTGAGTACCAAGGATGTCGATGGCTTCCTTGCCCAGGCCATCCAGCCTCAATTGGCCGACTCGACCTGGAAGATCCAGGACGTCCTCCCCACCACTGGACCCCAGAGTGGCGATGTGAAGCAAACAGTGTCTGCCCCACGAAGCTCACTTCAATACAACATGCTCTACCTGGACCAGTCAATTGACACCGCCCGTCTTGTCGACAGCTTCCAGTACCTCGTGTCGCAGCACACTATTCTTCGAACTGTGTTTGTTCAGCACGAGGGACAAACCTTCCAAGTTGTCCTCAATGACATGAAGGTGCTGGTCACAGAGCAGAGCGTTGAGGGCTCAATTGACGCCGCCGCCAAGCAGGTCGCAGAGTCGGACGCCGATAACAGCACTGATCTCGCTTTCGGCGCTTCTTTCATTCGTCTCTTCGTTCTTCGAGGCGAGACTGAGAACGCTTTCATGATCCGTATTTCGCACGCACAATACGATGGTGTCTCTCTGCCAGAACTTCTGCGCCAGCTTGAGCTTCGCTACCGCGGCCTCGAGATCCCCGTGTCGGAGCCTTTTGAATCCTACATCCAACACCTCTCAACCGCCAAGCCTCAGAACGTAGAATTTTGGCGCAAGACTCTTGAAGGATCATCATACACTGAGATTGCTCCTGCAGCGGAGCCCCAGCAGAAGACTGCATTCATGACCAAGGATGTTGACATCTCTGGAGCCTCACCTGACACAACGCACGCGATGCTTCTCACTGCTGGCTGGGCCAAGGTACTGTCGCAGCAGCTCAATGTCTCCGACGTCACATTCGGTGGCATTGTGTCCGGTCGCGACATCGATGTCGCCGGTATTGACAGCATCATGGGTCCCTGCTACCAATACCAGCCCGTCCGTGTCAAGTTCGAGCAAAACTGGACAGCTACCAAGCTCTTGGACTATGTACGCAGTCAATCTGTCGAGGGCAGCCAACACGCTACGCTTAGCTTCCAGGAAGTGCTCAAGGAGTGTACAGACTGGCCTGCAGACACTCCCTTCTACGGCTCTTTCACCAACCATCTCAACAAAGAGTTCTTCGAGTCAATCCCCTTCGCTGGTACAAAGTGTCGCGTGGATTACTCCATTCCTCACCCCGAGCCTGCCACACCGCCTCGTATTGTATCATTTGTCGAGAATGGTAGAACTCAGATTGGTATTGAGGCTGACGAAGAGCGTCGGGAGTTCTGGGAGGCAAGGGTCGAAGAGCTGGCGCGTGTTATTGAGGGCTTTGTCAAGAACCCTAACGATTTGATCTAGTTTTTGAAATTTTCGCATGTTTATCATTTTACGGATAGAAAGGGCATAAGAATTGGTTATATATTTCATTTACTTCAAATAACGCGGTTCACATGGAATTAATCATCAGTCCGTCCGAAATCTTTAAATGGTGTGAAGCTTAGATCCATTGCTTTGATCCGAGGTCAACCCCACCAGGCCACTAAAGAGGCCCCTAAGATTGCCCTAAACTTACCATCATGAGGCCTAAACCTTTCCCACTTTAGTGGGCTGCCAACTGTCCAAGGTCTTGCCAAACTCCTGATCTTTGATGCGCATGATCTACGCTTGCGCGATGAGGAATTATTGTAAATTGAAGCTATCATTGCGCCGAACCGTACTCTATCGATCAGTTATTTTTTTGTTCGCCATGCCTTCATTCATGAAGCAAACTTTGAGCCGATGGCGCCCACTATGAACCGACTCCGCTGTCGCCAGAGGCTGACTGACTGACACAGAAATTAACGGCAGAGAGCTCAGAGGAGTTCTGAAAGTCTTCATCTCGTCTCAAATTAGGCGATGCACCGTTTATCGCATTGCATTATATATCCACTGATATACGGGATAAATCAGTTGATGCACTTCAATACGTATGGGTCATGGCTCTCTTCGATGTTAAATGCTGATGTATTATTGAATTGTTATTAGTCTATGTCTAAAAAGTGTATGAGTGAGTCACTGTCGACTCATCTATGTCCAAGTATTTCGGCCCTCTAGTCAAACGCCAATGCATAAGTCCCACGAATTCAAAATCTAGTTCGCTAAACATGATGGCAAGCAAGTATGCTCAAGGACCCAACGGCAGATAAAATGATTCACATTGGCATCATTTGATGTTGTCGCGCTCCTGTGACGGCTCGCCGCCATTTGTCATTGTCCGATTATCATCTTCATTGCGCAGACGCTGCGCGGAGAGGTTGGCTTCCAGGTCAAGATCCTGTGCCGGTCTCAGTCCATGTGATGTTTCCTGTCGTGTCTGCTCGGTGCTGAATCGCTCAAACTTCTCGTTGGTAGCATCTTGCAGCTGATTCTCAGCCTCGGCCTCGGCCATCAAGCACCTCTTGCGGACTGACCATGCGCTTCCAGCATGGCCGACAACCCACCAAGAGAACAAGATGGGTAGAGTAACCCCAATGTTGCCCCGGCATCCAGACCAGATACCGACGAGAAGAAGCCACGCGTTATGGGCCGGAAGGGCCCACGACCAATGGTAGAACCCAGGTGTGAGCTCAAATGGGAAGACAGTTGACCCGATATTTAGGATGATCCATGTAAGTAGGAAGAATGAAAAGAACTGCATAGGGACTATAGTTGCCAGCACTGTGTCGATGACAAGGTAGTTGATGTCCATGTAGAACCAGAGGCACATCCAAGTCTCAAAGAACTGAGCAGTATCAACGCTCCAGTTCTCCCGGAAGGCCCAGAAATAGCCAGCCATGCCTAAAGCACCGATGAGGGTATAAACCTTTCCGGCGATGAAGCGAAAGACATAAACATCTCGTTTTGAGTAGGACTGGAGGACCTTGGTAGAAGTTGTAATGCCGTTAAGTCCCATCTGGAAAAAGAAATGCATGAGAATGCCCATCACTAGTGAGACAGTATTCAGGAGAACTCTTGTGCCCTGCTCGGTCGGCATGATGTTCCAGATGTTGGCCTGGAATGGTCGAAGGAAGGTGCTCGCGGAGGTAGGATTGGTCATGTTCACGGCCTTGAGGGCATCGGGAGTCGTGAGGCCATACATAGTTGCGGCAGCGCCAACGAGGCTCTGCATGTTGCCCTGGAGGGAGGAGAAGATGGAAGGGTAGTATGCGCCGTTGTAGATCGTAGTGACAGCGTCTTGTGGATCATAAACAGTAGTATTGTCGCCCTCGATGGTGGACAAAAGACGATCAGAGGCACCAGGATGAGTGTAAATAGCACCCCAGTAACCGTGATTACAGACGGCGTCGCGAACCTTCTCGGGGGTATCATACTCGGAGGATGAACCGAACTCGACGGTAGGGAACTTGTCTGACTGAAGGGTACCGTAAGCACCGGAAACGGCCTTTCCAATATCGCTGCCGTCGAAGTCGATCGCAAGGATCTTGAGGTTATGCATTCGCCTCGAGGACTTGAAGAGGGAACCGAAGAGGTAGGACATATTTGCTAGGAACAGGAGCTGGACCATCAAGGCCGTCATAATGACGGGTATTATATAAGTCTTCATCCTGACAGATAATGGTGTAGACCGCGAAGAGATACGGTTAGACGATCGAGGTGGTATTAATGTCATGGTGAATATATGCTGCTGTTTGTGTCGCAAATCGCTTTTGGGAAGATGAAATGGAAGTACTGAATAAGACTTGTAGTTAATCGTTGAAGAGATAATAAGGAGATATTGTTCACTTATAAGTCTAAAATAAAAACATCATGCCATTCCCCTGAGCTGTCAACGGGGTTGTGTTACATGCCGCCGCCGCCAAACTCAGCTGGCTTCCCGAATCTCCGTTTATTAAGCCTCCCGGGCTCGGACCCAGTGATAAAGGCATGGCAAGCCTCCTCACAACGCGATTGGATCAGACTCCTGACTCAGCGGAAGTTGGGAGGTTTTCGCATTCGGTCCCCACCATTCCCGGAAATTCGGACTTCGCGACAAACGCAATTTCCATGCAGCGAGTCCAGTGGCTTCATACGCATAGACGGTAAATCTTGATTAGAGATTTCTTTTTGCTGCATTATTGGAGATATAGTGGGCCTTTTGCCTCGGGTACGCGCATTCGCTTCCGGCAGTTGAGCAAGGCCTTGCAGTAAACAGATGGCATATGACGTATGTATGGATTGAATCCCGGCTCCGGGATCAAAGCTTTAAGTGAATCGGCTTGAGACTTCCTTTAGACTCTCCAGCTCTGACCTCAACCTTTCTATTTCAGACAAAAGCTCGGGAATTTATTGTCCCGCGTGTGATTGAATCTCTCCTGGTGCCTTTGCGTTTTGTCCGCGAATTGCGCTTCAACTGTCTGGCGCCAGTACCTTTCACCCATCTCTACTGCTGTTATCCCTCGCTCTAAGTCCTGCCTTTGATCCTGAACATCTTGCTTCTATCCCGAGGCTGATGACACACTATTTAGGATAGGTTTTTGCAAGGCTCTGAGTTCACCTTTCAAGCCATCTCATTGGGTAGCATTGTGATTGTTGAGGAAGATCCCCGCTGCGGTTTCATCAAATCCCTTATGTTCCTCAACAATTTCGTATTGGAGTTGGCAGACAACTGGATCTTGAGCATCAGAAACAGCAAGAAGATTTGCAGCAAATAGGTAAGGCGGATGCTCGTGTGCCCATGCATTGCTGTGTTCTACTCAGACGGAAGCAGCTCTCATAGATCTAGCCCTGGTAGAAAGTGATGTCTGAGAAGATCGAAGAATCTACACATCTAATATTATCAGAGCCAGGTGTATCAACCAAAATTATGCGGCGATTGCCGCTCAAATAGGGATATACAGTGATAAGGCCGTTTTCTGACTGCGTCAGTACTACTGAATGAACTCTCCTTATAGATGGAAACCTACCAGACACCAAATCATGCCCCATTCCGGTGTCCAGCTCCGTCAATCTTTGGATATAAAAGCTCTTCCCAGGCCCTGTAAGGCCTATCGCCATTAGTATTGTGTCCCTGGACTAATGATGGCCAGTGAATTACAAACATGATATGAACAACCTTACCTTGGAGTTTAATAAGAGTTTAATAACACTCGACGAGCATTTTGAATTGGTAGCCAGCTTCTACAGGAGGACAATTCGTTACAGATAATAGGTATACGGGAGAAACAGAGTTTCCAGTAACGGTGTGTTTACTTGGCGAAAGACAGAAACCGATCTAAAATTAAACCCTGTCTTCAGCTGTCTACAGGATCATTATTTTGAGCGAGCATGCCCTAACCCAGCCACTCCTCAAGGAGCAAGAACACTTCTGGCCTAAACTTAGAATGTCAAAATTAATTCATCTAAAAAGCACCAAGTCTAGGTACACTAAGTCTCCCTAAATCCAGCTAAACTTACCTAGATCTTTGTGTCAGTTAGAATGAGGGTCCTGACTTTTATTGTCTTCATCGAATACGCTTGCGTGAATGCCAAGGCGTTAGGCAGCCACCCTGTATGCATTACTACCAGGTCGTGTTCCGGCCAGCAAGCAACCGTGTCAAATTGTAGTGACATCAACCAATAGCATACACCATATCGCGATCAGACTGGGCATCACATCACTACGATAATGCAAGAGGTCATGCTGAACTGATGCTGCAAGCCACAGCGGGGTTGAACATGTTTAGCAAATGTGAGAATGCCAACTCGCAGCAATTGATACGCTGAGAATGATCATTCAACTGAAATTCTGACCTGTCCACGCCTCGCTTCCCGCAAATCCGATGCTCGCTTGTCACCCCAGCGCCAAGCAGCGGAATGGAATTCCCAGACACAGCCAACCGCATAAAAGATATAATTAACTCAACTGACGGTGCTTTGCTTGCTACAGACTTCCTTCCTTCAGACACCATATTTCACAGACTCGAGCAAAACCGAACTGACACCATGGGTGACGTATTCGGAGGCTTTAGACCGAGACCTAGCGACATTTTGATAGCTATAATGGGAATGACCGGGTCTGGAAAGAGCACTTTTATCTCGCTGTGCAATGGACAAGATGTTCCCGTTGGCCATGATCTGCAAGCTTGTACGTATCGGCCAAGTCATTCATTAGTTGACACAGTCCCATCTTAACACGATGCAGGTACACAACACGTCACTGCATACCAATGCAAATGGTCAGATACCTCTGACATATATCTTCTGGATACTCCGGGGTTTGATGACACGATTCGATCAGACACCGAAGTTCTCAAAGAGATTGCTTTAAGTCTTGCCAAAACATATCAAGACAATGTCAAACTGAGCGGGATCCTATACCTCCATAGGATCACAGATCGTCGTATGGGAGGATCTGCTCAAAAGAACCTCATGATGTTTCGGAAGCTCTGTGGCAAGGACAGTCTCAAGAACGTTATTCTCGTCACTACTATGTGGGAGGGCGAGGACGCAGCAACAGGAGAAAAACGAGAGCAGGAGCTGATCGCCACGGATGGTTTTTGGGGAACCCTGGTCGAAGAAGGCGCTCAAGTCAATCGTCATAATAATACACGCTCTTCCGCCATGTCTCTGCTCAGAACTGTTGCCAAAAACAATCGAGTTACTATTTCCATTCAAAAGGAAATGGTCAGTGAGCATAAAGATCTCAATGAGACTGAAGCTGGTATTGGACTTAACTCAGACATCCTTCTAGCTGAGCAGAGAGTCATGAAGGAGATGTCAGAAGCGCTCGAAATGGAGAGGCAAGCCAGGAAGGACCAAGACGAAAAGTCAGCCGAAGAACAACGCCAATATCGCGAGACGATGCAGAAAAAGGTTGACTATCTCAATCAAGAACGAAAAAATCTCAAGGTCAGTCTTGAAGAGATGAAGGAACAGAGACGTCGCTTCAAAGTCCTGGAGGGCAAGTATAAGGAAAGTCAAGAGCGTATGCACCAGCAGGACAAGAAGATCGAGAGTCTAGAAAAGGAACGCAAGCTCCGAGAACATGAGATGCTTCAACGAACCGAAGAGGCTAGCAAGGAACTCAAGAGTCTCCGCCTTCAACTAAGCGAGAGTGGAGATGTCAGAATGGGGATCTCGGGAATGAGACCTCGAAGCTCAATGTCTCATTATGTAAAGCCCCCCTGGGACGTTACGTTGTTCCTATCAGGAAGGAACTTCTTCTTTGGAGCTAAAGGAGAAAGCTTTGAGTAAGTCAAAGTTTTCTTAATCTTGATAAAGTCCCTTACCAGCCTTAGATGCCGTCAAAACGACCTGAAACCGTTGATAGGTGACAATGATAAACACAAGATTTGTGCGCTAGGCGCCAACGGATCATGGCTCTACCACTATCATACAGGAAGTGACCTTAACTGTTGGACATGTGAGTCAAAGCTCAGTTTTTGGATATAGATAGTGACTAATATCTGGAACAGGTTGGTCCGACTCGTTGGCGACCGAGTATCCGAAACTTGTCGCATGGCTCGAAAAGCACCAAAAGTTTGGATGTCCCAAACACATAAGCCTTGGTACCAAAGGTTTTTTTTTCATCACCATGATGGATAACTCGGCCTACTGGCGTTTCCCAAAGTCCGTGTCTAGAGATCTCGGCGAGTACACTGTTGCAAGTATTGCAGGGTCCATCCGAAGGTTTTGGTTTGGCTACAATCATGATTACATGGCCGAAATGAATACTGCTGAGTATGAATGGCGAATTGATAGTTACGGCAGTCTTGAACATCGCATAGTCGATGCAATTGAGAAAGAAGATAAAGGAATTAAGGTAAATAAGTCCCATCACTCGACCCCGTTTACTGACCTGGATCAAAGCAACTTGCTATGAATATTGAGGATCCTAGAGGGTACATTTTGATCAAGGATGCAGGAGGAGCATTATGGAATGCTGGAACTAATAATGGCCGGTTTGACGAGCCAAGCTGGCATAAGTTCAAAGATCACAACCAGGATACCTGGTAGGAGTGCAGGGATGAAGTAGATATATACACTGATACAAACAATTAGAAGCCAAGACTGCCAACACGTCTAGGAGAGGCAAGAAATCTAAAGACCTCGATACTAAGCGATAAGAATATCTTGGTAATTTGGCCAAAGTTTAGGGGAGTCTTAACCAAATTCATATTAGCATCCTCTTTTGAAGTCTTGAGTTTGCTCCCCGAAGCATGTGTGAGAAAGGCCGTTATGGAGAAAGTGACATCCTGGTCCTTACCTATCTGGCCTTATTCGTAAAGAGTTTTGTGGTGTAAAATGGGTATTCCCGGCTTGCCACTCGGTAGGTACCATTAGGCGAAAGATAACAACAAACAAAAGCCTGAGTTGGCACGGGCGACGGCCCCGGATGTTCACGCGAAACAGTGTCATAAGGAATGCAATTAGTCATTCTGTAAGGAGAAGCCTGATAGGATTCAAATTATTATTGCTTTACATCAAATAAGGAGCGCAATCGAAGTATCTACAATGAAAAGGAGCTCTGCGCTAGGCTGGTTACTTGCGGCAAAGACGACCGGTCTGCTTGATCACATAGGCTGGGTGATCAGTGACGAACCAGTCCTCGCTTCCAACAGCAGTAGGAGCATAAAATACACCATAAGGATCGATCTTTTGCTTCAGCTGATAAAGCTTGGCATAGTTGGAACCGAAGTAGGACTGACCGAAGTCGGGATCCATAACATCACCTTCGTTACCATAGCCACCACCACCGGGAGTGACAGCCTTGAGACGCTCCATGACACCGTGGGTGAGTTCGTTGTTAACCTTGGCAATCTCCTCCTCGCTGTCGGTGTAGTTCCAGTTAAGAGCAGTGATAACAAACATGTTGGCATCGCGCCAGGCAGGGTTGGCAGAGTTGGGAGGAGTGTTCTGCTGCTTGGCATTGATATTGTAAATAATGAGGATGCCTTCGTCAGCAAGAATACCCTTGAGAACGTCTATGGTGTTGTTGAGGAGCTTAGGGTCATTCCAGTTCTTGCGGGGAATAAGACGAGACCCGGAGCGACCATTGTAGTTGCCGACGTTCTCAGCAGGGAAATGTGTCTTCCAGGCAGGGTAAAAGCGGTCATGCTCAAAGAATGTGGGCTTGGGGTCAACGCCGAGGTCCTTCCACTCATCAAGGAGGGGCTGAACAATCTTCTTGAACTCGCCAACAGAGATGTTGGGGATCATCCAAGGGTTCATGGTCCAGAGGAAACTGCCGTTGCCAGCGGGGAACATGAAGCTGTAGCCGTAGCTGTTCTTATCAGAGTACTCAGGGAAGCGACGCCAGTAAACATCAAGGGCCTTGAAGAGAGCCTCTTGAGAGATGCCAGCGTCCTTGGTATTGACGCTCCAGGTCATGCCAGAGAACTTCATCTTGGGGTAGACTCGGACGGTCATGGAGACGACGACGCCCCAGGTAGCAGCACCACCGCCGCGGACAGCCCAGAAGAGACCAGTGTTCTGCTTCTCGTCGGCAGTGACGAAGCGACCGTCAGGCGTAACGATGTCAACGCTGAGGAGCTGGTCGGCAGCAAGACCGGCAATGGGGCTGATGGGGGAGTGGCCACCACCGGGAAGATAGCCGCCAGCGACACCAACATCCTATTGAACCCATTAGTATCTGCGAGTGACGACCGACGAAGAGGAAGACTCACACGGCATTCTCCACCAACAGCAGTGTAACCCTCCTGGTCGGCAGCCAGGTAGAGGTCCTTGACTTGGATACCAGCACCAATCTTGAAGGCAGGGCCAGTATAGCTGCTTGCACCACGATAGTTCTTGGTGAACTTGATGTCCTTGAGGTGATGTGTCCAGATGCTCAGGGCACCTGCACCGGTGCTCTTGCCAAGGAAGTCATGGCCAGTGTTGTGAACGACAAGACGGAGGTTGAGGTTGCGAGCAAAGTTGACAGCGAGTTGGATATGGGCAACACAGGTGGCCTTGATCGAGTACAAGGGGAAGCCACCAATGGTGCACTTGGAGCCTGAAGCGGCGTTCTCAGGCTCGCAGGTGGCACCCTCAAAGAGGGGTGACATGACCGAAGTGGGATCATCGATGCTTGTCGATGTTAGTCTGATGCACGTATGAGACGGCACGATCGAGGATGAAACTCACTGGGTGGTTGAATTATGCCAATTGCTTTTGAGGTAGGAGCAGCGTTCCTCGTTATAATGCTCTCCTTTGTAGCAGGCTGAGCCTAGGGGAACTGTGCTGATAAGGGCACCTCCGCTGAGAAGGTCGAGGACCTTCCAGATGAGTTTGTTGGGGTAAAGTTTGTCACCAGGGAAGACCTTGCACTTGGAGTTGACAGAAGCAGATCTCTTCTTGGAACCTTTGGTATCAGCGAAGTAGAAGAGATCGATGTCACTGAGGTTGAGGTCCGTGAGGTTGGTGAGCACGGCATCGGTCAGCCGAGGGGTGTCGTCAACAAAGGAATACCTCGACGATGCAGCCGGTGGCTCAGACCACGCTGGTGCAACATTCTTCTCATTGGCCGCTACCCCATGTTTCAGATTAGCAATGGTTCATGAGAGAAAAAGAAAAAACAAATTCTGCAGGCGATGGTGTTACGTACGGACCGTCTTGCCATCGACTTCGATCGTCTGACCAAGGGTGAATGGAACAAGCGCGGCAAGCAGCCACGAAATGTGAGAGCCTTGCATCTTGTAAAGTTTTGAGGCTGACTGCAGGGACGGGACACAACGCCAAGGACTCGAGTGGGTTGGGGGAGGAAAGAGAGGGAAAGGGGAGAGATCGGCTTATGCCACATGGCTTTCTGTGCCGTCTATATATCGAACACTAGTTCTTATGTCACTACTGCAATCCTACAGACATACGTACGCAAGTTGGCGGTGTTTAGCACGTATTAGGTAGTAATCACCTTGATGCTCAGGCTCATGGGCCGAAAGATATCCATGCTTGACGATGGAGTGCGGTGGCGACGGTGGAGTAAGAGTCGCGAGGCATTGCCGTTAAGAGAGGAGAGAATACATATCGGAAGCATCTGAACCCCGATTTCCTGTCAAAATCTGTGCCCATTGTGCGGGCGTTTTTCCCACTGGCGCCATTTCTTTTCAGCCGCCGCGGGGATGCGGCTTCTCATCGCTCCAAGGAACAAGGGTCTCTCTATATGTGGAAATGATGGTCGATTTCTAAGCTTGGCGTAGAATTACTGTTACATTATGCATAACCTTCAACTGGAGAACCTTCGGGTCGAAGCCGCTTCCCGTCAGACTAGAATAGTCCATGACATACTCTAAATGTGATTGGAGCGGGACCCCGCGGACGGACAAATTGCACAGGCTGGGCACTCAAGGCCGACAAAGTTCATGATCCTGGCGATTAAGTGAAGCAAGAACTCAGTTTTGAGCGGCTGTTGGTTGAGAATCTTTGTCGGAGTGGGATCGGCTTCGTAAAATATCGTGCTAAAAGATGATGGCAATCTCCATGGAGAAAAGATCAACGGATTATCATTTAGCTGAGACAAGCGAAGGATCATCGTTCAGCCTTCCGGGCCTTTCTACTGGTTGGGAATCTTGGCAAGGGTTGGGGATCCGGGGTAGATGTGAGCATCTCGGTAGTGTCTTTGTGATGGAGCTAGAGGAGCAGCAAGCCCTAGGAAGCAAAAAAAGCACAATGCCATCTTCCAAGGTGCAAGAAATAACTGGTCAAAACTTGTCTAAGTTGTACAAAGTTGCCTAAGCTCATCCTAAAGCGGCCTAAGCATTTCTGTCAGTTAGAATTATAGTTCCGAGTCTCTTACTCCCGTGGCCCTTAGCGGTGCTCGCTTAAAACATGCTCAGGGTCCAGCCATCATCCATCCCTTAGAGATGTATGCTACCTTCATTCATGCATATGCACGTTGGTCCTTCGAGATTGTTGAAGAAAAATCGCGCGAATGCTGATCTTCACCTTTGATGGAAATGCTAAGAGATCTAGCCTGAACCTAATCACATATCACCCAACCGTTGCTCTGGGTTAACGATATTAGTTCACCCTCCCAATTTATAATGCTTGAAGACATCAGAAAGAGTAGTTCGTATGTTGTAGCAAATTGAGCTGTGTGGGAGGCTTCCAACAGGATCTCGCGAAGGCGTCATGCCTCGTCTTGAAAACAAGTTGTTGACAGCCTAGTTTCAGCCACCACCGGAAGCCTTGGGCATCAACGCCTGTTTAGTTGCAAGCCACAATGTTCTATCATTTCTACTTTGGATTCTTCAACAACCAACATGCATGATCGAAAACACAGCTGAGGGGGAAACATATACGCGCTCTTGGCGGAACACCGGAAATTTTACCGGGAGTTTCTGCGGCGCAGAAAACCTTAGCAGTCCTTCAGTCCAACCGCACACGGGACGTGTGACACACAAGTAGCTGAATCACCGGTAGTTGACACACAAATTCCTTGATTCCAGAATCAGGCGCACTGAGATATGCCGGCCATCACTTTCCCCTTTCGTAATCGTACATAAACAACGCTGTATTGTGCAATCCAGGAACCAGGAACTCGTCCTACTCGAAGCACCAAGATGGTGGTTCAGCTCCCAAACCACGGACCACGCTGGCCATGTTGGGTCACTTGGGTGACAATCCTCATGAACTCTGTTTATCATCCTGTTTTATTGGTCTCCGCGTTCTTCGTCCAAAGATTGTGCGTTGCTGGGTTCCCCTGGATATCTACTATACATAAATCTGAAGGGCCCCATCTTAAGCGATTGTCTTCATCTTGTGCCAATACCGTGTCAGCGGTTCCCCCCTGGTTCATCCTGTTACATGTACATACAGAGCGACGATCGATCGCAGCGGCCGTCTTCGCCCGGATCAGCGGTCACATCGAGTTTGCGTCAATCTTTCTAGTGTCGCTTGATGTCCCATGTTGCAAACTCTGCACCATCATACTTTTGACATACCATCTCTTTTATGTTGGTTCGACATTCACGATGGCCTCATTGCATCTCTACACTCGAACAGGGCCGCCGCCCTATCCTGATCCTTTGAGTCTTCCTACGACTCCTCTTCAACAGAAGGGCCTAGCTGCTCTGTTCCTCTTTCCGGCTTTATCAATCATCATTGTGTCTATGCGTATGTACAGTCGCGTGACCTCACGGACAGTTGGATTAGGTGAGTTTCTCTCATGGTCAGTGCAATAAATACCGAAAGCTTATATTCAATAGATGACTGGCTCGTGCTGGCAGCTTTGGTAAGTCTGATACATCTTCATATCTTGGCTATGAACTAACACCGACAGTTCTTCGCTTTAATGATGATTGGACCTCTTTACATGTGTACGTGGACTTGAATCTTGTTGCATCAGAACAACCCTTTGGCTGACAATTACACAGTTATGAAGCTCAACTACTGGGGATTCCACGAGCGAGATGTCCCCAAAGACCTCGATCTTGCCGCTGGCTTCTGGTGGAACTTTCTCGTGCAGATGTTCTACAACCCTGTCCTGGCACTCGTCAAGGCCTCGATTCTAGTATTCCTCCTTCGCTTGGGTGGTCATAAAACCAACGTGCGATACGCCATATACGGGCTGAATGTCTTTAATGCCGCGCATGCCGTAGCCATCTTCTTCACAGCTCTCTTCCAATGCTGGCCCATTGAGGCCAATTGGGACATGCCCCTACGAAAGGAACCTGGCGTTCATTGTGTCAACAACTGGTTCCATGTCATTGCATCTTGCATCACAATCGTGACAGACTTCCTGGTTGTTGCGCTCCCTTTCTGGATCTTCCTTGGCTTGACCATGCGATGGGCGACCAAGATTGCTGTTCTGAGTGTGTTTTTGTTGGGTAGCGTGTAAGTAGCGCCTCCACCTTCGCGAGATCGATACTAATATTATCTAGAGTCGGTATCATCGGCATCATCCGTGTCATCTCCATCTATCACCAACTCGTCCAAGGGCCGAGACCGGGAGAAGACACATTCTACTCCGTCCTTCCCGTCTGGGGCGCCGTCGAAACGAACCTCGCCATCATCTGCGCATCAGTTCCCGCTCTCCGACCACTTTTCCGACGATGGTTCCCTGCTCTCTTCGGAGGAAGCTCAGACGCACCATCTGGAACTCCATATGGCGGCCGCTATGCCAACAACTCTCGCGGGACAGGTGGAATGCGATCACATAACCATGATGATATTCGTCTCAAAGACCTTCGTGTTTCGCGAACTCAACATACTGAGATTCGTAGTGTTTCACCGACCGGATCTGAGGAAGAGATCATGACATATAATGGAATTATGCGGACTACAAATGTTCAGGTTGCATGTGAGAATGCTTCAAAGGCCACTGTGTCGGAGTCGAGAACTTCCAGTGAGATACGGTTTGAAGGCAAGGCGTCGGAGGTTAGGTCTGGGATTTAATTTAAAGGGTATCGGGCCTTAGGAAAACTTTGACTGTATAATAGTTACTTTCTTAATGACTACCTGTCGCTTTCACGCAGCCATTCAAGCATTTATCCCGAGGCCTTAGCATGTTCCAATGGATGGCGAACCGATTTTACTGCTATTAACATTGTTATATCTATGCTTTAATGATGGCCCATTAATTTATCTCGACTTAGGTGTCTGGACTAGATCAACAGATAATTTTCGGTTGGTGACTGGTGATCTGACGCTTGCAGAGAATGGTACCAGCTTTCGTTGATGATCGCTGATGGAGCCAGGACAGGTATCCAATTAGCACAGTCTGCTTGGCTCAGTTGGTTAGAGCGTTGGTCTCATATTAGATTGTGATCTAATCCTAGATTAGAGTCATCCAAAGGTCGTGAGTTCGAACCTCACAGCGGACAATACTTTTGTCATTTTTGCCTCTTCCTCCCAATACGAGACAATATTGTTCTTTTGTCGCTTGCTACCATTTGCCTTCAACATGCGACTCGATATTCTTTTACTCATTTTTTATGATGTCTAACAAAACTCAGTAAGCCGTGTTGCATGCCATTGTTCATTCACCAACTGTCCGATCATGTTTTGGTCTCACTCTAGACTCTCACGAGCCATTAAACAAATAAATGATCGCTAATCTGTAACTACCATGTACAGTAGAACCCATCATTACTCTATTCCGAAACACATTACATTACAACGCATCCACCGCCACCGTCCTTGCCATTGTCATCACCGCAGCACCCGCAACTGCCATCACAGTCGCAACAGTTGTCGCATTCGCAGCAATTGTCGCATCCACAACACTCATCGTTGTTATTATCACCACCATGGTTGTTCCCATTGCTGTAGTCTTGCTGGTCACTTGGCTGTTGGTACCTTGTGGCATCATACGACGTATCCACCTGATCATTGCCATATTGGTTGCCGTAGTTTGTGTCATTAGCGTACTGGTCGTGATCATTATCGTAGTAGCGATTATCATCGTCTGGACTGTTTGGAGAGTATTGACGATCGCCATCGCTGTCATATCGATAGTCTCCATTGTCTATATAGTCACCTTCATATTGGTTGTACTGAGTATAGGTGATGTTCTCTGGGCCCTGACTGTTGTCGTAGTTGTTGATCACGTATGTAGGCTCGTTTGAGTCGTTGTTCATGAAGTACATGGCTGCTCCTGCACCAGCAGCACCGACAGCAGCACCTCCAGCTGCATACTTCATGTTTGACGAGCTCTTCTTGTGGCTTTGTTGGGGGTGAGCCTGTTGAGGGTGGCCGGTATGGTAGCTTTGAACTGGCCGCCCTCCACCTTGCGGAGCATGACCTTTTGGTGGTCCAGCCTTATGTCCTTGAGTAGGAGTTGGCTTCTTGGCTGGAGGACGCGCAGCTTGCTGCGGTTTCTTCATTTGGGTCATCTGCATTCCATGGTTGGGAGCAGGCTGTCTTCCGACAACAGGAGCACCTGCAACTGGTCTCGGAGCAGTCACTGGTTGATAACCGGCCGGTCGTTGAGCAGGCCTCTGGGTAGGCTGTGACGGTCGTTGAGCGGGCTGAGGTCTTGGTGCAGGTTGACCAGGTCTCTGGGCGGGTTGTTGGACAGGTCGGCCAGCTGGAGTACGTCCGGCTGGAGGGCGTTGTGCGGGAGCAGCTGGGCCTTTGTTGCCAGCAACGGGCTTTTTGGGTTTTTGACTATTAAGACCATGTTGTTAGCGCCTGGAATTTGAGATTGCCGAAGGCGGATGTTGCCAAGATGAAGTGGGGACAGTCAAATGTGACAGGGCTGGAAGAACTAACCTGAACATCTTGACGAGACAGTCCTTCAGTCTCGGAACAGGAGGCGAGGAGTCTCTAGCTACTTGAACACAGCCTACCGATGGCAGCAGAAGTCATAAAACACCCGTTCACATCTTTGATGGTGCGCAGTTATATAGGGGTCTTGAACAGGAGACAAGTCCTCATAAGGCTCTCAAAATTTGTGCTTTTTCCAACCTCAACCACCACTACCCTGAGACAAATGCTACGCTGACAACTTGGCACCCCAAAACCCTCAAGAAAAAAAGCATTTCCCTCACACTGAAGTAATGCAGTGAGATTCTCAATGCTACTCTGTTTATTTTGGACATCAGAACGGCCCCCAAATGAAGATGCAGGGTTTGCTTCAGCTTTTTTTGCTTATGGAAACACCTTATCCATATATCTTACAGCGAGGACCAATAAGCCTCTCTGCTGACCACTAAGCCCTGTACAACGGCTTGAAGGATCAGAATCGCTTGGCCAGATCAGGCCTTATTGCCGTTTTTAGTAGCAGAAGCTCCGGGCTCTGGTACGAGTTAAGCCTCATAAGCGCCAGCCTTATTTTAAATCTTATGTGCATCAAGGCAACCATGCCTACGCCCGATTGTTCCCGTTTATCTTTCGTCGATCGAGGTCTGGAGTATCTCAGATTGTCGGCCGCTCGATATTATCAGCCTCATTGTTTGGCCCCCAAGATAGTCAGGAAACCGCAGTCCTGCGTCCTGGTTGGGGGCCGATTCTTAGTTGGTGGCAGCATCTGAAGGGCTTTGGTCATCATTCCTGGCGCAAGATCTTATTTTCAACGTTGGCTACGTGGCATTACAAGCTGTGATTTGAGCAAGCGCTTATCTGGCCTACCAAAAACGAACCTTCTGCGCAGAGGCTATGTTTGTTTGAGTTCTATGGTCGCAGACTAATGGAAACGCATGTTGAAGCCGCCGGGTCCATTCATGGTAAGAGAAGCGCACATACACCGATGATAGATGAAAGTAACGCCAGCACTGACTCGGATAATATATATGAATGAATGATTACTATGTAAGATCAATACGCTTTATAGTTAGACGGCGATATGGGGACGATGCCTCAACTGCTGACTTCGGCAAGTCGTCTCTTATGCCACAGGACCGAAGAAGCTGAACTTTCCTTTGGGGTCATACTTGTTCTTCAGACTCTTCAAACGCTCTTGTCGCCAGTTCTCCTCTCCATACCAGCTGATTGGATCTTCATTGCCAAAGGCGTAGTTAACATAGACGCTCATGTGATACTGGCCAGAAGCTCTGTGGAGGATATGACGCAACTCATTACCGACAGAGGCAGCCTTCTTGTCAAGCTCAGCATCTCCAGGTTTGTATGTGATCAAGGGAGCAGTGAGGATGTTCTCCTGACGGAAGGCGAAAGCAGCACTCTTGGCATTGGTGCTCCGAACGGCCTGGGTGGAGTAGCCCTCGAACATGAAGATGGAAGTGTTGAAAGGAGTTTCAGGCCCTGTTTCTTTGGCGAAGAGGTTCCATGCGTTCTTCATGGCGGATACATTGTACTCCTGAAGGTAGAGAGGGAAGCGGGGGTTGACAAGACCATTCTTTTGGCATGGGACAGCATCGACATCGATTTGCGTCCACCTGGCAAGGTCACGGTAGTCTCCAGACTCAGGAGAGATGGCAATCGGGTTCAGATCGTGGAAAGGCTTGGAGATCTTGGGATCAATTCTCTTAACGCCTTCCTGGATGAGCCAGAAGAGGATAACAGGCTGCAAACGTTAACTTTGGACCAAAACAATGGATGAAGGATAAGTACTTACATTTTCGGGGTCCGCAGTAGGGTCATGGACCCAGTAGGACCAGTTAATGACGCCCTCAGGCTGCTTTCGAAGAAGATGCTCATTGGCAGTATGATACAACTTCTCAACGTGTTCGCCACTGAAGACAAGTGTCTCGATGGCCCAGTCTCGGTACTGGATCTCATACACCTTGGAAGTGATAGAAGTAACAATACCAAAGTTGTGACCAGCACCCTTAAGGGCCCACCAAAGATCGGACTTCTTATCGATGGTCTTGAACGATCCATCGGCCAAGACAATGTTGAGCGAGACCCATTGATCTGCGATGATACCGTGATGGCCTTGGAGCCAGCCATGTCCACCACCAAGTCCTGGACCCATATAGCTAACGCACTCGCATGTTCCGGTCACTGATAGCCGTTAGCACGTCACCATCGGCAAGAAGAAAACATCAAAGCGTACCGGTTTGTTTGTTGGCAGCCCAAAGTGTGTCGGTGACTTCTTTGGACCTTGTACCGCCACCAATTGTAACCGTCTTGCCGTCAGAAGCGACTTCGACCTTGTTCAGCTGGCTGAGATAAATCTCAATACCATGGTCCATGCGACCCAAAGTGGTGATGGCTCCATGAGCAGTGTTGTAGGCGAGGAAAGGAAGGCTCTTAGAGTTGGCATATTTGACCTTGATAAGGCGTCATTAGCATTTTCATCGACAAGTAGTTGCGAAACGCTTACAGTTGTCGCGACGTCCTTCTCGGTACCAGGAACGACAACGATATTGACCTTGGGAGCATCCAGAACGGACCAACGAGTGGTAGCCTTCATAAACTCGGCAGATCCAGGACAG
The DNA here is from genome assembly GCA_012932015.1 of Fusarium acutatum. Classification (NCBI taxonomy): domain Eukaryota; kingdom Fungi; phylum Ascomycota; class Sordariomycetes; order Hypocreales; family Nectriaceae; genus Fusarium; species Fusarium acutatum. The sequence goes on along the minus strand of JAADJF010000120.1, from coordinate 10,877 downwards.
TAGACCTTGGCCGACTTGGATAACTTCTTACCAAGTTTGCTCAGGTCTTCAGAACATGTCCCAATGGCATCGCTACGAGCAAAAGGAGTTGTCGCGCATGTGACTGCGGTGCCCCAAGCTGCCAATGCAGCAAAGACTTTACTTGAGAAATGCATTATAAGAAACCACGTGCAAATGTAAGACACAACTTGGACCCTTAGTTCAAAGACCCCCTCTAGATAAAGGATCGACGAGGTCCTGGTGCATATTTAACCAACCTGGTTCGCCTTTTTCTTCCTCTGTGCCATCGGCCAACGTTACCCCGAAAAGCCAATCCCTGACAAATTCCCCTAACTTCTTCCTGCAGCCGAGGTTTGACAAGAAAAAGGGAAATTATTCCTAGTATCCTTGCTAATGTCCATAGCCACCTTCTTCGTTCAGCAGCCTGCATGTTAGTTCCTCCACCTTGTCGCAGGACAACGGAAATTTTGGTACGACCCGATCGAATATCTCAAAGTCATAGCGTGGAGATGGATCCATTTTAGTACCCGCGGAACGGGTACCGGCGCGGAAAATCCCTGGCATTTAGCTGAAACCCAGTATTTAATTCGGGTCCTTATTCCCTGGGTTGCTGATCCCAAAGATGTAATTGTCCAATCGGGTTCCTGGACATGATCTAAGTGCAATTTTAGAGCCATCAGCATCGATTTGTGGGAGGCTTACCGAGGCTTCCGAAGGCCAGTGGGTATTGGGACCTTTTGTCTTGTGAATTGCCCGAATGCTAAGAACGAAGAAGAAATGATCGTCGAAGTGAGGTGTTGTCAGAAGTGGAAATCAGATCTGAGATGGTAACAGAGCATCTCGAACATCTCCCCAGATTGTCGAGGTAGCATTGACAGCGCCACCTCTGATTTAACGGAGATCTCATATGCATGTAGCAGCCAAAAGATGACATCTCATCCAAGTTACGGTAGATTGAAGGAATATGGTTGTTTCTCATTACGTGCGTGGCGTTCTCAGCCGTAGCTTGCCGTATCACAGGCTTTAACATTCAACTCTTGGCGCGTCATTTTCTTCTTGAGCTAGCCAGGCTTTGCCCTGCTACTGGTTAGCGTCAGGTACGGCTCGGTCTCCAATACTCCCAGCTATCCCCGAGCACCAACCGACTGAACATTGCATGTCTAGCATGGCCGGGGAGGCGAGAAAACCCAAGACCTGTCCCAAATGACAAAAAGAATTAGGTAAGATTACTTTAGCTTAGCAGACCATCAGAGAACTTATTTTTGACACCTTTGGCTAAGACTTCTTGGTGGTGTGTGCAGACTAGTCTCAGGGGTGCAGATTCTGGGAAGCTTGTGATTCAGTGGAAAGAAAAGTGTTCTGCGGATTCAGGCCCCTACCTACTTACTTATGGGGCGAAGTGTCCAGAACCCAGGCCCATGGGTCGCTGATCTTTGTTCTTTCTCTCTTCCTACCTTTTGCTTCTGATACCTTTGTTGGTTCTGAAGATGTCGGACCCTGTCGTTGAAGGTTGGACGCTATACGCGGTCGGTGTCGCTTCGACGATCCTCAGATTTTATGCTCGCATGAGAGTGGATGGTTGGAGGAGTCTTCAGGCTGAAGATTATCTTATGGCCATATCGGTTGTGAGTTCCCGTCAAGCTCTGTGGGCATGAGTCGGATATTGACTTCATCAGGCCTTTTACACCATCCAGACAACTCTTGCATACAACATCGGGATCCTTGCCCATGGTCTCGCAAACAATGGAATAACAGATGCTCAACGAGCGGCATTGTCACCAAGTAACCCAGAATATGACTTCAGGTCAGTGGTTCGCTGCCATTCATCTCCCGACAGGTTACTCACTGAAATGTCCAGGATAATTGGCTCTAAGATCCAGGTTGCCGGCTGGACCATATACTCCGCTCTTATTTGGTCCCTGAAGCTGTCCATGCTATACTTCTACACTCGTCTGACGGTACGAAGCCTCGAACTAATCACAAAGAAACTCATCTGACATTGACCAGACGGGTCTTGGCCGACCTTATCGCATCCGGATATACGTAGGTTTCGGCCTTGTCATCGGCACTTTCATCGCGACTATGATAGCCATATTTGCTGGATGTCAGCCTTTTCATAAGTACTGGCAAATCAACCCAGATCCTGGCAGTGAGTATCACAGTCTTGACAACACAGACATTCTATTGACCCTTCATTCTAGACTCCTGTCAAGCAGCCATCTCGAAACCTATTGTTTGGGTCTCATTTGCAGCCAACATCTCAACTGATATCTATCTTATCGCAATTCCCCTCCCTATGCTTTGGGGATCGAGCTTGAAAATGATCAAGAAGATCGCCTCGACGATTGTACTTGGAGCCGGTATCTTTGTACTTGTCTGCGCAACCTTGAAGAGTGTTTTCGTCCTCGTGGTACGTTCTCTGGCAAACCTGACTTAACCGACACTATTTTCTAATTTCTGTACGTAGGATCCCGTTCATGGAGCCGAGCTTGCTGGAAGCTGGGGCACTCGCGAAGCCTTCGTCGCCGTAATGACAACCAATCTACCGATCCTCTTTCCGCTCTTCAGGGTCTGGCTCACGCCAATCTTCGGAAGTGTGTTACGCTCCTCTCATAAGACGTCCTATCAATATCCTTCCGGGTTTCAGACAATTGGCGGAGGAGGACGTAGCGGCAAAAGCAACGACCCGAGTCGACGGGGGCCCCCCACCGCAAATCCCATATCAGCGAACATGTCATTCAATAATAGCGAGGAAAGGATCGTCAAGACAGAAGCCCACCGCATGGATGACTTGACGGATTATAGCACGTCCAAAGGGATTATCGTTTCGAATGTGGTTGAGGTAATTCATGAAGACAAGAAGGGCGGTAGTAGTAGGAGCGGGGAAGGTTCTGATGGGTTGTGGTAGAAACAAGCACAATAGCTGAGAATACAAAAGTTAATAACATACAGTATACCAAAAAGGCTTTATACTATCAGGGTAATGAGACATGGTCTAGGGAGGCAAGAATTGACCCTAAGCGATGAAAATATTTAGGTAAATATGGCCTAAGCTTAGGGGGCTCTTTGTTAAGTTTATTTTGGCATTCTCTTTTCAAGTCTTGAGTTTTCTTGCTCCCTAAAAATCGCGTCGATTTACCAATGGGTCAGGTCACGTTTCATAGCGTTTGTTTTCTTGTTTCCATCAGCAATGGTGGACTTCTTAAAATATTTGCCTATCATAACATCACTGCAACAGATGGTATATACTGAGTTCTACCAAGTTACAACGACATTGGATCCATGTGATAAAACCCCGTAGCAACCTGGCCCTGATGCCGTGGCTGCACGGTGGATTGCCGTCAGAGATTAACGGCGTCTTAACACTCCTTATCCCAAGAGCGCCACGCGCCTTCAACCTTCAATTTACCAGCGGGTTCCAACTCCCTAATGTGCTTGTGGTAGAGAAGACAAGTACCAGGGCTTCCGCCGTCATGGGCGTAGGAACGGCATGTCGTGCCATCTCCAACAGCAGCGCATCCGGCCTTGCAAGCGGTAAAATCAGTATTCAGGCGCCGAGAGAAATGGCCCGGATCATTCTTTCCCATGATACCGCACTGAGCACAGCTCGAATGTGAAGATTCCGAGCTTAAGGCAGCGGCGGTAGCCTTGCACTCGGCCAGCTTAGACTCGAGCGCAGCCTCGCGCACAAGGCAAGCTCCTTTGGCCTCAGCATCGGCCTCGGTAAAAGGATCAGGCTCAACGAAGGGGTCATCGATCTCAACCTTGGCCATATAGGTGACGTTGAATCGGAAGCGATCTTCTCCATCGGGCTTGGAGACAATGCATTTCAGGGAGGGGGGTGGTATGAGCAGACTTCGACGCCAGCAGTCTGTCAGAGGGCAGCGCAGTCCTTGGCGGAGGCAATCCTCTCGCGAGTGGTGCCCGTGCGATAAATGTTACACTTGTGCTCCACGACATAGTCTGGGGTAATTGTCTCGCGATGACCTTCGACACAGTCAGCGATGATCTGAGCGATGACCTGGGAAGCACCAAAAAGTGCAGCCAAGCCATAGATGATGGAGACTTTCATATTGATTGGTGAGTATAAGCAATTGTAAGTGTAAGAATTGGTAATAGAGAAGCTCAAAGAGATAACTAGACTCAATGATTGGAATTATTGTGAGTTGATGAGGAAATGGAATGTCAAATGTTGGGAAGTCCAGATATTTATACCTGGTTTGCCCTCTCATCGCTGCCCTTTGTTTTCTTTTCAACTTATCGCTATGAGCCAAAGATCTCCATTGCTTCAACCTTACTATGAGCTGAACATGAGCCCTTCAATCTGCACCTGGCTTCAACAAGATATAAGCTTGCAGATCTCTGTTGGTCTTTCCATGGTAACAGCCTTGTCGTCGTGAGAGCTTGGAGCCTGCTCCCTGGTGTATTCTCAAAGCATATAATTTATTGGCCAAGGTTCAGCTAATCCATCATCTCCCCGCTTTGATATCTGAGAACGGCATGAAGTTCAGCTCTTGATGGCCTTTTGGCGCACATAGAATGAGACAAGGCAGCGAGACGATTGGAGGAAGATGAATCGTACATGTTTTCCCTGTGTCACCACTGAGTCTGAGATGCATGCAAAGAGCCCTTTGCGAAAGATGAGCGGGGGTATAGGAAAGAGCCTCGGGGTCAAGAAAACGTTAGATCTTGACAAGGCATGCCGAAATAAACTCATTAGAGAGCCTCCTAATCTAATACCAACTTGCCTAGATCTTTTTATCACTTAAGATTTGAGGTTTCGAGTTTGCTGGCTCTCCGAAATGAGATACGGCTAGAGTGATAATGTCAAGCCCAATCTTACATGCATATTCCGCATACCAGTTGAGATACTTGCTGCTTTGGGCCTTGGCTGTAAGTCATCAGTTCTTACCCAATAGATATCCCAGGACTGAATACATAGAGTTCGAAGATTTCAGCCCCGTCGATCACTGCATGGTTGACTAGATTGAGATTGCCGAGTCAGATGGGGCGAATCGGATGTCAGATCTGGAGACGTGGGATTTGCGCGGGAGGACGATCAAAGACATGCATTTGTCCGTCGACCACTTAGAAGTGGCGGAACGGGATACATTACGGGTTGGCCCATCGGACCGTCGCAGTCCAGCCGCAAGTCGGCTGAATTTTACGAGGTAATCAGGCATTGGTGAGTCCACATCCAGTCGTTGAACCGGCAGGCTAGACATCGAGAAAGACGTGCTGCGAAGTGAAAGGTATCTGGTAGGGCCCGGGTTGTTTTTCTCACGAATGTGCAGCCAGACTTTTGCTGCAGCTCTGGTGACTCGCTCACCTTGACAAAAAACCTGCGTATGTCTACTAAGAGCTTATCGACAACGTTTAATACATACTAAGTTGCACAAGCTAATATCTCATTGATTCAGTCCTTGATTAGACAAAGCTATCCTTTGAGGTCAGACAATCCAACTCTGATTTTCAAAACTTGTGGCCATTTGTCAAGTCAACAGTTACCAATTTATGATTGCCTGGAACTGTGATATATTGCTGAGAAGATGCAAGCCTTATGGAGCATATTCTTGAATCATGAAAACAAATGCTTGATCTTGTGTGTAACATTGACTATGTTACATCCAGCAGTGCTTGGAAAGGTTGCTCATAACATGCCCAACACTTTATCTAATGACTGACAATTACTCGATGTTTCATGACATTGAAGACTAAATGTCAGTCGTTCACTACATCTTGCTCCGATGATCTTATCTGCATTTACTCACACCTCGTAGAACATCAATGTGACTTCTGTTACACGGGAGCAGTCAACCTACAGCGTTCAATACTCTCATGAATTCACAGCTGCAATGACATGCCGCAAGTTGAGTGTGAAGCGAGCACGCACTAACAGGGGTTTCAATTGAAGAAGGGTAAGAAAAAATCTAATGCTCTATGCTCATTTCTTGTGAGTAAGTATCGTTTCGCAGCATAGCCTTCTGTCATGACAAGAACATCCCTCGTCACATTTTCGTGGCAATGATCTGATGTGACCATAATAAATTGGCGCGTGATGCAGTCGGCGCGGGATGTAGTGAAGCGCCCGAAGTGCCGAGGTTGCAAAGAGCATGCCTTGACACCGCAAGTTCTAGGTTTGGCTTTGTGTGGTGAAGGGCGTTGTCACTACGGTGAGTTGTTCCGTTATGATCTGACCTCTCACCTCACCTCACCTCGGCATGCAGGTGAGGACGCGCGGACTGCATAAAACCCTGATCCGAAGTTCGGAGTAAGAAATTGACCAATTGGAGCATAATTTTTTGGCTGCCAATTCCATTAGTGTTTATTCCCCCAAATATAGTGTTTTTTATCGTGTCCATTCCGTGGGGAGACACAAGTCTGTTCTCTAGAGGCTCTTTTCATCCCGCGCGCTAGCATTGGTTATGCTGCTGCCTACAGGGACGGTACCTGAGTTGACCGCTCATTGAAGTTCAGGGACCTCAGCTTACCCCTGCTTCTTCAGCTCAACGACATGCATAAGGAGACGGAATTGGGGGAAGTGCAGGTCATGGGGCCTATCGCGTTGAGAGCCGCGACCATGAGGCTCATGCTGACATGGATCAAGTAGTCACCTGGACATGTCGACTTTTTACTCTACCCCAAAGAACTTAACTCGACCCCACGATCCTTGGCCTTGACCTTCAAGGTGTAGGTGGCCTGAGCCCTGAGCTTGTTTGAAAGGTATCCACTGTAGCTTTAGCTATCGCTCCACGATAAGAGGTCTTGATAAGCAGCAATGATGCAAGTTTTTCTGCCGATGACGGTGCGTGCAGTGCTGATCAGATTCTGCGGCGTCTGCAGTGCATTGTCAGCGCAGTGCAGTGCTGCACAATGAGGTTAAAATATCAGGGCAGAATTCGAAATAAAGAAAAGATGATGAAAATCTCTTTCATCATTCGCCACTAAAGAATTGACCTGACAGGCAGCAAGATTTGGGATTGAATCAAGCGTGGATGTGATAAGCTGATAAAAGCTAAACTATGGGGCTCTTTAACGTCACAGGCCCCATAATCTTGGGGCCCTTTGACCTCACCAACAAAACAAAGCCGGTCTCACCGCGGATCCACGGCTCCCACTCCACTAAGTTTTTAGCCACCCAACCCAACCTCAAAGCAAAAAAAAAAAAAAAAGAAAACGACAAAATCAATTGAGCAAAGAGTCCACCGAACACCGGGGAACGTTCGAGTTTTCGCTGCCCGAATTTATTCCGGCCTCTCCTTATCTTTTTATCGAAGAAACCACAAAACCCGGCGGTCAGCATCTGCATGTGAGCGGTGACCTCATTCCTCATAACAACAAAACTTCATCTCCCTCTCCTCCTCTACACATTCACATTCACATTCACTCTCGTCTCTCCATACCAACCAACACCTCCTCTCAACACCTAGATACCATCTTCATTCGCATCTTCCTCCCTCTCATTCCTCCTTCACACACAATCACAATCACAACCGCCAAAATGACACAACGCCTAAAGCTCAACAGCAGCAACCTCTCCTCTATTGCGTCACAGCAGGGAGATCAGAAGGTCAAGGTCCCCTCCTACGACCGCAAGTCCCTCAAGGAGGGCATCGTCCACGTCGGAGTTGGTGGTTTCCACAGAGCACATTTGGCCGTCTACGTAGACAACCTGCTCGAGAAGCACGGTGAGCGCGATTGGGCCATCTGCGGTATCGGCCTGCGACCCAACGATGCCGCCATGCGCGATGTCCTCAACGCCCAAGACCACCTCTACACAGTCATTGAGCGCTCTGCAAAGGGCAGCTTCGCCGATGTCGTCGGCAGCATCAACTCCTTTATTTTCGCCCCCGATGACCGTGAGGCTGTCATCGCAAAGATGGCTCATCCCGACACACGCATTGTTTCTCTCACTATTACTGAGAGTGGCTACTACTACAATGAGAACACCCATCAATTGAAGGACGACCACCCCGACATTCAGCACGATCTCAAGCCCGAGAACGAGAACGCCCCCATTAGCACTTTCGGCTTCCTCTACGCCGCTCTGGCCAGACGTCACGCTGAGGGCCGCAAGCCCTTCACCGTCCTGTCATGCGACAACATGCAGAAGAACGGAACCATTACCCGCAACATGCTCACATCTTTCGCCAAGCTCCGCAACCCCGAGCTTGCCAAGTGGATCGACGAGGAGGGTGCTTTCCCCAACGCCATGGTTGATCGCATTACCCCCAGCACCTCTGAGAACGACATCAAGTCGCTCGCTGAGAACTTCGGCATCGAGGATGCTTGGCCCGTTGTCACCGAGCCTTTCATGCAGTGGGTCGTTGAGGACAAGTTTGCCGATGGCCGCCCTCCCTTCGAGAAGGTCGGTGTCCAGGTTGTCCATGACGTGCACGACGTCGAGCAGTTCGAGAAGCACAAGCTCCGTCTCCTCAACGCCAGTCACTCCGCCATGGCTTACCCCGGACAGCTTGCTGGCTTCAAGTACGTCCACGAGGTCATGGAGCACCCCATCTACCGCAAGTTTGTCTGGCAGATGATGCAGGAGGAAGTCAAGCCTCTTCTCCCCGAGATTCCCGGTGTCGACATCGATCAGTACTGCAACACCCTCATGGAGCGATTCTCCAACCCTACCATCATGGATCAGATTCCCCGTGTCGCTCTCAACGCCTCCGGCAAGATCCCTCAGTTCATCATGCCCTCGATCGCCGAGAACATTTGGGTTACTGGCCCCTTCCGCCGCTTGTGTTTTGTCGCTGGTGCCTGGTTCATCTACATCAACGGAGTCGATGACAAGGGCAACACCTTTGAGGTTGACGATCCCATGCGTGAGAAGCTTCAAGCTCTGGCCAAGGAGGGCGGCAAGGATCCCCGCTCTATTCTCAGCGTCCGAGAGCTGTTCGGTGACGATTTGCGAGGCGACCAGCGCTTCCTGGATGAGGTGACCAAGGCCATGGAGCTCATCACCAAGGATGGTGTGATGGAGACCATCCCCAAGTATGTCAACTAAGGGATATCGGCGGCGTTACCTATCGACTTGTTCTGGGCAGGGAAAATTACAGCGAAGCGATGATGATGATCGGTTAATGAATGACTTTGGGATGGTGGGCTAGGGTTAGACGCGGGTTTGTATACCGTCCTAGAAGGCACACCTCAGATAGACATAAAGGGCAGATGCCCAAAAAGTTTTAATGATTATGCCATGATTTGATGACGATTCGTTCCATCTCGCTGTGACACTGTTTGTTATCCGCCAACGCATCCAAAGACTGATTCATGGTGACGAGGTTGTCTAAAGAAGTAACTGTCACATGGTATTCCATTTTGAGGTTAGTGAACGCAAAGTTGATCCTCCGTAAGAAGACATCAGCCAGTGAGTCTGTGTCGTGTGTTTAGTGAACCATCAAGATGGGAGATGCTACGTCGTCGTTTGAAATTCGTGCTTGCCTCAGATGACGAACTACAGTCGCAGAACTTGGAGAAACGAGAACGGAAACACAAATTAGCATCATTTCGTGTCTGAAATTATGTGATATTATACCGGAGTCTTGTAAGGCATCTATCTGTTTGTCTTGCTCTGTTGACCAAGCTGGCGTTGAACAGATTGAGACGAACCTTCCAAGCTGCCACTTCTGAAGACGGAACTAGGGCCCCGGCATCACTGGATTTTGTGATAAACAGATACTATAATGAGTGACACGCACTGGAAGAATGAGTATTAGTTTGAGTCTTTGAAATGATACTTGAGCTTCCTTTGCTATCAGAAAATTATGAAATGAAGATGAAGGATCCTGCATCGTACTTATACCAATCATGCACAAGTGTCGGGTGATAAGGCTCCTGTTACAGTGTTGCATAAGCAAAGACTTGTGCGATTCACTCTGCACAACTTTACGTCATGGTTACAGCAAATGTCCTTGTGCTCATTTCGTGGAACATTAATATTCGTGCATTCATCACAGAAGATATCACCAAGAAGCATCGGCAGAGACAATGTTTATCATGAACGTGAGTGCAAAGGTCGTAATTGCGTGAGACAAGTATATACATATTGTCAGTAAACCAAATAATCCGCATAAGAAAACGCGAATGGTTTATTCAAGAAGTGAAATGTGAGTTCATAGCCCTGGTGAGTCGCTCTCATAACTTGAAGTGAAAAAGATACATCAAAAGATCGCTGCCAGCTATCCCGAACCTAAGCATCCGTCCATGTCGGTGTTGACATTTAGTAGGGCTTGTCACCAATCCTGTATCATGATTAGCGAGTGTTGCATCAATGGTAGAGAGTTAATGGGAACTTACATGTTACCAGGCTTCTGGTAGCGGGCGACAACCCAAGAGGCACCGGAGCTGTCCTTGGCGACGGCCATACCGACCTTGGTGGTGGTCTTCCAGACGCACTGGGTGTAGTGACCGAAGGACATGTAGTTGGAGCCGGAGATGGCCTCGCCGTTGTACTGGCTCTTCTCGCTCAGGAAAGCCTCGACAGCAGAAGCGAAGGGGTTGGAGCCGCTGCCCATGTAGAGGTTCTCGCCATCCTCACCCTGAGAGTGCTCGAGGCTGCCGAGCTGAGCAAGGTGGTCGGCCCACTCCTGGGCACCGGAGGCAAGAGAGTCATCCCAAGTGAGAGGCTCGTTACCGACAGCCTTGCGAGCCTCGTTGTGGAGGTCCAGAGCCTTCTGCTGATCAGAGTCGAGGTTGGAAGATCCGGAACCAGAGTCGGAGCTGGGCTGAGTGGCAGCAGGGGCCTCCTCCTGGGTGGTGGCGGGCTCCTCCTCCTGCTCGGGCTCGGGAGCAGCGACGTAGGTGGGCTGGGGAGCAGGGTTCTTCTTGGGCTTCTTGACGACGACGGGGGCGGGCTGCGACTCCTGGAC
>JAADJF010000119.1:0-159267 GCA_012932015.1 Fusarium acutatum | reverse complement strand
CCCCTCGCCCGTTATCATGGCTCGCTAAGCAACGGGCCCCCTCCTCCTTCTCCACACCACCTTGGATGAGATCCTGGCTGTCTGGCTGCCAACCAGGCAGGGGCATCACAAGCAGAAACTGGGACCTCAACACCAACACCACGAGTTTGGCAAAAATACCACTGCCCTGCTGGTGTCTCGAGACTGCTTTCGACTGGTTTAATATCCCCGCTGATCGACCCTTGTCGCGTCCCCCTTGTGCAGTCGGTCAGATAAGGCCGGTGAATCGTGCTCTTCTGCGTGTCTTGTATCGATGCTAAGCAGGTGCCGGTTTCAAAGAGCCCTTTAAAGATAGTGCAAGCTTGTATTTCGCACGAGTCGTCAAAACTCCATCATAACGGGGCATGTCACATTGAGAATCCACAGTACTTTCACAGAGGCGCCGTCCGATATGGGCACTTTTGAACGCCCCCCCGATGGATACGTTTTGCTGAATTCGAACAGCTTCAAACCCTCCCAAGGCAGCCACCAAGCCTCGAGATGGTTGCCCACCACTTGAGGCTCGGCCCTCTGATCAGCAAAACTTGTTCAGTTATGGATAGTTACCTCTCTTCTTGTCCAGGCACAGGGACTTGGTTCCCGACTTTGGTGTTTTATTCCTGGTATTTCCCCCGACACCAACTCAACAGAATTTATCTTCGCCTTGCCTCATTCTCTTTCCCCAGACCTGGCACCCCCGTGCTCCCACGGGGTTAAGAGGAAAACTCAGACTCTATTGTCGTTTTGTCAAAAGGTGACTGCTTTATGACGTATTCTGCACAGATGCTGTGATCACCACCATCGAGGTCTAGTATGCAAATCGTTCAAATAGTCGGATCAAGTGGAGTTGTTGGACTGGGTGTGCACGGTCTCTGCTTCCAAGCAATTTCAACGCCAAGCATTTGTTTTTAACAATCGACGAGGAGAAGCAACGAGCAAGCGGGAAAAGGCTGACTGATCCTAGAGGCTGGGACTAGCTAGCTAGGCTAGCAGCAAGGGAGCCTGGTTGGTGCCGGAGGATCGTACAAAGAGCCTCTCTCGACGTTCCATTTATCTCGCTACGATACGATGGAGACATATCCATACATAGAGTAGAATCCACTTTCCGCCCCCTGTGAATGAGCCGCAGCTTTACTATCACATCAATGGTATGGGATAATAGGAGTCAGAGTCAGAGTCAAATAACTAAACTAACCGCCATGACATACATGTCTCCGCTATGGAAGACCTCCTCTCATCTCCCTTCATGAGGTTCAAAACGGCTTAACACAAGAGAAGTGGACTCCTGGTGAGTAGCAATATCCCTCATCCTTATCCCTTTTCGCTCAAGGACTGCTACGTAATTGTTGCTATTCGTAAAAAACGAACGTTGAGATATTTCACGCACTGTCACTATATGGAGCAGAGATGTGATTGAGATTCCACTTTATTTCTGTTGGCGATGGCGCCTCGCACCTCGTCTCGCACCCCGCGCATCCTTCCCCTCAATATCCAACGCGTGGACGCGGAGTTGAAGGTCCAGAGTTTGAAGTGGTGGCATACAGCATCACATCGTGCCAAAAAGCCACCACACGAAATCTGAACTCGCTTGTCCGCCACACACCAATAACACACCACGGTAGTAGTCTACGCTATTCCAAAGTAAACGGCCGCCTCACTCATTGGAAACTATTCACTGCTACTGTAACCTCTTCACCGCCTCAGCCATGCATCTCTGTTCTGCGTCCTCATGAGTCGCCCGCATTGCATTTTCTTACTGTAGGTACAGAGTGGCCTACAGTACACACTACCGTACACTGCGCTTCTGTACCTACTCACACATGCAGGGAGGAACCGGCCCCCCGAGACAGGCGTGTCCCGCATTGTCTTGCAATATCGTGCATCTACCGTTTGTCAAATGACTGGTCGTGCTGACCGGGCTTGCTCTGTCGTAAAGGGTCCCCCTCCTCGGAGGTGTTGCCCTCAGCTGCGGAGCTTATCTATCTGCGTGCTGCTGTAGGGTAGTACTTGTCACGAAAATGTGCAGAGTAGACAATAGGGTAACCACCACCAGTAGCAAGCAATATTGAATATTGAGATCTCACATACATAAACGACTTTCTGTACTGTAACGACGGCTCGTGTCATGTGCCAGAGCATATGACAAGTCTGCTCTTCCCCGGATGCCCCAGACTCCGTAACTTCCCCATCCGAGCGCTCAATGCACAGTCGGACTGACGCTCGGTCAAGAAAGTGAGGCGCTAGTAGGTGTTGAAAACTGTACGGTAGGTATTATCTTACCAAGTTCTAGATCTGCCCTCATCACACCCACTGACAACGGCCCGGGCCATCCTGTGACTCCTTACAGGCCGCTGTGAGTATCAGTTCAATGGCGACTGTTGTGCCACTCTGATAACTAACCGTGAGGCGATGCTGGGGCTCGACTGGACGAGAGTTTTGGTGGCGGCTGATGAAACTTTCCGTAGAGAATGCCAGTTCTCGTGTTTTCTTTCTGTTATCTATACGTACAGATCACGCTTCTGCTTAGTCTAACTTCCTGTCGGAATGTGCATTTTGTGTCCCAACATCCTGATTTTGATAAGCTGGTGTTCAGCTGTGCAGTTCCTTTATGTTCCCCAGATTTCGGTAGTATCGGCTCGTTGCTACCCCTACAGTACAAGGACACTTTGCCATATCTTTTCCCTGATTCGGCCGACAAACTGGGAAGCCATCCATCTTGAAGAAACCCGGTGTAGCGTTCCCAGTATCTGTAAGCATGGCGTGGGTTGCACCGACACGAGGGCTAGAAACGGCTTTTTCTTCTGTCTCAGGTAACCCAATCTGCATAAGAACACCTCATCAGCGCTTTTTAGAAAAGGGGCGTCAGGAACGTATATAACTTGGGTGGCACGGCATATGCACGGCATCAGTCCCCTTCAGTTTTTGACCGGTTGAGTTCCACGGCTTTGTGGGATGATATGGTGATTTGCTGGAGAGGAGAGCTGACGCTGATTTCAAAGGATATCACCTGTTCGTTTTGGACAGGAGCGATACATCCTACGGACTTCTACCGAGAGGCGAGGGAGACCTACTTAACTCTGCTTGAAGGTGATATCATTGCTGGGGAAGTAACATGATCTTGCCACGCCGCTATACATATCTCGGGAGTGCACGACAGTGGCTAAAGACAACAATAAGACGCTCGTGAATGACTACCGTGTAACAATGACTGAGAAACACCAATACTGACTGATTAATTCTAGGTCGTAGTAACGTTGTCCTGTCACATGAGAGCATTGTTTGAAAGACCGGCAACAGTACCCTGGGAATTATCAGTTCAATTGACACATGGCAATACAAGCAAAATGGCTCACTTGCACGATCGACAATAGTGCTGGTAGACTTCTGATGGGTCAGAGACGGAGATACTCATTGCTATGGACTCATGATCGGCATGTGACGGATGAGAAGCTCCGGAGAACTTCTAGCCGTGAGTCACGATCAGTCATACCAGAAAGAACTGAACAAGGATACTAACAATGCTCCGGAAAATAGCAAGGATAGAGGCAGTAGATCAAACTAAGGGTTTCATAATACGCAGGAAACAACAGTGTTGAATCCATGATACATGAAGGACTTGTTGGGTGCCTGAGGCTGTTTGATATTGGTCTAGGTCGTCACGATAAAGCAGAGGCTGAAATGAAATAGACCTTAAACCTCTGGAATAATAGTGATAATGAACAAATGGCAAGGATCGCTGGTTTAGGGTAGTATTTGAGGCAGCTAAACCGTATTGACTTCATCTCTTCCTTTCTGTAAAACCACAAGGGCTTGATGGACATAAGATTCATTCGTTATCGTGGAAGCTTTCAGGTAGAAGTTAATATTGTGAAAGAAAATTTGTATAGCTGCCATCTGCGTTGGTAGCCTAGAGTTTAACCTTATGGCCAGAAACCACTTATGGGGCTGAAAGCATGTTGACGATTTGACTATCGAAGTTGTAGACCGGCTGTTCATGATTTTATATCATGAAAGCTATGTAGGTGAAATACTGGGGATGCTTGGAGACCATCATCTGGCTGAATGGAAATACAGGAAGGGCTTAACTGCGTTATGGTTTGTCTCAATGCCGGAAAATCGGTTCTTGGACCGGTTGCTTGGTCGTAGTTCGATATCCTCCTAGACAGCTACACAGCCAACACGTACGAGTTGGGACAACTAGAAACTTTACATCCGGAAAATAATATCAGAAGACTCGATGTTATCTAGAAAATGGAGATTTCGAACCCATCCGCGCTTGTAGTTGGTTGATGAAGCTCAATGACCACTACGGCGCTACATGAACAGTATCAACCACTCTGCTTGCAGTCATTCCACAAGCTTGGAAGAGACAATAAGAATTTCAAATAGCCTGAAGACGAAACAGAGGAAGTTCGATACCAGAAAACACTATCGAGATATCCAAGGATATCACTGAGGAAGTCAAGTTCTGAGAGTGAGTGCTGGGGAGGCAGAAGCTGTGCACTCTTGATTCTATATAGAGTGGGACGTAAGACCAGCAATTAACAACATTCTACTGGGAATGGAGATATCGGCGAGCTCTTCACGACATATAAAACAACTTTTTTGTTCGATGAATCATATCTGTACTCGACTCAGGTGCCAACGTCGCTACGTTGAGTATGAACCCTATGACCCCAGCATGACACTACAATCGAGCATTGTTAGCATCAGTAACTTCAGATTACATATAGACACAGTTTAAGGATAACAGATATATCAGGAATGCTATCATGCGAGAATTAGGAAATCCTTTCACTCTAGATTCTGCACATCTCCAGTGGCCGAAGTCGATGTTGGCGTGACGATAGCCTCATCTTTGAGCCCACAACTACTCAGTAAGATCCTTGTATAACGTCAAGAGGCTCATAGAGACCGGAAGAATACTTGGCGTGAAGTAGGCGAGTTTGAGTAATATTGAGGATGAAGATGCACCTGGTCGACATCTTGGTAGGCAGTCGACCAGCACCCATGGCTCGAAAGAAGGGCCCAGCTCAAGAACAGTGCAAGAAGAAATGAGCACACAAACCATGAGAAGTTGCACATGTCAGTTATACGACAACACAAACGTATGCTCTACGTAGCTCATGTCTCCGACACGACAGCTCGTCTGTCAAGCATGCAGCAGGCGGCTGCACAAGACTACGAGCTACAAGATCTACTATAATTGAACAATGTATTGAGACAATCACGCCGAAGCTTAACAATATTGAATTATGGATATCTTCTAGCTAATACCAAGAGCATCACAGACCCTGAGTACAGGCCGAGCGGGGGGTATCAAGCACATCGCGCTGGCAAGCATAGGCACGAATTAAACTGTCGCACATATATACTGACTGTTATTGATATGAAATGTCAAACGAAGCGAAGCGCACTGCACTGTCAAGCATCTAGATCCTGCTTGTTTCAACAGCTTAGTCCTCGTGGGTAGGAGGACCAGCGTAGTTCTTGTGACCCCAGACCCAGTACCAAATACCAGAAACCATGCACGCAAAGACGAAGACGACAGGGGCGTAGTTGACGGTTTCGGCGGTAACGGGGATGGCGGAGGGCATGCAGAAGAGGGGCATAGCCAACAGAGACCAGGCTAATAACGAGTTAGCAAGACATATCACAATAGAGGAGGCGAGCACATACCGAGAGCGATCCAGTTGGCGACAGCACCCCACTTTCCGAGGTAGAACTGTCCAGTCTTGACCTGCTTGCGACCAGTAGCAAGACTGATCGCAATGGGTGTGGCGTAAGAAGCAGTCAAGCAAATGACACCAACACCAGAGAAAGCATTGAAAGCGGCGGAAGAACCGAAGTAGATGACACCGAGGATGATCTCGATAACCATGCAAAGCATCATGGCGTTCAGGGGAACATCGAGAGAAGTGTTGACCTTGGACCACAGCCTGGCACCGGGAATGGCACCATCACGAGCGAAAGCCCAGGCGCATCGAGAACTGGCAGTTGTGCAGCCAATACCGCAGATAATGGCGAGAACGATGAGAGGAATGAGAAGACCGAAGGCACCACCGGAGCTGCCAACAGCGCTCTTGATGATGAGAGGCACGGGCTGGGCGGAGACGATGACGTCCTGGATTTCGGGCATGACGAACATGAGAGGGATGAGGAAGAGAAGACCGGCGAAGGTGTTGATGAAGATGGTGGCGACCATGGCCTTGGGGACCTGGACCTGAGGGTTCTGAACCTCCTCACACATGCTATACCATGTTAGCACAGCTGTTCTGAGGTTGAGTTAGTTGGTAGACTGAGAACTCACGAGATAATCATTCCAGTGGAAGAAGTAGCATAAGCAGCGTGGAGGAGACCGACACAGAAAGACCATCCCTTGGGCCAGCCAGAGTTGTCCTCGAAGTGTGTGAAGACCCAGTTAGCATCACGGCGTCCGTTCTTAGCGATGGCAAGGATAGTGGCGATGATAGCGATGAGACCAGCGAAGGTCCAGAAGATGGCGGCGGTCTTTGAGCAAGGTATCAGCAACTATTACGTTCACAAGAAGAGGAAAGGAGGGCAAGCATACATCAATCCAGGGAAGCCACTTGTTACCGAGTGCAGAGACAGCATTGCACAGGAGAGTCAGGCCAAGGAAGACAAGGAAGACCTGGTAAGGTTCTCCCGACATGACACCAACGCCAGGGCTCTTCTCGAAGACATTGACACAGCCGACGATGAAGAGGGCGGTACCAAAGTTCACGGCGAGAGTGATGGTAATGTTTCCAACGATATAGAGCCAGCCACAGATCCAGCTAGCAATGCGACGCCATCGAGGAGGAGAGAGCATAAAGGCCTGGTAGTAAACACCTATAGTATCACGCGATCAGTTACATGTTTTCTTTCACATTGGGACGCACGAGCAAAATGGGAGGAATATCTGTTTTTACCTCCAGCAGTAGGATAGACGCTGGTGATTTCACCGAGAGAGCAAGCAACACAGACAATGATGAGGGAGACGGCGAGCCAGCCCCAGATGACGTTGACGGGACCGCCTCCAATCAGAGGATAAACCAGGGTGGTAGCGAGACCGTAGGGGATGGATGCGAGGACGAAGGACATGAAGGCGACCTGGAAGGTAGAGCGGTTACGCGACAGCTCAGCCTTGTAGCCGAGGTTCTCGAGGAGCTGATCAGCGCCATCAGTGTTTCCGAGAGAGGCCTTTGAGCCTCGACGAGGCTTCTGCTCTGCGACGGGGTCCATGACTCCAGTGCTTGTGCTGGCCGAGTCGTGTTTAGACATAATCGGGAGGGAGGATGAAGAACAACTACAACAGTGACAATGTTGTAGAGGGGGAGAGAGAGGTGAGAAAGAGAGTGACACGCGATGCGAGAGGCGTGGGAATGTGAGGGGATTTAAAAAGAAAGGAATTGAATCTGGGGAAGAGTGACCATTGAAGAGATTTGGAGTATGTTAGACCGAACCTAGACAAGCAACGAGCAAGCAAGGCATGGGAGGGAGAGAGAGTGGGAAAACGCTAAATTATCTACTGTAGTGTTGCTGCGGGAGTGGAGTTCTCCATGTGCGTGGGTGCGTGGTGGCAATCAATGGCCATGGGGACAGGGATTGCTCAAGCCAATGTCTGAAAGAGGAAAAGGTGAGAAAGGGATTGAGACATGAGAGGAACCCACACACGATGGAAAGCCAAGGGTCAGGTTCTAGATACGGGCCAAGGAACAGGGGGGGTCGAGTGACTGATTGCAAGGACTGACAGCCAGACAGTGATATTGTTAGTGAGTACAATGCTCACTCCCACCTACAATACAATGTATCCTCTGTATTAGCAGTAAAGAAGACAGCTCTCCTTAACAGTGGCAACAACGCCATCACCAACTCTCCCACCGAGCAACACTCACTCTTCCCCGTCTGATAGGCCAAGCGCGGGGCTGAAGAGGAAAAAGCGATTCATTCAACGACCGGGGAAACACGATGCGATAGGCCCCCTACGTCATGCTACTAACCTTTAAAGTGGGTTGCGCAAGACGGCCAAGCCGATACAAGGTTTCGGCGTCGACAGCTCAAACTGGAAGGAGATTAGTTCTGCCACAGTAAAATACCGCGTTTCATAGGTCGAATCTCTGAAGTGCCAATTACTGAGCCAAGCTTTCAGCCGTGGGTTCATTTGGACTGGCAGCTAAATGTTGGGCCTGTTAGGGTACTGTGGTTAGGCGGTGGTGGTTGGCTGGTAGGTTTCACCCGAGGACTGATACAGATATTGGCAGACATGTGCTGGAGCTTTGACGGTCGAAGAGGTTGCTTGTGAAACAGGCAGATCATGCACATTCACCTTATTTCACCCATCATATCTATCAAACCCCGAATGCCGGGATCAATATGTAGACCACCATCCATCCCCCAATCTCCAACTTTACCTAATCTGGTGAATATCCAGTATGTGATCGTCAGGGTATTTAGCATCCGCGCCCGGCAATCCTGGCATCTAAACGTGGTTTGAAGGATTGATAGCCTTGGCCTAGTTATCACAAAGTTTGGGGTATTCAAGCTTCAGAATCGTAAACATCGTTACCCCTCGTTTCCTTGACCTTCGCCTTATTCCTATCTAAGAAGTCCGGCGACATTTCCGTGATAGATAATGAACCTGTCTATCTCCAGCACGCACGTGACCGGTTCGTCCAAGATAACGAGCCGTGAAAGCGCTGTGTATCATTGATATGTACGGTGCAAGATATGTAATGTATGTTTAGATACGGACCATCATGAAGCTATCGTCGCGTATCTCTTCAACCCCGGCCTCCGTTGTAATCAGCGCCGCCAGCCTTCCTCAACCTCACGACGATATCCCCCTCATCCAGCTCGGACCGATCCCCCGTGGTGACCGCGATGCTGTGATGGGAGAGCACCTTCTTCACATCGCCGCTCTCGATGCTGACGCGGGCCTTGCGCATGACCTTTGTGTTCTCGCCGATCCAGACGACCAGCGCAAACTTGACGCGCTTGCTCTCCTTGTCGTTGGCGTACTCGACGCGCACGTAGCCGTACTGCACCTGCCCGTCGTCCAACTCCTTGACCATCTCGGCCAGACCGCCTGTTCCCGTCTTGGTGAGGCTCAGCTTGTTCCCCACGGCAGATGCGTACGAGATGAGCAGCCAGTTTGTCTCGTCTTTGTCTGAGCGCACGGCGTCGTAGGCTGCGCTGACTTCTGGTGCATCGAGACCCGACATTGTGATAGGTATGTTGCAGATATTGGGATCGGTGTCGGTGCGCGCTTCGAATCAGATTGTAGAGGCTCGGCGCGAAGGGAATAAACTGGGCCTGGGGTACGTAGTGTGAGTGAGATCAACCAACAAAAGCTCTGTATCGGAAGACGGCAGAGGAATACATACCTAGAGAAAAGGTTCAACAAGCTTGGATCAGGCCTCAAAAGACAAGACAAACTCAGGAGTTCAGGGGCCCTCTCTCTCTCTGTGTGCTCTGCCTCTAGCCCCCCTTGCACCCAAAAAAAAAGCCACGGCTCTCCTGGGAAAAGCTCGGCTATGTACGGAGCGCACTCTAGAAGCCCGCTGATCCATATTTTGTGCATTTGACGCTAGAAGAGAAACGGAACAACTCCGTTCTGTTGGTCTCACGCCAAGAGCTTTGGTAGTCCAGGATTCTGACACGGTCTCCTTGGCTCATGAAAAATATCGTGAGGGAAACGTTGCAGCTTCAGCTCAGGGGCTGATCCGGCTCCTCTTACCGGAGACCCGTTCTTTTCGTCTACAGTAACCTCCACGATTATAATCGTCGGAATATTAATATTGCTTTTGTTGTACGTAAAAAGCGCTGGTTGACGACAGATTATCTCAACTTCTTTCCCCTCCCCCATGGGACACTAGGAAGATTCATCTAGGCGACGATGGTAGGGCTTGGTGTGTTTTGAGGGGGTTCAAGATGATACCAGACACTTGCAACACGACATTTTGGTTAGATACCATTCACTCGCCTGTTTTTTTTTTTTTTTTGCATAATTCCTGATGTCTCAAGCTAACACTGCGATAATCACCCAAGGAACCAATAACATACCCCCAATCAATTCTTTTCAACGACGATCCAAACTGCACTGCTCAAAGAACACGGCAATAATCACTGACAGGACAGCACAATCGGGCCGAGACGGTAACATTTGCGGGGGCTGCTTACGGTGCTCCAGCGCTGTAAAGAAAATGGAAATCCACCGTCGCCCGCCGTTTCACTCGGAAAACTGAAAGTGCCCTGTAAGGGCCTTGTAAGTGGATAGCAGCAGACCAGGATTCCCATGGTCCAGTGAAATTGTTGTATAGAATCTGGACTTTTGATAACTTTTCGTAATGAGAAAGAGGGAAAATGTCTCAATTAATGGGACTCGATGAACAGAAGAGAAAAACGTCAGAAATACGGCGCCCATCGAGATCGTAATTTAATAGTCCGTAAAAAATTGAAGATCTCGGGTTTATCGCTACAAAGTAAACTCAATCAGGCGCTGATCAGCTTCTGCAAGTGATCCTTTTTTTTACTTTTTTACTGTTGAAGAAAAATTCTAGACTTTTTCTTTTTTTTACAAGGGTCTTTTGATATTACCTGTCATATCGAGCTTGATCCCCCAAATTTAAATAATTTACGGAAATTGAGCGACTATTAAATTCCGACAGTCCAATAATTGACCATTACCTTGATATCCCGTCTTTCTCGGTAGCCAGAAGAACAATAGTGTCCTTTTACTAGCAGGCTCTGGGGTGGCAATGCATCGTATGATGTGCTTGTGAACCAACTGAGCGATGGCCCTGCCCATGTCTTTTGCTGTGTTGGTTCGGACGCATGAAATGAACATACGACTACGGTGAGCTTGCGACGGTCTCGGGATCGGGAGGTTGCTTCCGCGTGGAAGCTTGTTCGTATATTTGTTGCCACTGGTGGCATGGATGGTCGTGTGTTGGTTGACTTGAAACATTTGGATGTTAACGACTGGCCTTTGACGACTTGAAGTCTCTGATTGAACCTTCAGATACTTTCGAGCTTCTGCGAGTACGTGGCAATAAGCACTAAAGCTGTACGGCGCTTGAATAACCCCTGAGGGCTTATGCTTGGACAATCACATGCTGGGTATTTAAGCTTAAACACATGTGCAAGGTTGACTTGCGGTTCTGCATCCTCGGCCCCCAAATCCTTTAATATGCGAACCCCGAGACCTAAGTTAAATGCATTCGTATAATCTTGGCGTTGTGATGCATCATGAACAGATCTCGGCATCGAAAGGCTGAGAAAGATGAGACAAGCCACTCTGGTAACTACTCGCTCCTTCGACCCTGGGGCAAAGAAGGCTTTGCCAAAGTCTTCTAGAAGCCAGACATGGGGAGTTTTCTATTTTTAAAATGGAACCAAGGTCTTCCGTAGAGCGTTGAAACAAATTGTCATGGTCGAAGCGTGATAAAGTGTGTGTTTTAACCCCCTGTGTCTCGAGCAGAGTCTTGGGCGTTTCAGGGCATTCGTTGAAGCATTGGGCAATCTGGACAGGACCGAGCTGTTGCAAATGTCATGGATTGCTTGGATGAGCATGTGTCTTTGAGGGAATGAGTATTGCGATGTGTCAAGTTGTTCTGTACCAAGCTGCTTGTCATCGACTCATATCGACCTAGCTGAGTATTGATGTCTTTCAACCAACAGGCAGAATTTGGATCACAAGATCTAGAGTGAACAAATTGAGACATTAATCGAGAAGCATGTCATGAATCAAGTAAACTTTGCAAGATAATTATCACAAAAGGAGCAGAGATAGTGTATTTCAACGCTTATCGAAGTAGTCAATCTGACCAACTCGTTAAACCATATATCAGAGAGGTGTCATCTTGAGATAAGTCCATGCCTGAGAATTACTTCTCACTATTTCAGAGGCTAAGAGCCGAGTAAGATCTGTAAAATGCATGATTTTGTGTATTCGGCACTTTCTGAAGAGTTTCGAGCAGCCCTTAACGTCTCTCATTAGAAACTCAAGATAATGACCAGGTATGATCCGATCCTTTATGGCATATGGGTGATAGTATAAGCTAAATAATAAGAAGTTTCTAAAGAGTTAGCTCTTAGAAATCCTTTCTTGCATGTTGAGAAGTGTCTGAGAGAGGACTCTTACCTTCATAAAACACAACGATATAAGAGGTAGACTATCCTTTCAATGCTGGATCGTGGAAGACATGTGGCTTTTATAAGTCGTCATCGACGTTCTGTTTTCGGTAATTATCTTTTGAAGCTAGCCTGCAGATCTTTCAATTGCTGAGCCTCGAATTCGACCGAAACGACTGCTTCTGCTGAAGTTGATGTCGCGTCGATTCTACAGAACACTAATTTGAGTTATAGTGAGTAGGCTATATGTATAGCATGATTAAGGTGGGCTGAAACTAATATCTTATGGACTAGTCGCTTTGGAGAAGCTGTATCCTTTGGATATCGATGCGTAAACCCAAGCAGCTCTTGCTCCCGTAATGTCCAAAACATCCAATACTTTGAAACCGACTAGCATTCTTATCTATGCGGATCTTCCGTGAAAGTCGCCTTTTCTGTTTCGATCATCTTACCTCAAGTCTATAGAATCACTGTGATCAACGTGACTTAGCCGACATGCCTGCGGGCGTAATGTTAGACTTGGACCTGGTCGAATTAGGCTTATTTCTTAGCCGACAAGTCTCACAGGTTTCATCTATTAGAGTTCATGTAGCTAATTACTTCTTTGGGAAGGAGCATAAACGTTAGAATTCTTTGTAGACATGCGTGATTTGTGTTCACTAAGGCAATGGCCTCCATTTGATGATGTTCAGACTGGAACGAGATACTGGGAAATTTGCTATGCCGAATCTGTCGAGGGTATATCTTAAACTGAATTATGTACAAATAACATCAAAGTACTTCTACTGGTTGACCTTAGAAACCACTGGGTCAGCCGTCTTCTCTCCATGTCCTCCCTCTCGTTCACTTGCCCCATCGCCAATACTTCCAGAGCTCTCCTCATCAGACACTCTCGAGTCGATCGTAGTACCCTCGTAACCACCCTTGACAAGCTGGGGATTTCTACGAGCCCACCATATCAAGCCAAGCTGGACAAAAACCGAGGCAAAAGACATCGCTGTAGCCAGTGGAAATCCAATAGGATATCGTGGCGCGTCTGCAACTCTGAAAGCACGAAGTGGAATCGTCGCATGGCCGATATACACAATCATAACCGTGATCGCAACAACAATCGCTCTCGCTTCTGGCTCTTTTCTCATAAGTTCCGCAAACCACGCCATCAAAGATGGAGCTCCGGCGTTGGCAGCATATGTCATGAAGTAGAATGCCATAACGACCTTCTGATCTGAAGGCCAAGCACAAAGAACACAAAGCAGGACCCCAAAAGAAAATGTAGATCCAGTACTGATCTGCCATCTCCAGTGTTTCCAGTCCGACAAGCCGTTCAAAATAAGGTTGGAAACAATCTGCAGAGCATAACCGCCCAGGGGAAGGACGTTGACCTGGTATGTGCTATACATACGATTCCCAGCTCCATCTTTGAGACTTTCGATATAAAGGACAAAGTAAGAAGTGGCGCGATGTGCCCAAGCACTCAGAGCAAAAGCAACAAGGAAGAAGTACGTCACAGGATGAACGATCAACCTGCGCAGCTTCTGTTTCAAGACAGCCGGAGGAATAAGTTTTGACGTATTCGCTCCAAAGCCCTCCATACGCTCACGAGACAACTTCTTCTCATCCTCCGTCAACCACTTGGCACGCGTGTACGCAGGCGTATCAGGAATAATAAAGAAGCCAACAATTCCCTGAGCGATGGTGATGACGCCTGAAACAATAAACAGCCACTGCCAGCCCGCGATTCCATGGGCGCCGTTTAGGTTACGGTAGAGAGCGGCTTGGAGGGCACCGAGAAACATGGCTCCTGCGACGTCGGAGACGTTGAAGCAGGCGATTCGGAAGGCGAGTTCTTTGGGGGTGTACCAGTTGAAGATGAGGGAGACGACGCTAGGCCAGAATACGGCTGAGAAGAGACCGAGGAAGAAGCGGAGAGCGTAGACGGTTGTTGCGTTTTGGGCTTTGCAGGTACTGTTGTCTGTGTAAGTAAACCATTAAAGAACACTCTGGCAATAGATACTTACACTATGACAAAGAGACCCCAGATGATTTCGCAAGTTGGTAGAAACAGAGATGGACGGACCTGGGACTGATTAGCATGACCCAAAGCACCAAGGTTGTTCAACTCACCCTCGTCTGAGCCAACTGTCCAGGAACAAGACCAATGGCATATCCAATAGAGAAATATGTGTTGAAAAAGACCAATTCATTGCCGTACAAACCCAAAGCTTCTCGCATTCCGGAAACATATGCCTGTGTCGTTGCAGACTGATCCATCTCCTTCATGATACCAGCAATAAAAGTCCACGTCAAAAGAAGACAATCAAGCTTGAGAATCAAGACATGTCTAGGATTGCGAAAATAGGGTATCGCTTTAGAGATATGCTTAAAGATGCCCGTTTGAGGAGGATATGTTGCAGTCTCAGCTGTATCCGTCCGCTCAGCAGTGACAGTCGCCATGATCACACCAAGTATGGAAATATCGACAACTCAAAGATGATGGAAACACATATGATAGAATGCGTAAAATATGGCTCAGGTTATATACCATCACGACCCTGTCTTCACCTCATCCGCAATTCAACAAACCATGACAGATGTGAAACTCGAGATAGGAATTTAGCGGGTCACTCCAGCATCTGCAGTTCTCGCGTCATTCGCCGCCCAAAGAACGACATTCTCCCAAACGGGCGATATCCGTCGGCCAAGACCCGACGCTTGCAGGTTAAGCTTATATATTTATCACCGCCGATTATGTGCTTTATTATCATGCGACCGTCTGCTCAGATCTATACCTTTTTCAAGGGAGGATTTGTTGGTGGAGGCGGACCGATCGCGAATGTATCAGGCTTGACAGGGAAAATTAACGGATCTGGTAATTCTGCCGCATCGCGTGTTTATCTCTTACAGTGGGGGGACATGGTGTAAGCGAAAATTATTGCCAAGAACAGGCATGTCGCTTGATATCGCGAGATTGTTCATGGGTTGTGTAGATAGACTTGCGTCCGAATAACAAGATGATAAAAGCCAACTGAATCTAAAGCGCTTTAATCCATTTGATCATGGCAATATCACGCCATTGGCATAATCGATACAATGACGGGCATCGCTGTTTCAATCAGATCATCATGGTATGAAAGTATTTTATATTTGAGGACGTAGAGCCCTGTCAGCGGTTCAACAATAAGGCGAAGGTGCAAGTTCTCATTATTAGCTTGAATCTTCATTCTGCGTGGTCATCGATGTAAAATGAAGAGATAACGCTCGGGGAGCAAGAAAACATCGACCTCGGTATGGGGTGTCAAAATAAACTCAGAAAAAGGTATCCTAGATTACCTAAGTCTTTTTATCATTTAGGATCAAGGCCTTGAGTTTTCTTTCCTCCTCTAGATAAGTCACCACATATCCAAGAATATTTTGAGGCCACCCAGGATGTGCACCACTCGCATTTTATAGGTAGTCTACTTGCACTTTGCAACACCACTACAAAGAATCAGGCCTATAAAACCTCTCCCATTAGAAGTTGCAGATGTAGTATTTACGCCACAACACAAAATGACACGCCTGAAAGCCGTGCCTAGCTCTGGCTTTCCTGGGCATCAGTGGTTGCAAAGCCATCTTCCTTCTGATGCCAGCGTCTATAAAGAGCGGCCCTTTCTCTCAGCATAAGATCCAATATCAACCAGCTCTTCTGTAGGTTTGCCACTGTCAAAGGTCAAAACGAATTCAATTTGTCAAGATACTAGTCTATCTCTGGCAAGTCTCCACCCTATTCATTAAGAAATATAACTGACTGAGAGTAGCCACTTCAAAATGTCTTCAGAGTGGAAGTCTGATTACCACAAGGAGGATCTACCAAAAAGATGAACAGCCTGGCCCAGCATATGAGGATAACTCCGCTGAGGTCGTGTTCGAGGGAGGCAGCGATTTTGGAAGTGGCTGGAATACTGATGAAGCGAATTAGAGCTTGTCTGACAGCTCATCCTCTAGTGGATCCTCGTCTTAGTTGAGGAGCTTGGAAGTCTGATGATAAACATAATGGACATCCTTGTACATCGAGCAACAGTTGAGAAGAAACAAAACGTTACATATGCATCAGGAGTGAATGTAGTGCAGTGATGAATGAACTCCATGGTTTTCAAGGTCACGTTGTCAAAAACCGCATTCTTGTCTTGCCAGGCTTACTTTGGGGGGACCAAGGCAGGGAGAGGCAAGAAAACTTAGGACTTTTATCCTAAGTGATAAAAAGACTTGGGCAATTTAGCTCAAGGTTTGGGAGATCTTTACTGAGTTTATTTTAGCATCCTCCTGTAAAGTCTCATATTTTCTTGCTCCCTAGGACTAGGTAATTAACATGGCTGTGCATCTCACGCGACATCCACAAGGAGAGTCACATTCTTTACGTGTTTCAAGCTCCGTCATCTGCATCGCGTTGACCGAGACATAAACAACGCAAGAGTCAGACGAAACAGAGCATGCCAGGCACCCCAGCCGAAACAATCCAGTGTCAAGGAAGTAACTCAGCGATATGATTGTCAAAAAATTTGAGGACACAGTGCAAGTAATCATAGTTGAAAGCAAAAAGAGCGTCATTATTAGTTGACTACAGATAGGCTATTCCCCTAAACCCCGATAGAATTGAAACTGCATTAAGTCTAACTACAAAGTCAGTGGCACAAGACAATGCCACCATTTGTATTGCGGATCTTCCCAAAGAGAAAACCAGAAAGGAAGACAAACGTTTTAAGATCAGAAACTCTCAACTCAAAGCTGTATGTGAAGTCGCTTAGAGAAGAGCGGCAACAGCAGCGAGGAGAGCAAGGGCGCTGACGGCCTGCTTGCCAGCGCTGCTGACGGTGACGGGGACACAGTGGTCACCCTCGCAGCTAGAGCCGCTCTCGCCCTTGGAGCCGGAGCCCTCGGAGCCGGAGCTGCCCTTGGAGCCGGAACCCTCGGAACCGGAGCTGCCCTTGGAGCCAGAGCCCTCAGAGCCAGATCCACCGTTGGAACCAGATCCACCGTTTCCACCGTTGCCGCCGTTGCCTCCGTTTCCACCGTTGCCTCCATTGCCGCCGTTTCCTCCGTTGCCGCCGTTACCACCCTTGCCACCGTTACCGCCGTTGCCTCCCTTGGAGCCACCGCCGTTGGTAGGGCAGGTATCCTTGGTGCAGCTGGGGACCTCAGCCTCGTGGCACTCAGCGGGGGTGCCCCAGGAGTTCTCCCAAGGCTTGTAGACGATATCGCCGTGCTCACAGACATCGCAGTCAGCGGGAACAAAGAAGTTGTCGTGGTTGTACCAGTCCTTGCACACCTCAGGCTTGTAGACAGTAAGACCGTGGCAGCTACCGTTGGAGCAGTACTTGGGGACGTATTGAGATCCACCCTGGCAAGAGCAGGCCTCAGAGATGTAGACGAGCTCGCCGTCGCAGTCCTCACCGGGGTAACCAACAAAGATGTAGACAACCTTGGAACCGTTGTCGTTCTCGGGGTAGCACTTGCCGTTAGAGCAGACGTAGATAGCAGTGACGGTCTGGGTTGTAGTGGCAGTGGCATCGGAGATGGTGGTGGTGAAGGTGGTGGTCAGGGTAGACTGGTCAGTGACAGTAGCAGTGAGGACATCGGTGACAGTGACATCAGGGCCGTTGACAGCGACGTAGACAGTGAGGCGGAAGGTGTTGGGGATGGCCTGGCGGGCCTGGATGCGGCTGCGGCGAGCAAGAGGAGCATCACCACCGCAGAACTCAGAGTCGTCACCGGGGCACTCGATGTCACACTGGTCGGAGTCGACACGGCTGGTGTTCTCACCATCGATCTCGTCACCGGCATAGCAGTCCTCATCGCGGACACCGAAGTAGGCACGGCCCTCGGCGAGGCTGGCGCAGAGGTTGAGGTCCATGGAGCCAGAAGATTGGAGAAGCTCGAAGGTAGGGAAGCCCTCGGTAGAACCGACACAGCCGAAGAAAGCAAAGTCGCCGATGGAGCCGGGGAAGCCAGGAGCAGATGTAGCAGAAGAAGTAGGAGCAGTGGTCTCAGTACCGGTCTCGGTGCCAGTGGGCTGGATGGTCTCGCCCTCAGAGTTGGTGGTAGCACCCTCGGAGTTGGTAGCAGCAGTCTCGGTCTCAGTGCCAGTCTGGGTGCCGGTAGGGAAGACGGTCTCACCCTCGCTGTTGGTAGTGGCACCCTCAGAGTTGGTAGCAGCGCTAGTCTCAGTCTCGGTGCCAGTAGGCTCGATGGTCTGGCCCTCAGAGTTGGTGGTAGCGCCCTCAGAGTTGGTGTTGGTAGGCTCAGCAGTGCCAGTGGTGTCAGTAGAACCGCCGTTACCGTTACCGGCACCAGGGTTGCTGGAACCAGGGGGACCGGCAGCAAGGTTAGAGACTTCGAGTTTGGAGGAGGTAGCACCGCAAGACTGAACAAACTCGATGGTGGGGGGGCTGCCAGTGGAAGGTTGGCTGTCGGAAGACTTGGAGCCAGATCCGGTGGAGAGACCCTCAGAGAAGATGCTCACACCGTCAGCAGTGACATCAAGAGTGCAGTCGGTCTCAGCACGCTTCTGGGTCTCAAGGAGCTCGACCAAGATCTCGAAGAGGATGATGAAAAGGTTTCCAGCGGGGAAGCTTGTGAAGATGTCGTTGGGGATGCCAATGGAGAACGAAGCAATACCATTGGGACCAGCGATCAGTGCACTGTAGGTTGATTAGAGTTTGAGACCAAGACGCGGGCCGTTGAAGAGTAGAAACTTACATAGCGATGGTTCCATCAGGGCGATTGATGAACGAGGCGCCGGGTCCCAGAGTGGCACCGCCGAGATCGACAGGCTGAGCAGCCTCAGCAGAGCCGGTGGGAGCAACCTCGGAGGTAGTGGTAGCGGACTCAGTAGCAGGGATACTGGAGTTGGTGAACCGCTGACCCATGACGCTCGAGGCCGCAGCCAGGAGCAGACCGGTAGAGAAACGCATGATTAGGTTGTAGCTTTTGCTGGTTGAGCGAATGTATTAAAGAGTGAATGAATTTGGTTTGTAAACGAATGGATCTGGTCCTCGATGGGAAGATTGAGAGTGAGGATGAGATGAGAATATTCTAGACAAGAACACCAGCCTCTATATATACAGGTTTTTGCACATCACTTCAACAATTCCTCACTCCATGGGGCATTGAGTTGCTTGCCCTTGGGAATATTGGTCTCCTGCATGCATACATTCCTCCTACACGGTTGCTAGATCCGAAAGCATGCAAGGGCGATACTATCACTCCACCTGGTGTGGACCAAAAGAGAAAATGTCTCACCAGCATAGGCACGATAAACCAGTCTAGACGATAATATTCCATTCTTCAAGGTTTTTGTCTAGCTATTTGCAGATTACCGCTGGAGCTACTACTTTTTTTTGCTTTCGTATTTTTGGAGTGTGTGCTTTTGGGTGTTGAAGATATGGAAGCGGCCCCCCTATGTCTCCCTTGATAAGGCAATTTCACCAACGAATTCCAACAACGGGTTTCTTTTGTAAATAATACCAGTATAGAGAAATGCATAGGCTTGGAGTGCTAACACGTTTTGCAAAGCGTACCAAGCTTTTGTTGACCAGCCACATCAAGAGTCGTTATCAAAGCACCATTGCAATAGAGTTACAACCCCCAGGTGAGTGATAACAGAGACAAGCCAAGATTTGCAAGAAATGCACAATACCTTAGTCTAAAGTCAAACAATCCTTTCCACTTATCACATTTCCCCATTAATGCCCGTGACAACAGCCTGTACTGCAAAATCCCCTCATCTGGTGGCTTCAGCAACAAAATTTCAATTTGGGCTCAGACACGGCGTAGGAGATTTGTCCAGTAGGGGGAAGAATGCGTGTCACAACCGCACCCATGAGTTTACTGGATGAACACAGCCGCACTGAACCAGTGAGATCTCTGTGCCTTGCAGGAGGTCGGACGCGTAAGTGGTAATTTACAGTGTTTCTCCCGCAATTGCTTAGCTAGGTATGTGGCTGGGAAATTCTTGTGTGTGGTTGATGTTGCACTTGGGATCCTGCCGTAAGCCCTTTTGGACGATTCTGTCTGAATGGTTGCGGAGATATGGTGTGGTTCAGATTACCGGAAACAAGGAACCGGCGATGGGGTTATTTGATCATGTCTTGATCTAAGTGTGTTGTCTCCAACGATCTTGCAGTGGATTCAATGAGAGATATCGATTGGATTAATAGCAATCTACTTCGTACAACGGTTCTACGACGGTTCATCATGCTAAGCAGAACAACAGGCCCAAGCTTCATTATTTACTCCGACTGATGACATGCATACAATACCATGTTTTCTACACATTGAGATATGGATGTCACTGATGCAAGGAACGAGACTTTTCCGTGATTATTGACGGGAACCTACCCTACGCTATTTCAAGAATACCGCAAGAGTGACAGCGCTTATTCTTTAGCGTTTGAACTAAACGGCAGCCCAGTTGAGCGCCGTTTGCGGTTCGACGTTTGGTGGAGCGTTGGAAAGCGTTGGGACTTGTTGGTGTTAGCGCGCCAAATCACGTCAATCACTTGAAGCAAGGTTTTGCTATCACGGTAATATTCGGATCCGGAAGTCAATTGCAGTGCGGAATAGAACCTAGTGATGATTCTTGTACCTTGATGATTACTGAAGTCGTGATGGTAGGTTAGCTTTGACATCGCTCATGGGCTACCACTCGGCAGCCCGTCGTTCCGTCGTATAGCAACGTGAGGAATGAAACAAAAGCATGCAGTGAGTTACCCGACATCCAAGCGAATTGCCCGCCATCGAACCTGTAGGATCTCCCTTCCTAACCCCAGTCCCCTCCAGCCTTGTAAGGTGACCTAGCGCCGTACACGCGGAGATCAAACAAACCAACCCGCAGTAGATAATTCCCCTGCATCGGCCAGCCCTGGAGACTTTTCATTTCTTGTGCAAGGTGGAATGCAGGATTTGTGTCTCAGGAACAAGCTTTGGCCCCCGAGTCCGAGGATAATTGGTGAAGAAAAGAGGTGTGAGACACTGCAAGGGTGTTGCCTGT
This sequence comes from Fusarium acutatum, assembly GCA_012932015.1. Taxonomy (NCBI): domain Eukaryota; kingdom Fungi; phylum Ascomycota; class Sordariomycetes; order Hypocreales; family Nectriaceae; genus Fusarium; species Fusarium acutatum. The sequence goes on along the minus strand of JAADJF010000119.1, from coordinate 138,086 downwards.
GCTACCCCCCTTTGTCGAGATGTTGCGACGGAATGTGAAGTTGGAAGAAAGAGGGGGGAGACGAGCGGTGATCGTTGGAATGGGGTTATGAGATGTCTATGACGATGGGAATAATTGGGGATGATTTAGGGGGAAGATTGGGAGAATGCGGAAATAAGGAGAAGGAGGCTCTAACAATTACTGAGACATTGTCATTTTGCCCGCGTTTTGCTTGTTGACAATACTAACTTAGAGGAGAGGTCACTGTTGCTAATCGCAATGAAATAAATATTGGACAGTTGTTTTGTCCGACATTTTTGCAGTCTAAAAAGAGAAAGCTACGAATAACTGTGCTATCACAATCAATATGACACCCATCAGCTCACCGGGGGAATAACTCGAAGTATCTGTTGAGCTGCTAAGATTGCTTCATCGAGATTGCTTCAAAATGTCGAGGTTACCCTGTACTCCAACTGGCGTGACATTGTCTTGGAAGCGCGGATATCCGGCAAATGGCTCGTGTTGATGACGAAAGTTAATCGCAATTCATTCTTCCAAAGGATCCTTCAAATGAAGCATTTGCGGGCAAGATTACATCCAAAAGCGGTGGTATGTTGTGAGCGTGAAATCCTCGCATCCTCCTTTACCGACCCGTCTTCCCGGATCACATTGCAAACGGCCTCGTGGAATTGACTTTTCGACCGTTTTCCTTGGCAAGCCATTTCCAGTCGACACATGGCCTACACATGATTCAATGACGTCGCACGACGTTACACTGCTTGCGTTCCATTCATCGATCACGATTAATTTAGTCCGTCCATCGCTTACAAGTGGAGGCTGCACGAGTCACGACAATGGGGCAAACAAACTGGGGAAGCAATTTGTATATCAAGAGATAGACTGCCAATTAAAGTATACATTTCCATTTTCCAAAGCCCATGAATCCAATTATGATATCCATCAATATTTTACGCACCGCCCAAATGCTAGATGCACGCAAACATTATTTGATCCGTTTCCAAATTATCGACATAAAATGACCGAAGCAAAAACATCCAAAGTTAGGTAGCTGCTTACAGCTGGAAAGCACCAGCAGCCATGGATGAGAAGAGCAGAGCACCAATGGCAAGGCCAAGAGTGTTGATGCTGGACTTGGGAGCGAAGCCAGCAGCGGCGTTTCCACTCTCAGTAGAAGTCTCAGAGCTAGAAGAGCTGGTACCAGTGCTGGTAGAGGTACCAGAAGCAGTGCCAGTCGAGCTCTTGTCATCATCGTCCTTGTCATCATCATCGCCGGAGATAACGCTGGCCTGGGCGGTGGCGGGGACGTCGGCGTCCTTTGTCTTTGTGGTCTTCTTGCTGCCGCTGCAGAAGACGTCTGCGTCGGGGGCGCCGTTGGCGAAGAGGCACTTTGCGAGCTCGCCGATGGTCTGGTCGAGGGCGACGCAGTAGAGACCGCAGCCGTTGTAGTAGCTCACGATCTTGGCGTCACCGCAGCACTTCTGCATGATCTCAGTGTGGTTGTCCTTGAAGGGCATGGCGCAGGTGTTGTCCTGGTTGGGGGTGTCATAGAGGTTTGTGCAGGCCGTGGGGACGGCGCTGGCGGTGCTGAGGGTTGTGGAAGACATGATGACGGCTTGTGTTCAAAAAGTGTTATTAAAACTTGAAAGAATAGCGATTGTAGTTGAAGAAGGTCAAAAATGAATTAACGAATGTTTGGTGATGATGGAGGAGGAACAGGAAAAGTTACGCGTCGGCTGAGGGATGGGCTTAGTACGGGACGGGTCAGTTTTTGTCTCTGGCCAGGGCCCGCTAGGACTCGCATTAAGGGGTTAATCCGGGGTTCTTGACCTATCAGCAGCGCCACTCCAAATTTAGCAGCATGAGCTAAGGCTCGTATCAAGGGCAAGGATGTGGAGGTGAGGAGGATCCAGTTGCTAGGCAACTTGGGTAAGGATCAGAGGCCGGTTTTTTTGAGGATGGACACTACGTAAGCGGAGGAAATCGTTGTGAATGTCTTCCGATGGAGATTTATAGATGGAGTTGAGCTTGAAATAGTAGTAAAGCTGGTTAGTGATGGTGATGGTGATGGTGGCTGATGCAGCTGAGAAGGCAAATTGCTATGATGTAAGGGGACCACTTCCCGCTCTTGGTGGACATGGAAGATCAGATCAGTTCGGAAATTGGCTGCATCATGCACAGACGTTGGAAAAAGTCAACTTGGAAGCCTGATGGAAGCCTGACAGCGTTTTTGACGTGACGCCATATTGAATACAGTGACACGCTTGGTGTAACTCTATCGAAGCATCGCAATTGAGTACAGAACAGAACAATTGATGGTGACTGAGGAAGCTATTGGAAGCGTGGAGATTGCGATCGCTTACCTTCAAATATGGTGAAACTGCTAGCCTTCTATAAGCGATGCTTATATCATGTGACAGACAATCGCAAAGATGAGGCAGGGCAGCGACCACTTGAGATCGATATTTGGATCGTGAGTACTATTCACCATCATCGCGTGTATCTCTAGCTGCGCAGTAGTGGCCATGCATTGTTCCAAGTTCGACCAGTAGACTATAGTCAGGGGTACCTTATACTCGGCGAAAATTCCTTCTATAGATAGTCAACTCCACGAGTGTCACCTCGTTATCACGTTGATTCAACTACTCTCATTGCCAATTCATCAGCTAGCATCTTCTCCTTCTCATCCGCCAGCCAAGCAGGATTCGTCTCAAATCTTGGGTCCAGCCAGAAACAAGCTTCATCTCCATCCTTGAGCATCTTCCGAATAGGCTTCGCTCTAACATGTCCCCCGATATAAAACAGTGCCCAGCGAACAGCGCCGAAGACCGACACGAAACTATAGAGCTGTTTGTAAACAGGATAAGTAGCGATGGTGACAAGTCCAATGCGCATATCAGGACGATGCCAGCAACTGAGATAGTTGTAGAGAAGGGGAGGAAGACAAGCGACAAAGGCAAGACTGAAGAAGAAGATCCAGTATTCTTTATGCGCGCCGAGAGCGACCAGGACGGGAATGCGGACCCAGTCGATGACCAAACAGGCAAGGATGTAAAGAAAGAGACCCTTTTGCATGAGAACTCCTTGAATCGTTCTTTGCCCGTTCATGCGGAAAAGGTGACGCATTATCTTCCAGATCAGACTATGCCTTCCCATTTCCCATGACTTGATCCTCTGCTTGCACCAGTTCAACCCCGGACCAAGCACAGTCGCAGGAACTTCAGTCGCAAGAGTAACTTGCGCATCAAAAGCAATACCCTTCCCAAGACGCATGATAGAGAACCCAGCATTAGCATCTTCCGCAATGAAATCCATAGGATGATATTTCGAAAGGAGCTCAACGAATACATCGCGATCAACGAACCAACCAGCGCCGTGGGGGAAGTTAACGCCGCATGTACGATCCTCAGCGAGTTTGACAAGACCGGCCATACGGTACTCGCAATCTTGCCAAGAGACCATGCCTAGGGGAGTGTTTCCCTCTGCGTCGGTGCCTGCTAAGGGAAAAGCAACTGCTCTTAAGTGGTCGTTCATAAGATGAATTGGATGGCGGTAGTTTTCGGGGAGGGAGACGTCATCGTCTGTTGTTAGGATGTACTTGTAGTTCTTGGCTGCTAGGGAACCGACGAGTTGAGCTGCGTTCTTTGAACCGATGGGGGACCATATGTAGACGAGGTTGGGATGCAGATTCTTGAGCCAGTGGCGGAAGGAGAGATCTTGTGGGTGTCGAGATCGACCGTTGTCGATAATAAAGATGTCTTGGGGTCTGAAATGGGGATATGCGGATTCGATTACCTTTCGTAAGGCTTCGCGATCAGAGTTGTGACAGGGAATCACAAAGGCAGTTTCCCAAGTCCCCGTAGTAGTCACCACCACGCCACGCTCCAGATCAATTGCGCTCCTCTCGCTCAGAACCCCCTCAGCAACTTGTGAGGGAGTTGTCTTGGGAGGGTTGTATGGCGGAACTCTCGCAATAGATAAGATTATAAGAAACATGAGAGGTTCAAGAGTAAGAACAATAACGAGAACAGGCAGCATGTAACTGCGAGTCTGAGCAATGGCCTTTCCCATCCAACCAGTGAACCAGTTCGATATAACAAGTGCAGCAACGCAAGACATGACGAATGCAAGTGCAGCGCCTTTCTTGAGAGTCATGGGGTAGATGTACTCTTTGGGGTGGATGAGTTCCCAGAAGGCCTTGGGAGAGAACTGGTTGTTCAGCGAGCGCCAGAATCTTGTCCACAATGATGGCTTCTTGGCAGGTTTAGAGCGAAGAAGATTGCTGGCGAGTCTTTCGTCGGATAGGCTGCTTAGGGAGGAAGAGGAAGGACTGTAGATGCCAACTTTGCGAGCGCTGCGGTCTGAGAATATGGCTGGTGGTGGGGTGGATATTGGAGTGATGGAGGGACTTGGTGGGGGAGTTACGAAGGGGTTACTAAGAGAGTGTTTAGAAGGGCTGATGGGAAGAGTTGGCTGAGGCTGATCTGGGTGAAGGTCTGGGACTGAAAGGTCTAGTCTGGCATTGCAGGGGAGAGTTAGATCCTCATATGAAGGGTCTTCACTGCTCCAAAAGGGATTGGTGCTTTTGATAGCCATCTAAACGATTGGACTTCTTAAGTGTAACTGTAGAGAAGGTAGGTCAGGAGAGGATAAGACTGGATAGAGAAAAGAAGAGGAAAAGGATTAACCAGGGGAAAGAGAGTGATAATATCCAAGAGTTTGAAGAACTTGTAAATGAATCCTACACCAAGACTACCTAACAACTAAAAGAAACAGAAAATATCCACTTCAGCGATTTTTGTAAAAACACTGCCAACGGCCTCATCTTCCTAGCAAAATCGTATGACGAGAACATCAAGAGCTGCACTTGCGGATGAGCCGAAGGTATTACAGCTGAACCGCAAGCTCTCCAGATCGGTCAGCATTGCCAAAAGGAGCAAATCTAGACTAGATCACGATGGCTTTCACAATGAAACCCCCCGTTCGGGAAAGTGGGCAAAGATAAAGTTTCAACGTCTGCCACATGGCGAATCCACCTCGCTTATAACCTTAGCCTTTCCCCCGGGATGGCCGGCCGTTGTATAAATTATCCACCTTCCGAAAGTACCGAGGGAAAGGATAGGAACGGCGGAATCATAGACAGCGGATCAATAACGGTTTTTTTTTCTTTCTTTAGGTTTGGCTCGTGGTGAAGATTTGATATAGAGAGAAAGTACGTCATCGTTTGCTCGAACAATATCTGCTCTTTCGCTGGTATAGTAAATCCTTCCCAGTTGAAATTTTAGGCAAATTGCCTTTAAAAGAACATAATTAGCGCAATAAGTCTTGATTTTTGTGGTTTACAATGACGCAGACCCCGTTCTCAATCATGATACTCGTTATGTTCTATTCCCAGACAGGGCATTAACAAACTGACTAAGTGGATAGCCCGTCAACATCACGAGATGAACGTGCACGCTGTTAGTGTAAACGGAACAATACCGCAACGCATCTAGAACACAGAAAGCAGAGGTCTCTGACGTCTGTATCACCTGTTTCATCCACCAGCTTCCCCGTTCTGTTCGAAGCCGCTATCCCAGTTTTGAGTTACGACTTCGATTTGCGCTGAAGCTACGATGGGTTCTCAGTCAGGCTGTGGAATTATTGAAAAAATTTCTCATTGCGAGAACTTTGAATTGGAGCTGTTGAGTAAATGGTTGCTGTGCGGCTTTGTTCCTCGAGGTTGTTGTTCGAGATGGAGGTATATGAATCACTCTTGAGCCGCTTGAATTCAGTTCTGAAATAAGGGGCACCACTTTCTACATCAATATTTTGCATTGGTTCTCAGATCAGTTATACAATATACCCAATCTTTATCTCCCTTTGTTATCCATAAGTCTTAGTATCATGGATTCCCTTGTATTGTCCTCAGGTACTACAACCCCACTCACAAGCACTGCCCAGTCATTGAAGTCACCTTCTCGACCAAGTACTCCTGCAACTGAACAAGAAATCCTATTCAGTCGTCCTCCCTCTCCCATCCGTACAACCCCAGATGAGTACGTCCTCGTCGTTGGTGGCCTTGGCTACATCGGCAGCCACACTACTTGGGAGCTCCTCAAAGACGGAAGTAATGTCGTTGTCATCGATAACCTGAGCAATGCTTTTATTAATGTTCTTGATACACTCAACGACATGACGGACCAACGCTTCAGCAACAGTGGTCGTCCAGATCTTCACTTCTACGAGGCGGACTTTCGAGACGATACTAAGATTCAGGAGATTCTGTCTCGTTACTCTTCACCTTCTGGATCTCAAATCAAACGAGTTATTCACTTTGCTGCATACAAGTCTGTCTCAGAAAGTATTGAGCAACCGCTCAAGTACTACGACAACAACGTCGGCGGACTCATCAGATTCTGCAACACATTATCAACCTTCAAAATTAAGAACCTCATCTTCTCATCGTCAGCTACTGTGTATGGTTCACTCGCAGATGCAGGTGGACGCTTGGTTGAAGAGTCTTGTGCTCATACTACAACGGAGTGGTGCGATGCCAGCGGCCAGGATCAAACAACTCTTCAGGGGTGCACGGGTCTCACAAACCCATATGGGCGAACAAAATGGATCTGCGAGGCTATTCTGTCTGACTTGGCTATTGCAGATCCAGAATGGACCATCACGGCCTTGCGGTATTTCAACCCAATTGGCTGTGACGAGTCTGGACGGTTAGGAGAAGATCCCCGTGTTGCACCAACCAACTTGATGCCGGTCCTCCTCAAAGTCATGCTTGGCGAAATCGATCATCTGCAAGTGTTCGGTACAGACTGGGACACCCGGGACGGAACAGCTATCCGAGATTTCATCCATGTCTCTGATCTCGCCAGGGGTCATCTCGCTGCCTTCGCTATAAATGAGGGCCAAGGTTTCCAGACTTTCAACATTGGTACTGGCACTGGCCAGACGGTCTACGAGGTTGTCGATGCTATGAAGACTGCTTCAGGGAGAGACATTCCCGTGATGAAAGTCGGACGCCGCCAAGGTGACGTGGGAGTCTGTGTCGCTGATCCCGGAAGGGCTATGACTCAACTGGGATGGAAGCCCCGGAAGACGTTGCTTGAAAGTTGCAGAGACCTGTGCAGATTCCTGGAGGCGAATGGGACTCAGATAAAGCCGCAGTAAACAGACTAGAGTTATAACGGTATGGTTTGGGATACGGTGCTTTTGTTGGTTCTTACAGATCGGGGGCTTATGACGGTTTATTGGTTTAATTTTGTTGGTATTATTGTTATTCAGCTGGTCTGAGGAAAATAGAGTTCATTAGAAAGGCGGGTTTAGTAAAAATAGAAGTGCCGAATCGGCGTTTTGAAACATTTTGCCATTTCCAACCGTGTTTATGCAAGGGTTCCGATTTCGCAGATCTAACTTCGCCGATTTTGATCATATCCTCCACTCTTCAGCTGAGCCCGCATGAATGACAGCCCTCCTCGGTTTCGGTCGTGATCGAGACTCTTATCGTGGGTCCGTGATCTCGGTACTCCTGACTAGACACTTGGCGTCCGGACCACTTGTCGGTCCGCCAACTGGTAGGACTGGGCCTAATAAGGTTTTGCCATGCACAAGGGCCTTTGAAAAGCTCAGTTCAGGGTCTCTTCGGCAATCTCCAGCCGTGTCTCATCATGTGGAGCTGAGGGCGGGTTCAGGTTCCATGAAGGCTGAGCTAGCCTGCAACATGTATGCGGTTTTGCCAGATCGGTGTTATTAGAGGGGAAAAAAGGATCTAGATACCGGTTCATGGGACATAAGGCCGTGTGTGGGCCGGATCTCTGGGGAAGTGGTTTCTCTTGGCATCGGCCTGCCCGGCTCGACTGACGCTATATCGTTGACTCGAAACCCCTGAGTAGTGTCCAGCAAGCTTTGCAAGGAACATAACCATAAACACTGGGACTTATCGATTATATAATATTATTCTTATAAGCAATCGGAAAGTCTGTATTATTCAACGCTTTATTAAGAGCTTTTATTGGTAGTCAGTTGAATGACTAAATGGTGAACTCACGAGAACGTGGTCGCTTTTGTTACCTACGATAAGTCCCTGTCACGCTAAGTGGCTATCCTTTCTCCCTGAATCTATATGAGTTCCCCCAAGCTCTGCCAAGATTTCCGTCTTCACGTCTTGATCTGCCCAAGAAAGCTCCACCGCATCTTTCATCATCTGTACAATATCCTCTTCAGTCAAGCTACACAACTGTCTGGCGAGCAGAATGTTATGCATAATCCACGTGCCCTCCATCAAGGGAGGATCATCGCTAGAAATGCAAATCTTGACACCTGCATCAATCAACGTCCGCAGACGACGGCCAATTTCCTCGAGATTGAAGCGCCGCAGATAAGCCCAGGGACAGATCGTCATGCCGATGCCTTGGCTCACGATAAGCTCCACAAGCTCTGGCTTGTCTGCCGCGTTTAGGCCGTGGTCGATGCGATGTGTGAGAATTCCCTCAGAAGGTGAGATTAGCTGGTGGATATTCTGGTGGGTGTCTTCCTGACCGACATCACAATGTGCTGTGATTTTGAAACCATCATTCTTAGCCCGTTGAAAGACTTCCCTGAATAGAATAGGAGGCCGTTTGTGTTCATTTGAATCGAGGCCAATACCGATAATCATGTTTCGATATGGGAGCGCTGCTTTATAGTGTTCCATTGCAGAGTCTGGGGATTGATCGCGAAGGAAGCACATAATCCAAGCAGCTTTGACCTAGCATTCAGCACTTTAGACTTATCCATCAAATTCAGTATATGAGCCTTACATTTAGGGATCTGGCCGACTCATTCTGCGCATCACGAAGTCCTCCCATCATATCTTCCCAAGAAACACCGCGGCTAGTATGTGCCTGCGGGTCAAAAAACACTTCACAATATCGCACATTCATCTCCGAAGCACCTTGGAAATACGCCATCGCGACGTCATAAAAGTCTTGTCGCGTTCGGAGGACCTCATGGCTAGAGTAATAGGCTTCGAAGAACGTAGGTGGGATCAGAGACGGATCGAGATGTTCATATTGGTGACGCTGGGAAGTTGAGATGACGGATGCGTACGCTTTCTTCAGGTCATTGAGAGATTTGACGACGGGCTTGTTGTTTCCCATGCGCACTTGTAATCCATTTCTCTGGGCTAGCTTCCATCGAAGCTCTGGTGTGACCATTCCATCGATGTGGATGTGCATTTCGACCTTTGGGATCTGTCGTATGAAATCATCATTCGTTGCTAGCAGCTCCTGCTTCAGCCTCTCCCTTTCTTGCGATGTAACTAGTCTATCAGTGATGTCCATCTTCGCTTAAATTTTGTTCCAAAGACAGACCACGAGCCTAATCCGTAGGTTTGAGGGTTGGGAAGCGCTCATCAAATTGCTATGCGCATGCTGAGAGAATGAGTCATCGCAGGTAGTGCGAGATTGCGGAGAGCGGCGTCTGCCGCGGATAAGCTTAAACCTCCGGTCGAGTCCTGGCCAAGCGATGGGAATTGGCCAAGCCTGTCGGATCTATCTGTATCCTACTTATGGTATAGTAAGCCTTTTATTTGAGTTATTTTAATACGCTTCTCAGCTTCATGGATGTTGGTTTGGTGGATAAGATCTCTAATCTTAGGAGGGCACCAGAGCGGCTGAGGTCAGCAGCCTGTTCTGCTTGTGCAAGGACTAAAGGATATTTCACGTTTTGGTTATTCGTGGTCGCCTGGGCGTCTTTCACAACATGAATAAAGTAGAGATTTGAACAAAAGGGTGGCAGCTGATGGTGAGCAATGCTTGAGTAAATCTTCATCGCCCAAGTTCCATACACAAGCCTCTATCTGGCCTTGTTGCTAGCACTACGAATATAGGGTTCCAGCGGAAACACCTGTGCATCTGGAGTCACACCCTCATACAGTTCTGCCCACCTCTCACGTAGCGGCTCTGGAGTTTCCCAAGCATTGTCAGGGTCTCTCAACCAGAGACGGAGAAGATGGCGCCTTGCGTGGTTAGCTATATTCAACAGCTGGAGCACCAGACTTACTGCTGCGTTGGCGAGTCGGTGAATGCATCTCGAGCGTGAAATATAGCGAGGTTGTTGATGAATTGCATATCACCTTTTGCAAAATTTGTCGAAACGCTTAGTTTGTCTCCCAAGAAGTGAAGAGCATCTAGAGCTTCGGCTTGAGCTTCTGTGATGGGCGGAATATCGTGGCTCCTTGGCAGTGCACCGAATCCAACGAAGTATCGGCGAGCGTATTGCAAAGCAACTCTCCCGGGAAGCGCATCGGTGGCCTTTTGATGATACAGAAGTGGCCGAGTCGTAAACTTCTTCTTCGGGTTTGCGAAACTTAAGATGTCAGTCAGTCAAGGTAACAGTGACGAGATCCTCTTACTTTTCAACATCCCAATTCTGCGACAAGGTATGAATCAGATCAGGCCTCGTCCTCGCCAACTCATTATAAACCCTCCAAGTACTCGCAATTCTACTCGCACCGCCCTCCAACGCAGTCTCTAGACAAAACAGTGAAACAATATCACCAGAATCAGTATGAAAGACTTGTCTGTCAGTAGTATAAGCCGGACTTCCAATTGCGCTCTTATTCTGACCGGCGCTCAGATCCTTGACATGCGTGAGGACAACGTCGGCGGGTTTGCCGTTGAATTTGCTGTCCTGACGACCTCGCTGTGATGCGATGTGTGATGAGATGCCGACGTAGATTATGGCGTTTTCCTCGCGGGTGTAGTTATCTACGTCGACGCCGCGGATGACGAAGAACCCGTGGCCTTTGTGTAGCTCATCAGATAGCTTTCGCAATTCTGAGTGTAGATTTGGTAGAGGGAATGTCTCTGTTGTGAGATACCCCAGTGAAAGGCCAAGACCTATTCGTGTTAGATGAGGGGTATATGGCTGCCAATGTCAGATACCTTTAAAATGCTGTAAAGCTTGATCAATCTCGCCCAGCTGGTCATCGGATAGCTTATAAGTCCAGTCATAAGTTTGGCCGACCGAATCGCCTTCCCAGACAAGATCGCCATTTAATTGCTTCGGGAAACCATCTGGGACCGAAGTCGGAAGGTTCCCCTCTTTGAGTCGCTTGGCTGTTCTGACTTGGTAGTTTTCGTAGTTTGGAGCGTAAGCAATATCTGGTTGACCTGGCGGGGGTGCCGCGGTGACAGTTGTTGTAAAAGACATGATGTTGATAGTCAATGGGAAGTGATGTAAGAAAATGGTGTGAAGCAATCGCTATGATGGCCGGTAATAAGCAAATGGGTTGGAGGTCATTATTAATACGAGGCATAGCAAGTGGTGTTGGGATCTGCATGATGAGGTGATGCGTAACACTAATTGCACCATAGCACATAATACTCTCCAAAATCCCACGAAAATGGAGCAAAGCTCCGTATGTGACCACGTACAATAAGGAGACTTAGAGCAGGGCCATTAGAGAGTCAATTAGAGCATAAATCTGCACGAACTGCCTCCAATCACAGGAATACATTCACTCCCGGAACTCCTCCAACTCAGTCTTACCATGATATAACGTCCAAGCCCATAGCGAGTCCACAACCAGAATTGCCCCAAAACTAAACACAAGACTACCCCCAAACACAAACTTGTAATACCACCATGCATTACTGTCGTTCAATTCACTCACCTGACATGCGATTGCCCAAGGCAGCACATACAGAAAATTGCTCGCGAGACTCTGATACAAATACCACCTCGGTCGTGTCGCCAGAAGGATCGTGGCAAGTTGCGTTGATATTGCGTAAAAGATATAACACCAGTCCAGGCTTCGCCACATGTAAGCTGTGACCTCTGCGGCTTCATCTGAGCCACTGATGTATGAAGCAAAGGGCTTTGCCCCGAAGAGCGTGAGGAAAATGGCCATCGGGACTTCGAAGATGAGGGCGATAACTAATGATCTGAAAGCTGGACATACGATGACGCGAAGGTCCTTTAATGATGCTTGAGGTTTTCTTGTGCTAATGTCGACGCGTCTTCTCCAATCGCCCCAGTTGTGACCGATGAATTGTAACGCTGTTGCCTCCAAGGCCTGTACTGGGACCATTATCAGACCCCAACGGATGGTGTTGAAGATGCCCCAAGCTGTAGCGTATACTGCCCCCAAAGCAACAATGGTGCTGACCAGCCAAAGGTACAAGGCGTTTCTGACAGCTGATTCAGTGAAGAAGATCAACCCAGGTGGGAGAAGGACTTTGAGCGCGTCAAAGCTTGGACGCAGCTTCTCTTGAACATCATGTAGGGTGTGCCTCTTGAACGACCATGTATTCGACCAGAGGAAGTAAATCAGTCCTGCAAAAGCTGCGAAAAGATTACACACCAGTTGGATGGTGCCTTGCATATTGACAGTCGGTGTGAAAGATCCGACATGGAATTTCGATATGAGGAGAAAGTCAAGGATGATGTTGACGGCAAACTTGACGGTACTTATCGCAAATGGAATATCAGGTTTGTCCAGCGCTCTTGTTGCTGTCGCCACTGCAGTTTCGAGCGTGCCGCTGAGAACGGTGAACGAAGCGATACGAACATAAGTCAAACTCGCATCGCGAACTTCCTCGGGAACGAAGCTATTCGCAAAAGAAGACGCAGCGGCGAGAAAGATAATACTCAAAATCAAGCCAATGACAGACTGGAATGCGATGAGAGTATGCGTCAATTGTAGACGCTTCCCCAGCGACCTTGAGGCCTTATCTCCAATAATAACCCACGCAGCTCTCGGTAATCCTTCATTCACTGCTTCAGACGCAGTGTTCATGTACGTATACGCATCGGTGAGCACCACCATTGACGAATCGATATTTGCGACCCATAGTTTAGATAACGTGCCGTATAGGGCGGGGAGAATGAATGATGCGAGGTTGAAGAGGAGGGAGCCTGTGTAATGCGTGCGGTGGAGGGCTGAGGATGAGAATGCGGAGGGGAGACGACGGACGCGGCGCGTGATGCTGTTGAGGATCTTCATTATTTCGCAGGGTTTCAGGTCATTTTGGAAAGTTAAGCAGAAGTATTTGCTGGTTGAGAAGAGTTGAAGGATGAGTGAGAGGGGAAATGGTTGTGTAACCGAAAATGAAGGAGAAATACGACTTAGCGAAGTGCGAGAACCCCTCTTAAGCTGGTCGGCCTCCCACATGAAAAGCGCAACTACTCCTGAATAGCAAGAGAGCTAACTCCATTGACTGAAATGAAGGCAAGGAAGTGGCCCATATGAATGAGCTTGGTTTCCTGCTACGATGATAGCGAATTCAGAACGGAATATGATCACTGACATCCCGAGAGTGATGCCCTGTATTTGACCATTGCCTTTACACTCCCCAGAGTATCCCCAAACTATCGACGCAATTAGAATCCTGAATCGCGAAAACCATCTGAGCCAGAGGAACAGATCGTAGTTCAGTTCCTCCCCCCGCGACTACCTACTACATTCATGACGGGATTCCTAGCTTCCCGTCCTTCCCAAGTCCAAGCAGCCACATTTCCAAGTCGTCTCTCACCCCTTCTACGAGTTCCGTCTCTAGAATTCCATCTTGCCATACGAGTGACACGATCATATCTCCGCCCTCAACACTTGCAGCATTGACCGCAAGCGCACAGCTAACAACCGGCGCAAACTGGGCAAACAAGACATTCTCCAATTCCCAGGGGCCCTTGTCCGCCGGAGCGGCGATAGAACCCAAGTTGCTCAACGTCCATAGCTCCCACCTCGGCTTTCCGTATCTGGCCTGGAAGATATCACGCCAATCGCCAACATAACGGAAAAGATACGAAAACTCGTTATGGGGCATTGCGTCTGTTTTTCTCTTCATGTCTTGTCGCAATTCGACCGCGAGCTCCCAGACGTTAGCATCCCCATCCTGTCGAACCTTAGCCAGGACGTCGGGTCCAAAGTCCTGCGCGTGTGATGATGCGCACATAGACATGCAAGTCTTGTTGGAGTGCACTTTTTCGGAAATCCACGGTCGTAGGCTGACAGCTGTGAGATTGACAAAGCCCTGTCGCTTGGTTAGGGCCACGCGTCTCGCCAATGAGGTAGCGCAAAGCGCATTGAGAAGATTGGTCACTGTAGTCCTTTCCTCGCGACACTTCTTAACTACGGCTTGAGTGAGTATGGAGCTCAGCTAAAGGTAGCGGATGTTTACGGCTTGAATATCAGGGTTGTACGGCTCGCCCGCCCACTTCTGAAATGTAGAGGGCTTGAGTATTGATGGTGCAAACATATTCCAGAGTTCGGATACTATCCAGGAGGTATCCGCAGTGAAGTTAATGAGCTCTTCTTGGGGGTAAGGGTAGTCGCGGAGATGGTCAGTCAAGTTTACGACAAGACTTTTGTCCATCATCAGCGCAACGGCGGGATCAGGATTGTTAAGAGCGTCAATCAAGGATATGTGAAACTTTGCAGTGCTTTCTCCGTCACAGATGGCGTGATGGACGGTCAGGCAAACCCGGAGTCGGCAGACGTTCTTATTTGCCAAGTCGGGTTCATGGAAGACCCGAACGTGCCAGCCCGGGCGCCTTGAAAGATCGGGCCATGGCTGCAACAACAGCTTTTCTAGACTCCTAGCCACGGAATCGACAGATGGTGCTTCCGCGTCTTGAACTTGTTCAGAAAAGTCAATAGACGACAAGGCAATGAATCGTGGCTGTTTTGAATTTTCTCCAATAATGCCAACGCGCATTACCGGCTGCTTGAGCATGACTTGGGCTACGGCCGTGCGTATCAAATGTGTCGCAGAGCTATTTTGGAATTTCGCTCTCGGAATGATTAAGGTTGCTGTATTTGAGATACGGAAGTAGATTCGAAGCGCATGACTGGCGGTCCACATGGATTCTCTGTTTGCAGTCAGCTCACAATAACCCTGTATCGAACATGTACCTACGATGCGCCGCAGCTTCTGATGATGTTTGCATCAGTCCTATTAGTCATGGCTGATCCTTGATGATGCGTTCATGCTTGTTGGAAAGAGAAATCAGAACAAGAAAGGTGAGAGGAGCTGAAAGAAGCATCGTTTGCTAGTGCCGATATGCTCTATGATAAATTGTAAGTTTGCTTTCGTATCCGTATCTGTCCCTTGCGTTGTGTCGAGCCTCCCGGCCATTCCGAGCCCTTCACTCTCCCATTTGTCAACAAGCTGCCCTACAGCCCGCTGTTACTTTTCCAACATTCCGTGCCTATTTAAACCCTACACGGCAAGGTACTTATAGGTGGTTTCCTAACCGTCACAGCATCGTAACAGCTTGATACGTGAACGAATCTGATACGCAATGCCGTTGGTATCTCAGGGTGTTCGAATATACGGGAGCTTTTAGCTGGGCTTCTGGCCACTAGAAAGAGGCTCTGATCAATAATAAGCGCCTCATACGGATATGTTCGGCGGTCGAGGACGAATGTCTTGGGCAGGGATACTGATACGAGGCAGGTCAACCCTTCAATTGCAACCATGAAAATGGGACTCGGTATCTGATATGAGTCCAATGCAGGTTCAAAGCTGAATCAATCCCGTTAAGATATTGCTCAGCGCTAATTTCTGCATTACTCGCAAGGACTTCCTCTCCTGATCTTAAAGTTTTGGCAAGGTTTACCGAGTGTTTTCGTTCGTCTATTGGCTGTTCTCTCGCTCATCACTCTGTTCTACTGACAGCTCTCTTACCCCGTATGATGCCATGGCCTGGCATGTGAACCTTCTTGACGAGAGGGAGTGCCCCCATTCCATACTGTGAGCAGGAGCTTGATTCTTTGTGCAGCCACTTCACAGGGAGGTAACCCTGGAGTATACTCACGGCAATTTCAAGGTAGAAGTCCGATTCGATGCCCCATATCCAAGGATACGGGGGTGACGGGAAATAAATTTCTAAATCCGAATACAATGCCCTCATCACATTCATCGGAGGAGGGCATTCATGGCGTCGGCAGTTGTAAGTCGCGATGCTACCACGCAGAACTTACTAAAACGATATGCATTCGCCTCTATCGCCTTCATCGGCACTTAAGACTCTGAGACCTGCAGATTTTTGTCTGCACGGATGGTCCCCCTGTGACGGTAACGCACTAACCAATCGGCTTGCACGTCTAATCCAATACCCTGGGTTAGTCGGACACGTCCCGAGCCGAAGAAACCAAGAAAGTTAGTTTGCAATGTTTCCGCGGACCTGGAATCAAAGCGGAAATGAGACTCCTGCTTGCACCCAGGCAGCTGATACCCATCCCTATTGAACGGACTGAAAGCTCCGCAAACGAATTTCGGTATCCCGCCTGCCGTGTCCGGCCACCTAAATCCTGCACTTTTGCCCAGAAGATCTAGGCTCCATTCGTGTCATGGTATGCTCACTGGCTTATTACATAGCATCGTACATCGTTAAGTCCTGGGCCAGACACCCAAATCCTCGAGTCTATTCTATGAGAATCTAGCACGGGGATCTGAAAGGTGGAGTCATGTAAAGCCAACATGAGGCCTGGATAAGCGCTCGCTAATAGCCTGGAAGCTCACAGGAAACCGAGTGATTAATGGCGGCACGGCATGTCAGTGATACGTCAAGTGCTGTGGTCATTGACGAAGTACCCTTGTTGCTACTTCCTTAGGTGGAAGAAACGTTACAGATAGGGGTGGGATGTGAAGATAGGTGAGTGTGAAAGTAGGGGTGAAATGGCCAAGCTTGGAGACTGATGACTTTGACTATGATCTATTCAACACACTTTGAAGGGTAATTAACCAAAGTTAAAGGAGCGGAAGTTGCCCGGGCCAAGCTCAACGCCGCCAGGCCCATAGACTAGGCCCATAGGATTGATTGTTTCTAGCGTTGTACATGGTTCTTGGTGATATGATCTGCCAGTATGATGGTGTAAATATAGAGTTTATGGCACAAAATGACAGGAGCCTCTTTTATTATCCTTCTCCAACAAAAGTTCCATTGCTGATAATCAAAACCCTTTCTTTAACCTCGATATTCCGTCTATCACTCAAAAGCCTGCCTCACTACCACCACCCTTGGCCTCGTATATGCACAGTCTTGTTTGACCTAAACGGCCTGTCTTGCTGTAGGGTTATGTGTGATGGCGGGTATTCATCTGTACGCCTTGACTGTATATTGAAACAAACCTGATTCAGGCTTACGCAGCTTTGCGCGCCAAAGGCTCGAAACTCATGACAGAGCAAGATACGTCCCGTGTGTAGAGGTATAAATTACCTATACTTCAGAGTGAAGCATAGAGGTCTCTTTTCTACACGCAACACTCTCAAACGCATGACACTACTTTCACTCGTAATACAAGCTTATCTTCACATAAAACCATCAGAATGGAGCCCACCAACCGATTTATGATTGGTGTTTTTGGTCCAACAGGTGCCGGTAAGACTAAATTAGGAGTCTCCATCGCCAAGTCTGTCCATGGCCAAGTCATCTCGATTGATAGTCTGCAGTGTTACTCCCCTGGGAGTATTATCACTGCTAAGCCTACTCCTGAAGAAACGGATGGAGTCGACCACCATATGATCGGATATTTGGAGGCTGACGAGGAGCCAACAAATTATGTGGCAGAAGCAACCAAGAGATTGGAGAAACTCTATGACCATGGGGTTATACCTGTAGTCGTTGGAGGCTCAACATCGCTCACCTTGCCTCTCCTGCACGATGCTTTGAAACGTGGATGGCGTATGGCTGCTATCACTCTGCTGCCTCACCAGTCTACCTATCTGAGCAACATCGAATCCAGACTGGATGACATGGTGGAGGCAGGCCTTTTGGAAGAACTTTCAGGTCTGAAACTCCTCGAAGACAAGCATCTGAACGGAAAGCCCAACTTTCAAAAGGGTATTTGGAAGGCCATTGGTTATCAGGAGTTGTACCCATATCTGCAGGCTCGAAAAATCGACGGGCATTGTGATCAGCTGCTCAAGACTGGGCTAGCCTCGATGAAAGAAAACACCTTTCAATATGGAATTACGCAACTAGAATGGATTCGCCAAGCACTATGTCCGTTTCTTCACGCTGAGAAAATTGCCAACATGAGCCTTACGGTTGTTGACAAGACATCTTGGATCTCGGACGTTGAGAAACCTGCAATTCGAATGGCTAGTGATTTCTGCCATGCTTCAACTTCGATCAGTTTCCATGCTATCAACGGATCAAAGCCTCGGGTCCTATGCATCTTGTAAGAAAGTCTAATCCCCATTGCTGGATGCAGAAGAGCTGACTTTCTTTAGTGGTGGTTCGTCATCTGGTAACGACTCGTCTCATATCGAAGCCGCCAAGTCACTTGGCAGAGTCTGTCACGAAAACAATATCAAGCTTGTGTACGGAGGCGGCACAACCGGAGTGATGGGCGCAATCGCAAGCACTCTTGTTGAGCTTTCTGGGCCCAATGCTGTTCATGGTATTATTCCAGAGGCGCTACTTAAATACGAAGCCAAAGAATTGGGAAGACATCCTAAGGATCCTGCTTACGCCAGATACGGTAAGCAGACCGTTGTCAAGGATATGCATACTCGAAAGCGCTTGATGATCCAAGAGGTAATCGATGGGGGCGAGGGAAGTGGCTTCGTTGGACTGAGTGGTGGCTATGGCACTCTTGAAGAGCTCTTTGAGGTTATAACCTGGCATCAACTGGGTATTCATGACCGCGGTATCTGTCTACTCAATACGGGCGGATTTTTTGACGGGCTCGTCAATTGGCTAGGCAACGTGGTTCAGGAAGGGTTCATTGGCCTAGGGGATGCTGCGATTCTTGGCATTGCCAGTACAGCTGAGGGGGTTGTCAAGTGCTTGGATCACAAACCCGGTTTTTCTCGCAAGGGTGAACTAGAATGGGTCTAGAGAATGGTCATGAATAAAGTTCGAGTGCTATCGCCAAAACATTCAGACGCTTTGGCGAGGTCATAGCGGGATTAAGGGGAGATAACGTTACTACAGTCACGACGGGGTGTCCCTCGAACAATCTTGTCACTTGAATCACGGATGCGTGGTTGTAAGCTTACAAGCCTGTACGATGACGGCCCAGAAATTATACTGTCATGAGAAATAGCTCATAAGAGAAGGTCCCGTAGGCAGAAAAATAGTTTCCTTCGTTTACTCAACGACTTCATTGACTTAGATTCCGATGGCTACCTTACATGCTCACTTCGATCCGGCAAATTATTGCCATTTTTTCGTCCTTGGTGTTTTGACTCATCTGTTCATTTTCCGCCGAGGCGAATGGAACCTGTATGTTTTCAACATCTTGCAAGCTTTTTCCGTCCTTGAAAGCATTTTGGTATGCATTGTTGCTCGAGCCGTCGAGGGTGAAGATTCCACTTTATGGAAAGTCACTGCCATATCGTCTTGTTTCACACTATCAGCCTTGATGGGATTGTCAATTAGTATGCTCATCTACCGGGGCTGGTTCCACAGATTGAGTCGATTTCCAGGCCCTTTTTGTGCCAGGCTGTCTAATCTGTACATTACATTTCACGCCTTCAAGAAATTTCGTCTTTTTGAGGAGGTGCAGCAGTTGCATAGAAAATATGGGGATATTGTTCGGATTGGTGAGTAATTGTTTTATGCTGATACCCCTTTCGCCGGCTCATCACAAAGAAAAAACCAACAAAAGCGGTGGTATTTACATATTACAGGACCTAGCGAACTATCTATCATAGATCCGCATGCTTTGCAAGCTCTCCATTCGAACAGCTCCCCTTGTACTAAAGGTCCTTGGTACAGCATCGAACACCCTATTAAAGCTCTACAGATGACAAGAGATAAGGAGGAGCATACCTATCGGCGTAAGGCATGGGACATGGCTTTCAGCTCCAAGGGTCAGTGCAGTATTAATATCAGGCGAGGTCGGCTAACATGTTGAGAAGCACTTCGAGAGTATGAAGCACGAGTGGCTGGGTACACTACCCAACTCGTTGAGCATATAGAGGCATCCCAGGGCACACCAATTGACGCATCTTTATGGTTTAACTTTTATAGCTTTGATGTCATGGGTGACTTGGCCTTTGGGAGAACTTTCGATATGCTCAAGAACGGAACAGCACACCCATTTATGGAGCTGGTCCATTCCAACATGCTAATGGCTGGTTCGCTGAGTCACTTGACCTGGATCTTTCCACTTCTTAAACGCATTCCGGTATTAAATCAGAAGAACCTCGAGTTTCAGGGATGGCTCAAGCAACAGGTCGACTGGAGACAGAAGGTATGCAAAAGATAGATCCCAGTGGGCACCTTGTGTGATGTATTAACGACTTGTATTGCAGAATGAGCCAGATTTGCCGGATGTATTTTCATGGATCCTCTCTGACTACGACGCTCTCAACAAGCCGACTGCTCAAGATACTATCAACTTACGCGGAGACGCTCAGCTTATCGCTGTAGCGGGCAGGTAAGATGTCCTATATAGCAAGTGGATAATGTCTGAACTAATCGTTCTTCAGCGATACTACTGCGGCATCACTTACCTGTCTTTTTTTCGAGCTGGCGGTTAACCCGGAAACTTACCTTAATCTCCAAAGAGAACTCGATCAATATTACGCAGAGCATGGCAAACCAGACCATTCAGGTCTGTCAAAGCTCAGATATCTGCAAGCTTGTATCAACGAATCTATGCGGCTCTATCCGGCTATCCCGTCAGGCTTGCAGCGAATAACTCCGCCCGAGGGCCTGGATATTGGCAATACGCATCTTCCAGGCGATACTATAGTAACAATTCCAACTTACACGTTTAATCGAGGCAAGGGTGTCCGATAATAATGCTTGACAGTCTAGAAAGGACTAACGGATGGTTTGTCTACTTAGATGAAAGACTCTTTACGCATGCCGACAAGTTTATCCCGGAACGTTGGACAACAAAGAAGGAGCTCACGAAGGACCCTTCTCTTTTTGTTCCATTCTCAATTGGTAATGAAGTCCCCAAGCCCAGATGTATTGGCCTAGCTTACACCTGCACTGCGCTGTAGGACAATACTCTTGTGTTGGAAAGCAGTTGGGCCTGATGGAAATTCGGTTTGTAGCCAGTCAAATCTTACTGAAGTACAATATTGAACTGGCACACGAAAATGTTGCTAGAGACTTCGTGGCTGGTCTACGAGACGGCTTTACCTTGGCTATGTCGAGCCTCTACCTAATTTTTACCCGAAGGACTACCTAGATGTCCTCGTCAGCCAGCCAGCCAGAAACAGGGTCGCTGCTTAATGGATGGGCTGCTATTCTGCTGAGAGTCCGGGTAGGACTAGCTTTAGAATTGGTATCATTTGTCACCATAAGACTGTATTTACTGTAACTCTCTCAACTAAACTGGATCGCGTCTTGCCAAGGAGGCGTTCCCCCACTCTCATCGGTACATGTTGTAGCGAATCACTTACTACAGGAAGTCTGATGCTCTGTGGCTGGATATGGGGTAGACATTATTCTACAGTGTGCATAATTCGATCTCTTGTAAGCTCAACCAGCATCCCTATTACCATTATGCTACGTGGCTATCGCGGAATTAGGATGGAACGGGCCGTATGCGAAGCCCAACAGTCCACGTAGAGTTTGGAAATGCTAACCGGCATATACAATAGGCGATGACTGACTGAAAAGGAAGCTGTGAAGGTTAGCCTTCAAGTAAGTTCAAACCTACAGCAAGGCGTTTTGGATACGAGAAGAGAGAAGAGATAAGAGTAAGCGGACCAGCAGAGGCTTTCTCGGCTCGGCAGTTGGAAGATTGCGAATCTAGACGCTATGGAAATATCTGTTGTATTACACCGCCGGAAAGCCCGAGGGGCAAAAACTTATAAAGGAGTAAGGCATACTTGGAAACAAAGATCTTCATCACCTCTAAAAGCTTGTTTGAAAAAGAAGACTCATTATTTTTCGTTTTCCCCGGATCCAAACTGGCGTCATGCATTTCGCTATACCTCCCGAGTTTCAATCAGAACTAGAGGCAACTGAACCAGTTGACCTTAGAACCGACGAAGAGATTATTTTCTCTATTGAGCAGTACAGGCCTGTAAATTCCGAGAAGAACATCTGGGCTTTTTGGGATTCAGGTATCCGTGCTATGCCCTCCTGGTGCCAGCGAAATGTCATCGGTTGGGCGCGCATTTGCGGGCTTGAGTGGACCGTTCGAGTCCTTGATATGAAACCAGATTCTCCTAATTACGTCATGAAGTTTATTGACAGGGAGATGTTGCCTGAGGCGTTCTTGAGCGGAACCATGGATGGTCACCATGTCGGGCAACATTCTGCTGATTTCATCCGGGGTCCGCTTCTACTCCGATACGGGGGTGTAAGTATGGACGTTGGATGCCTTCTGATTAGACACATCGATCGCATTTGCTGGGATTTGCTTGCAGATCCAGATTCGCCGTACGAGATTGCAGTGCCGGTTCTGTATGACCAGACGATCGCGAATCACTTCGTTGCCGCTCGAAAGAACAACGTATTCGTAGAGAAATGGTAAGTATTAATGAGCGCGATGAAAGAGCGGCTAATTATCCATGGCTCAGGCACCAGCTCTTCCTGCACTTGTGGAATGGTCGAACCCACCAGCAAGGCATCAGCGACAGTCCCCTGCTAGGATTCATCAAAGATATACGCTATGATGACGCCACGGACTTTCACTGGGACTGGAGTGTGCCCGTCACTCAATTTCTAGAGTACATTGCCCAGGTTCTGTGCTGGCAACGCTTGTGCTTGGTTCGCGACACGGGCGATGGCTTCAGAAGTTCGGAATACTGGCAGCGTTACATTCTCTGCATTGATGCGCTCAACGAGGTCTGGGGCGGCGAGAAAATCTTGGGCTTCGATGGCATTGGTCCTCGAATGTACAATCTCTTGACTATTTGTCTTGATGCTGATGCGGATTCGACAGCCTACAAGGATGCGTACAAGCTCGTATGGCGATTATTAACCAAATCAAGCTTTCAAAAGGTGACACGGGCGAAGAATCTGACGCACACACCACATCTCGGAACGTTGTGGGATCAGAACGAGGGACAGGATTGTATACCCGGATCATTTGGAGAGTTGCTACGGTACGGAGCGGTACACTTCCGCCAGAAGCGTGAGAACATCGAGCACAAGGAGGCTTGTGAGCCCAAAACTCTCATAGACAAAGGGCTCTTGGAGGCCTAGACAGTTTTCAACCTTGCATCCTCAGAATTGTATGCTGTCACATTTAAACGTTCTTGCCAGTATCTGCCACTCACGCTATGTGCAAACTCGTATAGATGTGATAAGTAGATTTTCTACCCGTTAACCACCATTCATTGCGGCCCGTTCCTCGTTTAGGAACACCCCCCGGGCCTCGGGTCAAAAAGAAACTCTAAAAAGAAGCTTTGTGTTTTATACTCAAACTCGGCGCTTGCGGCTCAGGTCCGATGTCCGTGCGATTTAGCTTGGAAGCCAACCTCGGCTCCCAACGCAACACACAATGTTAGCTATAGTGAATACTTTTCATGTGTCTAATCTCTGATTATGTACGGCAGCAATACGACCGCACAGGTGTTGGATGTAAGCTTTTCGCCACGTCATGCATCACCAAGTTCTCTCTGTCGGTAGTTCTGGCGGACCAATCAAGGAAGGAGAGGGGTTAGGGACGTTGGTGAAATCGTAAGACTCGACAGCTTCTCGGAAACTGACTGACCAAGGAGGCTCGGCGTAAGATGTGCCAGGATGATACCAATGTCCTGTAGCGGCTATCATAATTTTCGGCATCTGCGGCAGGCCTACTTTTTCACTTTGAACCAATGGACCACTTCCTTCGCCTAGACACAGATGTTTTGTGCCTCTTTATCACTTGCCTTGTATGGCGGCCGCTTTGTGTGACGAATTCTTGAGCCTGCTTGACAAGTATGCTGGAGCCTGTGGAGGCAATTTAGAAAGTGTGTACTTCAAATCGCGGTAAATGGCCATTTCGCGTTGATGACACGATACTGGATTGTCCGTCGGCAATTTCACCGACTTTTCTCTTGTGTAAACAGTAAGCTGAATCAGGTGGTCTGGATAGGACAGTCAGAGCCCACTGCTGTATACCAACTTTGGGCCCTTAAACCTTACTATTATAGGAATCGAGTTAGTAGAGTAGCTATTAAGCACTAGTTCGTGTGGTGATTGAATATCATCCTCACGTTCTGTGATATATAGTGCACTTAAGAGCTATTCACCTCTAGTCACTCAATTGTCTTCACCCAGTCGAGTGCAACATCACTACCATGGAGCTCAACCCTAATGTGCTACCTCTCGTGCCGCAGCCTGTGGCTTGAAGGCCACGGGGGAAAGTCGAAGGTCAACCAGACCTCCGCCCCGCAGAAGAACCATTGACGCGGCCAGCTTTGTCACTGGTGAAATACGATGCAATGTCGTGCTTTAACCCTCTTCAGCTGGTCGGCCTCCCGCATGAACAGCGAAGTCATTAACGGCTAAGATTAAAATGACGATATGGTAGTTTAATAAGAAGAATGCTTGCTAGTAACAATGCATCGGCAATGACATGTCATTTGACAGACTGAAGCAGTGTCACAAAGTAACTGGTTATGTTTGTATCGTATATTGAATGTGTAGATTTCAAGCCCCTGTCCTTGCGAGTCGGATAGGGCCACTGGCCGGTGTCCAAATCGAAGCATAGTTCCATCAAAGCCCTTGAGATAAAGTGTATCCCCCTCAATGACGACTTCATGGGGCCCGACCATATTCTTGCATTGCCAACTTTAATCGCCTTGGAGGATGAACGTAGGTTGTTCAGGCGAAAGTTCTTCACCAACCTGCTCATAGACAGGTTCATGTCTTATCTCTTGCACCAGACCATCCCGGTCTTTATCGCCTCAACTGGGGGCTCTTCGCTCGGTAGAGCCACAGGTAGCGGATCTTGTAAAGGAGGCACTAAGGGATGGGAGGATGGCTCGGGGTTGTTGATGAAGCATTGCTCGATAGAAGTACCAGTGACGGTGCTGGTCTCTATAGAATCAATGTTTGTGACGGGCACAATCTCTTGGACATGCTCGACCGTAACGTTCACTGTGATATTGCGGGCTTCAAGTCTGGGACGGTCATGGTTTCTCGGCAGTGACCTGTAGTTTCATGCGTTAGCTTAGTCTTCAAGAGTAGATTTCTTTGAAATATCGTGTGTTTGGTTATTGGCGGCCACGACCTTCACTGATTTTATGACGACTGTTTGAGTGGGAATATCTGGATTGTTTGTCAGCCCGCAAGATTTGATGATGTCTCCTTGGGAACCCAAGGTTGTACAGGCACGGTGAGGAGGCCTGGCCAGGGGTATCTGAATTGGGGGAGTACGTTACGATTGTAATAGAGGTCAAGATCAAACATTCAATAACAACGAGAAGGGAATAAGAGGCCCGAGTCGAGGAAGTAAGAATTGAGAGATAATGCTAAATTTCACCCGACCCTCGTGTAACACAATCAAGTCATCCGAATCCCATTTTTTGAACGTCCCTGATAACATCTCTGATCTGTATCATCATCATTCTGATGATCCAACACAGCTGAAAGGAACAGTGAGCCCCTGCAAACGAGACGAGAGTTGCGAGATCGTTCGGAGAGCAGGTCACAATGAAACCCAAGTCCCAGAGTATCTCAGGCCATGAGCAGTAGGATGAAGACAAGAAACCAACTCTGGTGGAGACGAATTGCAATCAAGAGCATTGTAGAAATGTGATGAAAATGGTGGCTTGCTTAGACTTTCAATAGCTGGGGATGATGTGCACAAACCGGGTATTTCTCAGACTCTGAACTTTATAAAGAACCTGAAATGACACGATTTGTCCTGTTGCATTTCACTTGAAGTTAGGTGGCTCCTAAAACGGCTGGGATATACCGGCTGTGGCTGGCGGAAACGAGATGTGATGATATGATCATGGCTGGCTGGGAAGAGGGCTTTGGCCAAGACTTGCAAATTTAGCCTATTTACACACGATAGATTTATGTGACCCTGTACCAATAGTTGCTATAGTCGAAAATGTCTTCAAATAGTCACGATTGTGATTTGACTTCTGGAACTCCAGCTGAATATTCTTGTGGAATGAGAGAGATGGGCCATGCTCAGTGGTGCCAAGGCGCTCGATATGTAGCTTCGAAATACGAGAATGGGCGTGACGATCATCAGGAGCACCTAATCCCTTTGAATGCCTTCTAGCCGTTTAATTTCTTGGCAGTTCAAGGGAAAATCGACCATCCGAGGCAGCTCAGCTGGTGTCTGGCAAAGAGACACCACTTCAGCCAGCCTCGCACTCCTGCTACCGCTAAGCTACGCACAAGTCACTGAATAGCAATAAACTTTACTCTCTGAGACTCAATGCTCATTATGACGCCAGATACGTCTTATCCTCCACTGTTGCAAGTGACTAGTGAACGGGTTTGAGTCTTGCTGTGACTTCTGAGGGCAATGAATGGGTAATACGGACCCAATAAGAGCTTCCCCTCGTCTATTGCGCTGTGATGAGCCGATAAATGTATTTAGAGCAAGAGAATCAGATTTAGGGATTATCGCTTGAACCCGGACCAAGTATCTTGGAACTTAACCACTAAGTTATTTGCTCTGACCGGACGCTGCGAGGTTTGTCCACTGAGCAAAAGGAAGTTCTAAAAGGAGGACCGCAACTGTCGAGTTCCACGGTTTGAGGCTCAGCCAGCAACCAGACACGCTAAAACGGCCCGTTCGCTCGTTTACCCCTTTTTTGTCAACGGCATGCGCCATGCCGCTCGAAACATATTAAGTTCTCTCTGCGGATTTAAGCTCTCAGCCACAAGTCTCAACTGCGCGGAACATACGATTATAGTCCCGAGATCGCTTCCTCCCACCACTAAAGTCAACCAAACAGGGAACAATATTCAAAAGAAAAGACTGTCACTGGAAATGTTCAACGTCAACGATGAGCTTACGCGTCGACGGTTAGTAAGTTTTCTGAGGCTGGCTGACAACCCAAGAACGGCCAAGCGGAGACATCGCATAGCCACCGCGATTTTGCCTGCCTTAGTTGCTGTGCTATTCGATCCAAAATCGAGGCCAAGACTTGTTAAAGGTATTCAGACATAAACAAATTGGGACCAGCTAGAGACTTTGGGACTATCAGCCACTCTCCTCCCAACGCAGCGCATAACATGATGGCTCCACAGCATTGCTTGTTCATAGGCCCTCTGGATATAGCCTGTTACAAAATATGGGGAGAATTGAAGCCAAATGACCCACACATGAATTAACATATCCACACCGGGATGCCTGGACGTTATTCAGGAATGGAAGCTAGATGACTTTGTTCGCAATAGGTGATTACTCCTAGGATGTTGATGTCACCTGGTGCATGTCTTGGTTTTTGGTTAGTCACCTTTGCCTATGTAGGTAGAATGCCGGCGGTGATACGGAGTACCTACTTAGACGTAGCAGTGTCCATTCTCATTGGCTACGTGAAGTAATAGGCTTTAGCGACGTCTGGGTGCTGCAGCCACAGAAAACTATCACCAGCTTCGGCCGAGCAACATTCCTTCTGAAGCGACAAGGCAATTCCACTGCCTGCAATTGTGACAGCATCGATAAATTCTGCCAATCGCCGTGGTGTACGGCAATGTAAGTGTGATACACGCGATTTGCTTTTACTGAGTTCTCTGCTGATTTAAGCTATCGGCTATAGGTCTTGAGGCAGCTTCGTTCGTGTTTGGCTTAGCCTTAGTTCAGCTTGGCACCAATAATCGATCATAATCAGTAGTCTGAGTACGTACTAGCTTAATAACTCGGAAGCAGCCCCGAGCAACAAGTCGAGGTGAATGGTGTTATTATTAGCTACCTGCGCTAACCTGGGGTTTGCGACCAACAGAGTCGTTTCGCGTTGTAGTCGTAGGACTGGCTGATATGGAGACACGCTGAGACCCGTTGTCTCAACCCCATGAACAGCCTTGATTCTCGTTAGACAAATGTTAAGCTTATGCGTCAGACCCAATTACCTATCTACAGCTCTCCGGCCTGCTATATGCTGACCCGATTGCTGGCTTAAATACACAATGAACGGAGGCACCCTGAGATGCGATGAGTACAACATCCAAATTTCTAGCAATGAGGCAGGTATTGTGACCTGGTCATGGTGGCAAACTACATGTGCTGACCAGCACCCTCAACAGGTTGTGATTAAGCCTATCACTATACAGTAGCCTATTTCTGACTTGCTTCTGTTTGTGATATCTATTTCTTTTGGTATTAGCCTTCTCGAATCGGAAGATAGAACCTGAATTAGGGCGAGGCAACGCCCAAGCCCGTCCGGTCTCTGCATCATCCGTATTGCCCCTTTTTGGCTCTTAACCTCGCTCCAGACACATCTAGGAGGAAGGCCTAGGTCCAGCCTAGTGACAACATCGTGATCGGCTATAGTGTACATGAGCTATCATGTTTATAATCATTGTCACATACCATCAAGTAGTGGTCAGTGATGAAGGAAGCCAAGAACTGCGTTGTGCTGTTACCCACCTCGATGTGATCGACTGGTTCTCAACATGGTTGCAACACAATGCTAAGCTATCTATGCTTTCAGCTGTCAACTTTTAACCACTGGATTCTTCGCTTGAACTAGTGATACTTGGCTGATGCATAAGGCGTCATGCACAGCGGCGAAAACGAGTGATGTCTTGACATCGCGAAGAGCAGCAAATAGTTGTGACAATTGAATCATTCCTTTGATAATACTAGTGATTCTATTGCTATTCTACTGATTCTAAGTACATCTTCCTTTGTGATACTTCTGAAGAGTAACCTGTTGACTTATGAAAAGCTTTTGTTGGACGACGCTTGACTCAATGATCGTAGCCAGAAATATAACGACGATAATCCAAAGGTTCGAGTTAGGAATGTGACAAGATTCAATTTCTTTGTGATATTCCTTTTTTGACCCACACGACTTTCACGAATAGGTTCTGGACTCATCACATTGCAGGTGTTACAACTACACACCACTGGATTATCACGAACATTGTGGCGGGTCTGAAGAGACCAATTTGGTCGCGGTGCAGGAGAATTGTCTCACAACCGCAGGGCGGCTGTCAAGCCATGGCAAATACTGTCGATAGTTGCACTTGCCTTCGGGTTGCTTCCATCAACAACATCTGTGCGAGATTCTCTCTGCCATCGTCCAAAGGTGTTGAATGAAGGGTGACATGTGCTGTTTCTCTCCCTCTCAGACGTGTATAAAAGGTCTGCTATCCTCCAGAGAATCCCAAGAATCCTTCAACCACAACCATCTTCATTCATCTATTAAACCAACCACTTTCAAACACTTTTCAAGTATCTTTCAGATATTTCAATATGACTAATCCCCAGGTCTCCGAGGCTGATGCCAACCTTTGGCTTGCTTACGGTGTCAAGCTCAAGAACACTTTCGCTCAATCTTCTAATCTGGGCGATGAGAACCGCTTCTACATCGCACCACTCTCTTCTGCAGGTATCGCGGCCGGCAAGAGGATCAACTCAGCCATCACCAACAACGGCCTGTATGCCGTTGGTGACACGCTTCTGAGCCTCGACGAGCCTGTCTTCCTTCCAAGCCGACAGAGCTACTTCCAACGATGCGTCTCGTAAGCCACTCTTCTCGACCTTTATCGAATAACTCGCTAACAACCATGATAGGTACGCCAACAGCATCGAACTTGTAAGTATTCTTCTGACCAAAGTGCTACTAATCTTACCAAACACTTGTAGCACTCGGATAAGAACACTGGCGCCCAGGTTCGATACGATGATGCGCGTGAAAAGGCCCAGAGAGCCAGCAAGTATTACACTGAGACCCGAAATGCCGCCATTGCGGCCTACACTCAGGAGAAGACTGCCGGGATCACCAATGACTCCTTCCCTCAGTGGTGCATCCAGAACTATCCTTTGCTGGCGCAGGCGGCGAATTCTGCCTCCGCTGCCACCGCTGTCTCCGCTGCCGCTTCTGCCGCTATGGATGGCCCGATGGCTTCTATTGTGGGCCAATACCAGACAACTCTCTTTACCGCCAATGGCACGACTCCAACCGCTGGGTGAGTGGCTGAATGGCTTAATATGCTATCATATTTTCTAATCTCATCAGTGTGACCATGACCTGCTCTCCTGCGAGTGCCGATCAAATCGCTGCGGGCCAAGCTGGCAACCCCGGTGCTGCCTTCGAGCGTCCCGCGTACACTATCAATGCTCAGTACCCCCAGCTGGTCGACAGCTGGATCGACACATACGCCCAGAACTCCAAGAACCCCAAGAAGATCACCTTCAAAGCGAGCGACTCCAAGTCGTCTTCTTGGAAGGACCTTGGTTACTCCAACACCAATGTCCAGGTCACGGGATCGTACTGCATCTTCTTCAGCGCAACCTACACCGAGAACAACACAATTGTGACCAAGAACGTTACTGCCGAAGAAGCCGGATCTGATTTGGAGGTCACTATTACCGCTACTGACGTCCAAACCTTTACTATCAACCCCGGAACTTGGTAAGCCAATCCCACCCAAACAAACAAGAGGCAAAAGGCTAACTGAAACCAGGAACCCCAGCCAGCTGGCTGGCATGCCCATTGTCGCCAACGCCGATCCCAACCTCAGTAAGCCCATGGCCTTCGTCAACCAGGCCATCCTCGCGTACGGTGTTGGCATGGAGGTGAAGCTTTCTTCCTCCGCCGCATCCACCATCAACAACTACATGGAGAAGGCCCGCTCCAGCGGTGGCAGTGCCTCCATCTTTGGCTTCAACATTGGTCTCGGAGGTGCCGCCAGCTCCACTCAGACCTCGACCACTACCTTTGATCAGGTCAAGAACGCCAGCTCCAGCACTGGCTTCACCATCCCCCCATCTGACAACGCCTATCCTACCTTGTTGGGTGTCTTTGGCCAGGCTATTCCTCTTCCCAAGAACGCCGAGAAGTAGATCTTGTCGGGCTAGGCGAGGTGGAAACAAGCAGGGAGGACAATTGATTGTCGATGTTAGTTGGTTAAGGGGCAAAATCATGCACTTACTTACCCAAAGTCACTCCTTGCCTAAGCCCCTCTCACTCCCTTGTCCATAGTTTTTGGTTCTATTCATAGTCATTCGCTTATAATACGACGTCGTACC
Source organism: Fusarium acutatum (assembly GCA_012932015.1). NCBI lineage: Eukaryota > Fungi > Ascomycota > Sordariomycetes > Hypocreales > Nectriaceae > Fusarium > Fusarium acutatum. Next base: position 107,038 of record JAADJF010000119.1, on the reverse strand, counting down.
TCTTTACTCTGCTGTCTTTAACAAGGAGACTTCGATGTTTAATCTTTCTGTGAAATCCAAGGAAGCAAATTACTGCTATTGGTCAATGTGACTCAACCCACCTGTGACGACAGATCCCCCCTTACTAGTGCGCCAGTCTCCATGTGATTGAGCTTCCAAGCATCCAAGCCTTTCTGGGATGCAAATAGCCATTACGGAATGTCTCACTGAAACAGTTTAGGCCAACTTTTCCATTCCAATAGACTCTAAAGCGGGGTTGTTCAGCCAGCCACTGGACAATGTACATGGACAGGGTACGGTATGGGCCCCAACCTACATAACAAGCATACAAGCCGCTATGAAGGTAATAACCCTTCCAAATTATACAATCACAAATAATTCAGAACAATGTCTACAAATACCTCATCATCTACCGAACAGGCCCATACCTGTTCCAACAAGCCCAGTGTCAAGCCAGCCGATGCAGAGTTGTGGCACGCCTATTTACGCGCCATATCTGATTACTTTCCATTTTCTGAGAAGCCTGATGGTTATCGTATCTATACGGCACCTCTGACCAGTTTTGGGGTCACTATTGGTAGGGCGGTTGACCCGGCTATTGTCAACAATGACCTCTTTCGTCTCGGCGATCTGCTGTTACCTCCTGACAGCCCAGTTTTTCTTCCCAGACTTAGCTACTCCCAACGACTTCGCAGATATCTGAAATGTGTAGTACTGGTATTAAGACCCGCAGTCACTATTCCTGGCCATTACTGATACCAGATTAGCCACCAGGCCAACAAGACCCAGATAGCCTCACTAAGCTCGAAGAGGCAAAGAAGCACCTGAAGCAAGCAACTGAAGATTTCATTAAGTGTCGTGCTCAAGCCTACGAGGCATATATCTCTGATCCATTTCATGCTGCCAAAGGGTCCGCTCAGGCTGAATTCGATGACTGGATCAAGGAATTCTACCCTTCATACCACATAGTTTCACTATGCAAGGATGCAGCATCTCAGGCAGCCTATGAAGCGCAGTTGCATCACTATGGCCCTCAGACTGCATCACTATGGAATGACAAAGTGCAGCTGGATCAGGCCTTTCGAAGCAATTCCTTAAACAAGCCGTGAGTAATTACAAGTCTACAAGCCCTTTCCGAAAGAATACTGACCTGAGTGAGATACAACATGCCAACCTCTACGGCTCAAGTAGCCCACGAAGCAGTTGTTGGCTCAAAATCTGAAACCTCTCTTCCTCTAGAGATCATGTATCAGCCAAGGTACAATATTGACGCCAGATTCATGGAAACTGCAATGGGTTGGGTCATAAATGCTAAAAACCCAAATAATAAAGGCGCAGAAATCAAGTTCCGGTCAAACTCTTTCCGTAAACCGACGAAACCTCCTAATTGGAATGATCTCGGTTTCAGCAAAGTTACACTCGAGAATTACAGCGAGGTTGTCCCACGCATGCCGCTTTTCACGGCTGAAACACAGGAAAAGCCTACGTCTACAACCACGCCAACATACCGAGTGGGCTTGGGCGCTGAGAATGCAAGCGTCAAAGTGACGATCAAGGCCTCGGATGCTGCCGTCTTCCCCATCGATCCTGATTCATCATGGTAGGTGCTATACGAACGCACTTCCTATACGGATGTCTGCTTACACACACAGGGATATCCCAGACATAACTACGAGATATCCAAGATTGCGGGCCGATGCACCGAAAGATCTTTTCGATCCACTTGTTCTAGTCACTCATGTCTTTCTGGGGTACCAGGTCTCAATCAAAATGAAGTTGGACGAGACGAGCTTCAACGAAATCGACGAAGGACTCTCGAAGTGCAAAGACTACGGAGGGACAGCCAGTTTATTGGGGTTGTCCTTAGGACCCCAATCCACTGACTCTGTGGTCGGGTTCGAGCAGGTCCACCGGGACCCTGACGCAAAGACCCTAACTATCCCTCCGAGGGATAACTCACAGCTCACACTTATCGGACTGATGGGAATGCAGCTTGGTGCTCCGAAACCGGAGTCGTCTTCAAAGTAAGCCCAAATGAGGGTTTTGCTTCACGCTTGACTATCCATTTTTTTATTGTTATCTCCATATTTCGTTTACAACTGGTATAGGTAAACGGGGTGGTACTTGCTAGCTTAAGAATGTTTGCTTTAGTAGGCATACTACAGAGCAGATACATAGGAATAATAACGTTCGTCGAGGTAATTTTGTGGCCGGGCCTTTTGCAACCACCTGTGTCGTTGGTCTCCTTTGCGGTTCGCATAGAAATGTAACAAGAAGAGTGGCTTGCTTGACATTTCTATGGATAGTGACAATACACGGGAGGCAAAGACACCTACAAGGCTATTACTGTAATAGAAGGAAAATGATATAGAATGTCTCGTATAGATATACATTAAGTGAGACCAATCCAATCCATAATGGTTGACATACACCGCTTATAGCTGGCGGAAACCGGCATATGGCTGGCTGAGGCTGGTTATCTAGACTAAGACAGTGTGCGTAATTGATCGGTTCACTTTAGAATAAGAAACTGCTTGACCAAAACGCTCTTGAGAAGCAGGAATGAGCAGCTCCACTACCAAGAAAGAACTGACCTTGTGCGCTTAAATTCGAGACATGCTATTCTGTGAGAACAGAGACGAAGGGCCGGCAATTCCAGTTCATTCAATCAAACCCGGAGTGCGCTAAGCGGTATTGCAGCTCATTCAGCGGTGAGTCGGCGAGGATTGTGGACCTTATTCAAACAAGCGATTATTCACAGGAATACCAAGCATCTTTTGGTGACAAATCCAATTGTAGCAGCTTCTGCAGTAACCTAAAGTTGCTCCTCCAACATGGGGCTTGACTGAACTTGTCTTTTTATAGCCACCTCAGATCCATCCACTAATATATGATCCAAACAAAAGAATGACCCTTCGACAGAACATAGCAAGCTAGTACGTTGTGATCAAAGTCAACCATACCTCTAGCAGTGCTTAGTACTCGGTAATCTTGCTGCTAATAACATCAGGATTCCAGGTGTACTTCCCGGCCTGCTCGTCTTTCTTGAACTTAAAGACGGAGATCTGGTCGTTGCCCTTGTGTTTCTTGCCGTCCTCAACAGCAAAAACCCTCAGATTGTAGTCGCCGTTAGAACTAATGTTGACAGAGGCAGAGATGGAAGTACCAGCGACGATCTTGAACGGCATGCTGACGTCGATATAGACTGACAGAGATCCGATGTACCAGTCGCCATCACCAGTCTTGCAAACCTCTCGGAGCTGCTCAGATCCCCTTGAGACGTAGTACGCACGAATCTGTTCCGAGTTAGTTGGGCGTGTTGCTTAGATGGTAGGCTTATCAACAACTTACCTCGATGGCGTTTTGTTTATTTTTCCAGGTAACGGCGGCAACCTGCTTGTTCTTCTCAGACACAATAATGCCTTTATTCTTGTTCTCCCTCGTGTCCCAAGCGCTGTCAATCTTTACAACCTTGTAGTCACCGACACCATTTGAGTTAGGAGACTCGAGATAGCTCAACCTGTTATCGTCATTCTCGTCCGGAGCGACGTAGAACAAGAGACCGTTCTTGCCGGTGTCGATGGCTACGACGTCTTCGGGAAGAGTCTGGTGGACTGTTTAGCTACGGTGCGGGAAAATATTGGAATGAATTGGTCTACTTACGATGCCCATGTTGCTTGGTCTTGAGTGTTGAATTGGATGTTGGGATGTGCTGCTAGGATTCTGGAGTCCGTCCGAAGGCTGTTGCTTGTGAGAACAAGAGGCTTTTGGAAAAGGAGAAAATGTGCGTAAAGATAGAGTCTGTTTGGGAGGTGCGGTACTGATCTGAAATGAGAAGGAATTGTGAGTGAAAGTTGTCGATGTTGTGACTGCTGAGGATGCTGATGGGGCGGGGGAAACGGTAAGATTTATAGTTGTGCCGTCGTCCAGAGCGGTCATCAAAGTCATTGAAGATCTAGGCCTCTGTTCGCTTGGGCTACTTGGGAGATGCAGCTCGTCGGGCATGGTGCTCTGGCATCAAAGAGGGGGCGATGAGAGGCCAGAAACGACAATAGCCAATGAGGCAATGATTCCGACTGGAGAAAAGGGTAACTTCACTAGTTATGTCGAAGGAGGAAATGATTCGAATGTGATATCCCAAGTGGCGCGAGGTTCTCAGCTCTCAAGATACTAAGGTGGCTTCAAGAGTAGCCGTTTTGGTTGCTTTATGATACCTTTTGCATCAATATATCCGCCACGTAGGAGACCTTCCAACAGAACGGAGGGTAGGGTGCGTGCAAGAAATCCAGAAAAAGCAAAGTACTAGACTCTAGAGTCGAGATCTACGGAGGCTCTGGGTGCAGATGTGTTATTGCACAAGTCCACGTTAGATTCGTGTTAGTAATTTTGAATAAAGGTAACACAAAACTCTTGGATGTTCTGGGAGATTCAAGTACCTAGTCAAGACGAATCCCATTGTAATCTTGGAGGCCAATAACACGATTTAGTAGCCAGACAACGTTGACAATACGAGGGCATGGAACGAGTATTGTGAATCACTAGAGCAGTTTATTGAGAAAACGATAGCCGGCGATAAATGCCTGGTAGTCAAGTATGCCTCTGTGAAGACATGATTTAGTGATATGCGAGAGATATGGCCATTGGGTTAGCTAGTTCGTAATCGATATGATCAATGTGCACGGGGGCCCCCGTGGCTTCTCTCCGGCCATTTTGAACGGCTCAGTGTGACTTTTACATCCTTGACCAATGTTCGACCCATCACATGGCAAACGCGCATCTGTAGAGTAAATAGTGTTCGAGTTGAACTACAGACTCCCTTGATTGGCACACAACGCAGAGATCGTTCTAGATAGAAACTGCATCAATAGGGGATCCGCAGCTCTGATTGTCGTGCCTCACTGGACATCTCAGTATCGAAAACTTCGAAGTAACCTTTCCTTGGCAACAGGCCACCCGAAATTGCCGCCACGTTATCACATTCTTCGCGCTATCACCTCGGCCGGACCTATTGCCCCGCAACGTAACACGACCGTGCGTAGTCGTATGAAGATATTCAACCATTAAGGAGGCTTCTGATACCCTAGGGATGAAGTTGGAAAGAAGTCCAGACTCGCGGCGACAAGTTGCCCTGCATGGACGTGATGGCCGATGGCTAGCTGAGATGATACCATTCCTGCGACCTAAGTTCCTGTCTCGCTTGGCTCTACTCTTTTGATCTCTAGCTCTGGTAAAACGAGCGCTGAGTTGTGACATGTGGAGTATAAACAATATTGTCTTTGTTGCTTTAGACTTAACCGCTGTGGCATAAACCATGCAGACCCTCAATTGCCTTCATCACGCCAATATGGCCATCACACGCAATGCAGTGGGGCTAGCCAGTCAATGGCTAGCAGGGTACACGAGAACTTCATAATTATGTTCAGGGTCCTCACAGGCAGATCGTATATAAACCAATAAGTGAACATAAGTTCCCGTGTGGCCTGGTGTTTACTTCACAAATACCTCGTATAAACAGAATATTATACAGAATGATTTGTAGAGGCTAGGTAATAAGTACTTGTCATACTCCTTTAGAGTGACTACGCAACGGGCCGCTGAGACAACCCGGTCATCCGACTCCTCCCCGCAGCCAGCCAGCCACAATTGCCGAAGCTATCCCCACAATAGACTGCAGCTAGCCACCTCCACAACCGAGACTGTTTGCAGTAATGGCTTAACCGTTATAGTCTATGTCAATGCCCCGTAATTCGAGCCTTTCCTCTCGCGTCTTCTCACGCAGTCTGCAGGCCGGTGAACATACGATGTGCAACGCACAGACCACCAGCTCTGCCATCCTTCTCCTGTCTTATTCCTAGCCACGCGTGATGGAGGTGACCAAGTGTTTGTGGCGTGCAGAAGCTCGAGGCTTAATAAGAAATAAAAGCTTCGGATGGTTCCAGACCGAAGGCTAAGATACGAACCTGTGCGGAAATATGCCGCCGGTACTCGCTACAATGAGAATCAGATATCTACGAAGTAGACATACCTGATGAGATATCATGGAGCAATGACAAAGACTCAGCTGCTTGGCTGAGTACTGCTTGCAAGGTTAAAATTTAGGCTACTAAGTCACATAAATAGGACACGATAGAGGTAAGATCCAGGTCTGGCACCAGAGTCTCGTGGAACAGCTATCGCGAGTCCTTTCTTCAGTCGTAGCATCTACTAGCTAGAAGCCATTGCGTTGGACATGAGTACAGTTTGGATGTACCGGGCGATCTATTTGATTCGTGTGACGTGCTTTCTCCTCAGGCTCTAATCTCTTGCTTTGATCAAAAAGACTCTCCTATTCTGGAAAAAGGAGGCTGGCTGAACGTTTCTTTGCATGTTTCTATCAGGACAAGATTGTTGATAGTGTTACTTTAAGTTGACAGACCTGACAGCTGATGCTTGCATCGCACGCCTTACTCGATATGTATCGCTGGAATGATATATCGGACCCCAGCCAGGTCTCAGCCGAGCACGACAGCCTCGTATCACAGCTGCAACATAGGTTACTAGACAGCCGCAGGAGCCTTTTGTCCTTCCTTTTCGTTTAGTCCACGGCTCCCAAGCTTTTACCATCGCCCGTTATGGGAAATGGCGCTGCAACTCAGGATAAGCAGGACCAGTTGAAGCGACTGTGGACAGCTGAGCTATGGAATGGCGGCCGCTGACCTGTACTGTACTGACTTTTCTTTTATGTCAAAGACATCTGATTAGGGCAATGGAGATGCAGCTTGTTTATCAAGCGACTCCCCGAACAGCGCTTTCAATGGCCTTCCTCCTCCTGCATTGTCTCGTCATCTACTCTATCTTCATTGTATCACTTGACTGCCCCAACATGTTAAACAACTGGCTCCTGAAGTTGGATCTTCTGGCTATGGCAAGCCTGCTAAGGCTGGTTACCGCTGGCGCTGGTTCGTTCTCTCTTCCTTTGATCTCGAAAGATCCATCTTTATGCACACTGACACTGACAATACATACCTCATTGTAGATCAAGTTGCTGCTTACGGCAGTGTTGTCCAACAACAGCCACTCAACCCACCAAGCGCGGTTGCGAATGATAGCTTGACTATCGAGGGCGAGGAGCTTCTCGATGAGTGTGACCCGACGATTTCCATCTGCGGGACGACAGCAGACGTCAAGGTCATACGTACACACAAGAGCACAAGCTACGTCACAAAGGTCAACGAACATGTAGTCATAACTGTACGAATCCTCATGAGCGTTTCTAGCTTCTACGTTGTACTGATGCAAACATAGACGCTCCCCACGTCCACCCGTACTGTTTTCGAGGTCATAGTCTCAACAAACACCACAAGCATAGAAGGTATTTACTCCTTGCAACGAGTTAAGTAATATTCCTTACTGAGACATAACCCAGGTCAATGCCGTGACACAATCGTCTACGAAGAAATAATTCCGACTACCGTCGTCGTTGAGATCAACACCACCACGACCCGAGAGTTCGTGCCCATCGTGCCCACTACCGTTACCACTGTTTCATGGGTTGAACACAAGAAGATCTCCCAGTGTATCATCAAGAGAACAAGCACTGGCCTGGCCCCTGGGCCAGGTTATGGCTCTGCTGCATCACCTCCTAGCCCGCCGTCTCAACATCCTCCGCCACCGGCAAGCTCTGGGGGCAACTACAATTCCGGCCAGCCTGCTCCAAGCATTCCTCCTGCCGGAGGGTCTTCAGGTCAAGGTGGTGGAAGCCAAAGGTATGTACATGTCGATGAGCACTTCGACCAACGTCCCAGGAACTTCGCCGACGTCTGGCTAACAGTAGATCTTCTAGTTCTGCACCATCTTCCTCTTCCCAGCAGTCGTCCTCCACCACCTCTGAAAGCGTGTCCGGGAGCATGTATGGAAGCGCATCTGGAAACTTTTCTCGGGCCTCAGGAGCTTCAGCTAGCTCAAGTGCTTCAGGAGCTTCGCGTGCCTCGGGTGCTACCTCGTCCACTTCATCTTCGACCTCGCGAAGCACTCCTTGATTCAAGATTAGTAATCAAACTTCATGCTGATGGATACAGTCTCGTGGAAACTTCGTATTAGCAACTTAGGTTCAATATTGTGAAGCGGGAAATGGAGCAGTGTATATTCTCACGTCCTGTACCATCTTTTGTGATTGAGAAGTGTCTTTTGATCTTCGCCTTATGTATTCCTATTTAGATATGGGTCATCCTTAGTATTGCAACGGTGTTATTCATATAATCTCATTATCCTGCCTGTCAAAGTGAAGGCTTTCGTCGTAATAACTATATAGTAGATTGCTGCCCATAAGGTTAAGCTCCAGGCTGCCAACACCGATGATGAAGTCACGATATTTATTCTGTCACTAGGAATTAGCATCTGTGCACCATGCACTAAGCATGCTCTCTTTAGTTATATTTTGCATCTTCGAGTTAAGTTGACATTATCATCGAATCAGGCGAAAAAGAAAATGGTGCTAGGATATCATCGTTCTCCCGGAAGGATATTCCGCGGATCAGTTTCAGAATGTTACTGGCCAAGTTATCGTAAGTACCTTAAGCAAAGCTTCCCGCGGGAAGTCTGTCTCCCGGGCTCCATATTTCTTGTCTTATCTCGCATCCATCCTACTCGGCCGAGCCGGAACTTCGGTTTCAGCTGCTCCGAAAGCAAATCCCTTACATACGACGACACAGTTGAGATGGTCTACGGACAGGGTTGCTTCAGCACGATATACTTATTAACTGTCGGTAACCTGAGGTATTAACAGAGTTATCAAATAGCATATACTAAAAGTGAACTGGTCAACCTAGGAAGTTTCGCATTAGATTAATGAGGATCAGGAGGCTCAAGCATGAGATAGAATATTCTGTGGAATTAAAGCTAAGGCCAGTCCAGACTCCCATCCGTGTCAGACCTCTTCATAGTAAACTCAGCTGGCTGAGTTACATTGATCATGATCGGCTCCTTGTTCATCTTATCATCAGTCCTGTCATCTAAAGGCTTGCGAAGAAGTTCTTCCGTGCTACCTTCAAACTATTTCCTGATGATAGATCCCTCATTAATCCCAATTCTGTAAGTCTTGTCGTTGTCGAGATTCCCTGCCTTCCACCATTTCCAAACCTTAGGTTGCGCTTCGATTGCCTCCCTGTATTCTTTGGCTGAGCTTCACGGCGCGAGTTGGATGCGTCCTACTCCACTGTCCATGCGTAATATAGATGCTTGTATAGTATATTTCTGTCCAGGATGTAGCGTCAGGAAACACTCTTTGCTGTCCTCTCGCAAAAACCCTTCGTGACCGGGCCCGCAGATAAAGATTTTGTTTCGACGAGCCTCGGTGCCGGTCGCGGTGTCTGTGAAATTCGGTCCACCTTTACTCATGGGTGAGTCGAGGAGACGGATATTTTTAGTTGTGAAAGTTATTGCACGATTGTATTGAAGGAAAAGGTCAATCGTGATCGTATGGTCGTGGTCAGACTCCAAGTCAAAGACAGGAGATGAAGTGGAAATATGTGCTTCAATGCAAGGCATAGTGAAGAGTTTCTAATGGACACAAGGGTTTAAAACCGAGAAGATATGGTACTCAAAGAATCGCTTGACTTGGAGTGAAAGATAGGTCTCGGATGAGTTTACATCAGTGATGCGGCCTTCTAGGCATCAGTTTGGGAGTTTGCAAATGCTTACGATGCGTGCTATGATCTCATGACTTAATTGATAGTTAGTTATGACAATTACATCTATAGCTGTTCATTTGAACTACGATAACACCACTTAAGGAATACTTCAGCCTTGGTAAGTAATCGATGCCGGCGGTGTAAGTTTATGTCCCTCACATCCGCCTGGTATCATCATGTGAAAGGTACAGGGTAGGCCAAACTCATCTCAATCTCCAAACCGCAGCACGTTTTCTAAAGAAGCCTCATACCATGATAACCACCAAACACGTCTTGTACCTGATAAATAATATCATACTATCATCCCGCATCTATTGAAAATCAGGTCACAGCACTCTCGTGCAATAATCCACGCGCTGTCTCCAATGGGTCGATAAGACTGCCAACTTCAACATCCGTCCCCTCAATTTAGCGCCAGCCGATTGGGCGGATAAATACATTCAGCCCAACCGGGTATCACCAACATGCATTTGTCCACAAGGTGCGGGAACATAAGTATCAACTCAGCTGCCGATGCCAACTGCCATCTCGAAAAGGTCAAGCTTCTCTAACAAGTCAGAGACAAGATACTGCAGCCACAATGTCGCCCTCCAACCCCATCATCCCTGGCTTCTCGCCTGATCCGTCCATCGTCAAGGTTGGCGAGTGGTACTTTCTCGTCAACTCCACTTTTCACATGTTTCCTGGTATTCCCGTTTATGCCTCCAAGGATCTTGTGTCGTGGAAGCATATCGGTAGGGCCCATATCTTATCGTGTGTATTGTGCTGACGGATGTAGGAAATGTCATTAGTAGACCCGGGCAGGTTGTTCTTAAGCAATCGGAAACTGAAGTCAACCGTATGCCCGATGTTGGAGAAGTAATGCTCGCAACAGGTGGTCTTTTTGCGCCAACAATTCGCTATAACAATGGTACTTTCTACGTTGTTTGCACGAATGTCGTGAGGGCGACGGAGGATACTCGTTACGCTCTGCAGAACTTCATTGCTACAACCCAGGATATCTGGTCAGGTCACTGGAACGACTTGATCTGGTATGACTTTGACGGCATTGATCCCAGCATTTTGTTTGACGATGACGGGAAAACGTATATCCAGGGCTCCAAGTCGCCTGGACCGTACACCAGAATCGCTCAGTTTGAGATTGATATCGCGACGGGCAAGAAGCTATCTGAGGAAAAGATCCTCTGGGAAGGTACTGGGGGTGTTTACCCAGAGGGACCACATATCTACAAGCGAAATGGCTGGTACTGCCTTATGATTTCCGAGGGAGGAACTCACGAAGACCATATGATCACCATGGCCCGGTCCCGCGATGTCTGGGGTCCTTACGAGCCATGCCCCGAAAACCCAATCTTAGTCCCAGCAAGCAAAGACATGTACGTTCGCCATACAGGCCACTGCGACGTTTTTGAAGATGAGAAGGGTCAATGGTGGGGAGTTCTTCTCGGAGTCCGCAGAGATAAAGATGGAAGATACAACATGGGACGAGAGTCGCATCTCACACCCGCAAAATGGACCGACGATTGGCTCCGTCTTGAATCCGTCGAGGCTGAAATCAACACATCCCGGCTCGCCAGCGCAAACGCAGAGCAGGGATTGACAGCAGTGGAGGGCGTGGATTTCCTGTACATCCGAGACCCAGTTTTGGAGAACTACAAGATTGACAGCGGAAGCAAGACGATCAGTGTAACATCATCGTCCGTCGATCTGTCGCATCCACAGGAATCACCTAGTTTTGTGGGTAAGCGACAGCGTCTACACGCAGGTCAAAGCAGCGCTACATTCAGGATCAACGCATCTAAGGTCAAGACCGGGCTGGCAGTATACAAAGACGAACACCGTTACTTGCGGGTCTTTTACGACACCGCTGAACGAGCGGTAGTTTACGAATTCGTCAATAACGCCAAGGATCTTAGAAGGACGGAACAGCGCGCGTTTGACAGGGATCTGGACACCATCCAATTCCGCGTTGAGTACACTGAGCAGGAATATCGGGTATTTTACACAGCCGGGAAAGATTGGGAACATATTGCGACGCTTGATGCGCTCGATATGACTGGGCCTGACTTTGTAGGTCCCGTTATCGGCGTGTTTGCCTTGGCGCAGGAGAGAGTCACGGTTGAAGTCGTCGATCTGCAGGTAGAGTAGATAAGCACTTTCCAACGCCAAGTCAATTAAGATTGAATTCGGCTCGGCTACGCTCCGAGCTTTGTATATCCGGTTCCAGCCTATTGGTGTGAAATGCATGACTCTCTAACACATGACTCTAATTACTGTTGGTCCTTGATTAAGCTTTCAGCCTAACATTTAACCGCTGAAGCCCAACAGGCTAATTGACCTCTACGCCTGCGCCTGTCTATCACATTAATTAACCGCTTTTCGCCAATTGGACATGTAAATTCCCCATGGGGATGATTTTCGTTCCTCGTAGCTCGGATAAAGACATGCGGGGAAAGAAGCTTCAATTTGGGGTAGGCCGAGCCAATGGCTGAGCGTGGAGGGTCCCTGGAAAGGTCTGTTGGTTTTGACTACTTGGATAAGTAGAGATACTGAGTCAGTGATATAAAGATACCGCGTGTCCCCAGTGTTGATCGTTTCTCTCAGATCTTAACTCACTGATACTGGTGAAAGCTATAGGCATCATGGGTCTTCTCACTCCTCCTCAGCGGACCCAAAAGGTCATTCCTGATAAGCCAGCCAAAGGACATTTCTTCTTTGCTGGCAAGGAATTTGCTCGTGTGCCTTGGTGGAAGAGGTCTAATATGCGAGTTTTGTACTTTTACATTGTTATTCTCATTCTTACCAACACTGCCAATGGTTTCGATGGTAAACTCCACGATGCCACTACTTCACTGAGATAGGCTACTAACATTATCAGGTTCCATGATGAACGGTCTTCAGACCCTCTCCTACTGGCAAGAGTACTTCAACCACCCTCGTGGTTCCATTCTTGGCTTGTTCAACGCCTCTATGAGTCTTGGATCTCTTATTGGTCTTTTTGTGGTGCCTTATCTGGTCGATTGGGCTGGCCGTAAGGTTGGTGTACAAATTGGCTGTATTCTCATGCTGCTCGCCGTTGGTCTTCAAGCTGGAGCTCAGAACTTTGGAATGTTTGTTGCGGCGCGTATCATTCTAGGTTTTGGAGATTGCATTGTTCTCGGATCGGCCCCTCTTCTCATCGCTGAGATTGCCCATCCTCAAGATCGTGCTATTCTCGTGACGTTGAGTGGTGCTTCTTATCACTCCGGTGCTTTCATTTCTAGTTGGGTCACGTACGGTACCCTTCAGATCAAGGTATATCACTTTCGCATGCCGAAGAAGAACGTGTTTTAATACTGACATTTGCTCAGAGCAACTGGTCATGGAGACTTCCCAGTCTTCTCCAGTCCATCTGCAGTATCATCATCCTCATCGGCATCTTCTGGATGCCCGAGAGTCCTCGTTGGCTCCTCAGCAAGGATAAGCATGACGAAGCCCTCAAGGTCCTCACTCACTACCACGCAGAGGATGACCCCGATGATGAATTCGTCCAGCTTGAGTTTAGTGAAATCAAGGCCGCCATCGCACTTGACAAAGAGGTCGGACAGACAGCCTGGGTTGACTTCCTCAAGACTCCTGGTAACCGTAAGAGAATCGGTCTCATCACTGCCCTTGGTTTTTTCAGTCAGTGGAGCGGCAACGGTTTGATCTCTTACTATCTTAAGGGTATCATGGATGCTGTCGGTATCACGAAGGCTGAGACTCAGCTCGGTATCAATGCAGGTATGAAGACGCAGGGTTTGATCATTAACACAGCCTTTGCGTTCTTCATTGATATTTTCGGTCGTCGACCTATCTATCTTACCTCGACCATCGGAACTTGCGTCATCTTCACTTTCTGGACCATTGTTTCGGCCCGATATGATATTGATCCCAACAAGGCCCTTGGCTATGCCTTTGTCGCGCTGACCTTTATCTATGGTCTTTTCTACGACATCAAGTGAGTACCCCTCTCTTACGTTCCCCGCCCTCAAAGCTAACAACGTGCAGGTCTGGTCTCATGGCCAACTACACCACTGAGATTCTGCCCTACGGTCTCCGTGCCAAAGGTTTCACATGGCTCAACTTCTGTGTCACCGCCGCACTCTTCTTCAACCAGTACATCAACGGGATTGCTCTGGAGGCTATGGGCTGGAAGTACTACACCATCTACTGCGTCTTCCTCGGTTTCGAGGTGTATGTCATTTACTTCTTCCTCATCGAGACCCGCTATACGCCCATGGAAGAAATCGCCAAGTATTTCGATGGCGATGCGGTTGATGTTGGTGAGGTCGCTAGGGCTGATATGAAGGAGAGGGGTGTTATGATGACTGAGGTGGATTCTAAGGGACCCCGTGCTACTGAGATCGAGACTCGTTAGAAGGAGTGAGATGGCTTTGCGAACATGGGAATGATGACAGGACCAAGGATGGAGAAAGGCAACATATCATGAGTATACCCGAGAAGGTATGGAAGTTGTTAGTTGTAGTAGCAATCCACTTCTCAATGAGAGTATCACACAGTTCTCGATTCAGGATCCAGTGGCAGTTATCCAAGAGGCCAGTGATTAGATATAGTTCATATTATTGGGCCGAGAGATACCTCCAGCGTCCATCTCAGCAGAATATATATACAAGAAACTTTTTCATATGAACCATAAAGGCCAGCTTGACACTATCAACACACAAGAAATAAAACAGCCTCAGAGCCTCTAGCCCTGCCCCCCTCCACCATGCTACTCAATCGCCTCAGAAGTTGGACTTGGCCTTGGTGACGACACCAGACTTGAGAGCAACGTCCTTGACAACGACCTTCTTGTTGTTGACGCTCGTGACACGGACCCAGGCAGTGTCGTTGGGCAGCGTACCCTTGAGGATCCACATGTTGGGATCCTTGAGAGTGGTCGCCTTCCAGGTCTTGCCGTTGTCGCTGCTGACCTCGACGGCCTTGACGCGGTGGGTGATGTTCTCGATGGTAGCGGCGAACCAGTACTTGGAGGCGCCACCGTGCATGTGGACCTGGAGAGGTGATTTGAGAGGGCAGGCAATCCACTTCCACTTGATACCGTCGACACCGCCGCCGGTCATGCCGTTGGTGAGTTTGGACCAGGTGGCGGGGGTCATGTCGAGATGGTTCTTGTCGCCGCCAGTCTTGTTGGTGACCTGTACCAGTCTGATTAGATATCTACATATTCCGTCGCAGTTAATTTGGACTTACCATGATCTTGAGGGACTTGCCCTTGTATGAGACCTGAATGCATCCACCGCAGTTGGCGCCATCCTTCCAAATATCCTCAGAGACACAGGTAGTTCCGTCAATACCAGCAGGCAGGTCGTAGCCGACAAAGCTGCAGGCACCCTTCTGCCAGCAGTCCTCCTCAGTGCAGCCATCGCTGTCTCCGTATCGGGTGCCGAGACCGGTGTAGACGGGGTTCTTGGAAGTAGCAGCGGCGTTGGCAACCGTCGAGGCTGCGGCCAAGAGGGTGACGAAGTAAGTAGAAAAGCTTCCGAACATGTTTGCGTTTATGTTAGAAATGAATGAATGTAATGTCGAATGACGTTGTTGTAAATGAATGAATGAAGAAATAAAAGCTTGGAAAAAAGAATGTGTTGATGAGATTGGATGTTTGTTGGTGGTTAGAGCGTGTCTAGTCTTATATACAACCAACATTCCAGAACACCACCAAGTAATTTCCTTGCTGATGAGCTGACTAGGTCCTCGATGCTGACGAGGTTTTTACTAAGTGCATCGGTCCCTAGCTGTTTCCAATACCGAACCCCTGTATTTCCCAACTGCCATTTCTCCAGGATTGGTCTGGACTCACAGACATAAGAGGGGGAAATCGAAAGGCACAGCCGTGATGGTTTCATTCAACGATCCGTCTAATATCAAGATCGTGTTATTGATGCCGGTTTACCGTGATAGTTTGCGCTACTGTGTTTCAGACTTGACAGTTTTGGCAGGATGCCAATCAAACTAAGCGAGTGCATCCCTGTCAGGCCTCGATAGCCGGCTTCTGCGGAGGGAAGGCCGGTGGACCGTTTCGTGCGGCTCCGAGGGGTAGTCTTATAGAAAATATGTTTTTATTGGAGCGCAAGGCGATTGTGGATGATTTAATGTTTTATTACGATACGGTATATAGCTTAGCGTGGGTGTAAGCGAGGAGGTGAACGAGGATGAACGAGAGAGCAAGAAAACTAAATCCGAGCCACAGCTGCACTCTAATTGAATGCCGAGTTCCATGGCATAACTTTACCCTGAGACTTAGCATTTGGATGCACTGACGCAGAATCAAGAAAATGGTTACATCGATCCGATCTGGTAGACTAGCAATACTTTAAGTGAGACAATTCGGTGGATCACGATAGCTGAACCTCATTTGTCTGGACAATACTCCGTAAATAAAACTGACTCGGCAGAGTAGCATTATATCCACGATCCCTACGACGCGAAAGCCGTTGAGATTCCAATATCCGACAGCATGGCAGACGTGGGTCTGGCTGAAACCGCGCCTTGGCAAACAAATTGCCGGGCGCCTGAGGTCAATTTGCGAGAAGTTTCGGGGTTTGATTGAACAGCTGGGATGATTCATCTTGAGCTAGGGTTTTTGGGGGCTACTGCAGTGATGCGGATATCGCTGCTGACTCTCGCATCGTGACACTGCAACTGCTGACATTGGACCTATGCAGCTAAAAGGGGACATAAATACAAAAAGTTGAGCCAGTATTGTTGGACATCAGGATAACTACAGTCTCTGCGTAACGACGGAAGCTCGGGAGCCTTCAGCTACACGATGCCGAAGTCAATGACAAGCTACGGATAAATTCAGGTCCTTTCGTTACAGCTCTACTGGGATAGTCCCGGTCAAGGTTTCTGGCGGTAATATGCTTCGCATCGCCAAGTACAGCTGATGTGCCGGTGTCTTGATACAATAAACAAACGGAAAATCGACCGAGCCTTCAAAGATGCTCGCCGTTGCATCCCAAAACGACTTTTATGAAAGCAACTTGGATTGATTCAACTACTGAACAATGAGAGTCGGAATAACTTTGAGCTATCAGGCGGCACTGTCAGGCTATGTTCAAGAAGACTGCAATATGGGCTGATTAAAAAAATGCCACGCACGACTCGTCACCAATGCCGCTTACGCAGTAACATACAATATAATTTCAGCTTCTAAACGATTTCTCCTACACCTGAAACTTGAAACCCCAGGGCTAGATTGGGTGATAGTGACATCCAGTAGCGGGCGCCAAGATGCGAAACGTGGGGTTTTTCATCCCAAGTGCCCCCTGTAGGTTTTGAGATACCATCAGCACCACATACGGAGTGCTTCAGCCGCAAATCTTGGCCGATACCATAGCTTTTTAGATATTCACCGTGTTCTCATGGCGCGCAAACGTCGCATGGAAAACTCGCTCTTCCGTGGAAGGGCTATTATTGGTAACTGAGTCAGGGGCTTTGGCGACCGCTCTGCCGCGGGAAAAGACCAAAGGTTCTTGTGGACCAGCACCAAGTACTCCTCTTACGACATGCGACCTCCAATATGAGTTCATCTAAGAGATCAATTTATGAAGCGTATACTTGCGAAAACAGATGAACTTCTTGCCATCGCGAGAAAAATATATTACAAGAGCGCATGCCAATACGTGCTAGGGGTTTTGCTGCTCAAGTACATCTCACTGCTTATTCCCGATACAATCTATGCCAACCGTGACCAGCTCGGTGCTACAAGATCCCGTTTCTAGCCTCGCTTCTTAAAGCATCTAGAACATTATAAAGATCCTTCATCTACTTCCGATAAAAGCTTTTGGACATGTCCCCAATTTTGATAATACCGCTGCAAATAGGTGCGGATAGCAGGCATCTCATACGTGGCACGAATGTCTATCCACCACCTACATTCGCGTGCCCTAGTATACCACAGGTAAAAGAGCGTAAGGGCTATCGGATCTTTCCCTTCAAGTAAAGTTTTAAATTCGCCCCGCATCTTGGTTGAGACCTTCAAAGCTTTGCCGAGTGTAGCATGACCAACAGGTATTGTTAGCAGTTCAGACAAGCCATGTGCAACCCTAAAATAAGGATTGTTATATGCCGTAGAGGCTTCTCCAAGCATACAAAGCTGCCTCAGCTCCACTAGTACATCATCAATACCTTCGATGGGCAAGAACTGATGCATTGTAACAAACGTGTCGGCCATTGGCATAAAGATACTTGTTGCTCGTAGAGGGTTTACTAAGTGCCATAGTCTCATCTTGCCAGCTGCAAGTCCTAACCACTCGAGGTCAGAAGAGTCCGGCGGTCCAAGAGGCCAAGTTTCCTCCAAGGGACACGCATTAACAGACGAGAAGGCAAGGATGCCAAGCATGCTTGCTGCGGCCCAGATAGGATCCTTGTGTTCTTCTTTGATAGGCTGGCTCAGCGATTTGTTGAATAATGAAGTGCATTGAGACCAGTGATACGTTTCACAAAATGATCGACGATGGGCTGGCGTTACTCCAAGGTAGCGATCATGGACAGCCGTCATGGCCAACATACCATGCAATAAAAATGGATGCTGCAAGACAATTGTAAGTTATTTGTTTGTTTACTTTAGTCATGCACTCACTTTGAAAGATAACTCCAACAGGTAACTGTTGTGTGTCTCTACTGTCTCTGATCCGCTAAGAGAGTGTAGGGTTCTGCACTGGAAACGATTGAAAAGGTCTTGGCCATTTGCATTGAGCATGTAGAAAGCTGTCTCATCTGCTACCCATATGTAGTTACCCATAGACGGCTGTGGTGATGGAATCGTATATCGCTTTGGCATGTTTTTCTTGGTTTGTTGCTCGGGAAGTGACTGGAAATCTGGTATGTTGAACCCGAAGTTGCATATGACGCCGTAAGTCCGGCACTTGACGCAACATGGCCTCGACTCATCACACTAAGTCGTGGAAGATAAGTCAACCAAGGCTGAAGAGGTAGAGGAATTTCCTCATTGGCTTTTTACCTTCACTTTCCTCAACTTGCAGTTCCGACAACCGAAACGCGACTTTCGACCACGTTGCATTTCCCGCCTCTCGGTGATTGGAATCATCCCTAAACCCATAATTGATGAATATTTAAACAACTGCTTGACAAGCTCTCGTTCGCTGTTATCGGTCTCGATGTTGATAAGCTGATGAAGAAAGGTTCGGCGGAGATTAGCATGTTCTTAAATCCGGTGAATTAATAATGGCGTCCGGAACGAACGGGATACGATCTTCATTTATCTGTAAGGAGAATTCTCACTAACCTCTGCTCGGGACTGCACCATCTTGATTGGTCAACGATAGTCCCACCTGTGATTAAAACGTTCCCATCAAACGAGACCATCATCTTCAACCAGGCGCCTTTACCTCCAATTG
Source organism: Fusarium acutatum (assembly GCA_012932015.1). Classification (NCBI taxonomy): domain Eukaryota; kingdom Fungi; phylum Ascomycota; class Sordariomycetes; order Hypocreales; family Nectriaceae; genus Fusarium; species Fusarium acutatum. The sequence continues at coordinate 87,966 of JAADJF010000119.1, read as the reverse complement.
GTATCAACTTTTTACCATGACAACGGTTGAGGTTGCCGAAAACCGAGAGTCCTAAGAAGTACGTACGGACAGACAATAGATATATAAGCAGTTCATAAGCCACATCATTTGTTCTGGACGAAACCAATTCCTCCAGTTCTTTCTATTTAAGATCCTAAAGAAATAGTCTTTCAATTATCTATCAACCTAGCCCTTTATTTGAACCCTATTTACAGACGATCTACCATCATGCGTGTTTTTGTTACAGGCGCAACAGGCTTCGTCGGCTCAGCTGTAGTCAAAGAGCTATTGGCAGCCGGGCACTCTGTCCTCGGCCTAGCCCGCAGCGACAAAGGAGTCGCGCAGCTCAAGGACCAAGGCGCCGAAGCCCTTTTTGGTACAATTGAGGACTTGGAAGTTCTCAAGAAGGGTGCTTCTGTGTCTGATGCCGTCATACATCTGGCTTTTGTACACAACTTTGCAGACTTTGTCGGTTGCTGCGCCATTGACCGTGCGGCCATTACTGCTATGGGTTCTGCTTTGGTTGCAGCCGGCAGCAGTCGTGCCATGGTCATTACTTCAGGCACTATGATGCTCGCTCAGGGAAAGCTGGGTTATGAGGACGACGAGCTTGATATGAGCCGTCCGATTGCAGCAGCTCGTGGGGCTTCTGAGAAAGTGTGTCTCGATTTTGCCAAGCAAGGTGTTCGAGCTAGTGTTGTTCGACTTCCTCCAACGACGCATGGAGCTGGAGGAGTTTCTGGGTTCATGGGCCCATTTGTGAACGTCGCAGTTGAAAAGGGCGTCTCTGCATATGTTGGTGACGGCCAGAATCATTGGTGCGCTGGTCATCGTGACGATGCGGCTAGATTGTACCGTCTTGCTATCGAAAAAGCAGAGCCTGGATCCGTTTTCCATGCCGTTGCCGAGGAGAGCGTGACAGTCAAGGATATTGCTACCGAAGTGGGCAAACAATTGGATATTCCTGTTATTAACATTCCTCCAGAGCAGGTGCCGGAGCATTTTGGCTGGTTTCAATTCGGAGCTATGGCTGATAACACTGCCTCGAGTGCGAAGACCAAAGAGGTGTTGGGCTGGAACCCTACTGGACCCACGGTTCTAGAGGACATCGAAGCTATAGTTGACTTTATGAAGTCTCATTCAGGCCAATGGTAATATATATCAAACATGTTAAACTTGACTTTCGGTCTAGTTCAAAGATGAGGTGCTATGTTTAGATCCATAAGCAAAAAAAAAAAAAACACCAGCTTGTGTTCTTGTTCATAGTTAGCTCATCGGGGCTGAGATACCCCTGTCAATAGACCTCTCAACTACGTTAGATGCGCGTTAGATGCAAGGTACACATCATCAGGCCCCACAAGTTCACAGATTTAATCAATCTCGACTTCAATAGCCTCTAAACTATTGGCATTAGCGTGGCGCCAATGAGTAATTCGCGTACAGCCAACACCACCTTCGGAGCTTTTTTGACAATTGACGGCGGGCTCTAAAAAGGAGGCGCCACGCCCCCAAAAACGTTGAATCCGTTCTGCAACCTCCCATTCGTTTTCTTGCGCTGTCTCAGTTGCTGCCACTCGTTTAATTAATCGTCAAAATGGTTCGCTGTTCTATCCTCGCCGTGGCTTTTGCCATTCTCGGAGCCGAAGCTGGCCCCTGCCGACCCACGACCGTGACGAGTGTAGCTGAGGCTTCTTCGACGATCGCTTCCGACACCACTGTTACTACCTTGGCTACCACTGCAACAACTGCCTTTTTGGAGACGACTTCTACCGTCCTGGAAGAGACTACCTCTACTGCAGAGAGCACGACGACGACCGAGGCGCCAGCCTGCGTCGAAACCCAAGTCGTCGTCAACCCCGGGTTCGATGACAGCGACAGCAGTAAATCACCTTGGTTTGGCGACGGCTCTCTCATCACCGACGGCGCCAACACCTTCCCCAACGCCATGCAAGTCCCACGACCTCTCTACATCTCCCCTGCGCTAACAGCACTCCAGCTCTTTCGTCTTCTCAAATGGCGGCGGCAACGCACAGATTTCCCAAACCCTGACCAATCTCGACGGCAACTACCGACTATCATACAATTGGGGCGTATTCTCCGGCGTCAACGTCGGCGCTGGCTTCGGGTGCAGTATCATTCCCAAGGTCGGAGACGCTGCCCTGCCTGGTGTTTATCCCGACGACTACACCGGCTGGACTGCAGAGAGCCAGACCTGGGGAAGCGGAAGCAACGCTGTTGCTCAGGCTGATCTATCGCTTGTGTTGCAGTGCTCTGGGGAGTATGATCAGCTTACGATCAATATTGATGACATCACATTGACGAAGCTCTGCGGTCCTCAGGCTAATTAAGAAGTGACCCAAGCTCTCCAGGCAAGGAGGCTATAGATGATGAACTGGTTGTCACATATTAATTACTCGCACGAGGATTTAGCTCTGCGCGATATATATTCCTTTCATTTTAAGACGGAATGATGCTGTCTATATAAGCTTCTACTTACATATATTATATTAATGAATGGCATGAGTTCACCTACCCGCTGGCCCAGAACGTCATATCCCCTGGGATCGAAAAGAGCAAAGAAAAAATTTATATAAATCTCTCCGTAAAACTACGTAGTAAGAGCCTATCCGTTATATCCTTACGTCACCGAGCGGCTGTGAGCAGCCTAATTGAGCCGCACAGCTGACACCGTCTTACCGCCAAGACACCATCATCTCCCTCTGCAAGATCTCGATGTATGCCTCTCTTCAGTTCTAAAAGGCTCAAATTAATGTGATTTGTAAGTCATAGACGTAATAAATGTTATTGGAAGTGGGATATATTACACAAACAGGATCCTAGAAGTGTTATCGAATGCTTCATCTGGCAGTTTTCTAACCATGATATGATAGATCCCTCCGTCATCTTAGAAGACCATAAGCTTACGTAGGATATCTCATGACTTGGGCTGGCGGGGGAGTGAGCAACATTGTGAATCATCATGCTTCCTCCCTTCGTGGAGGAGGGACAATGTTGCTCCGTTGACCGTCGGTCTTCACAGTGCCTGATTTAGTATAAATGTAGTGAGAAGCTCATTACCTGCTATTCCCGTTTTCCCAGATAGAGTTCAGTCCGATCGAAACTCTCAGCTAGAATGAAAACACTTCGGTATTATCTCTATACAACTCTCTTCGTGGGGAGCTCCCTCGCAGCTCGCGGAGGCCACTGCCCCCCTCTCGGCCCCGTCCTCCCTGCACCTATCCACCCCTCCACCCATTCTTCAGTCAAGTCGGCGGTAGGTACGATCCAAGCAAGACTTGAAGAAGAGACAGCTCCCTTCAATTTGTCTTCCATAGCAGTCGCTATAAAATCAACCTACGAAGATGACTACCTTTTCGAGTTCTCCAGCACGCCTCCAAAGGTTGACCCTCGTGGAGTCGATAAGGTAGACTCCGATACCGTCTTCCGCTTGGCCAGTCTATCAAAGGTTTTCCCGGCGTTGGCTTTGTTGAAACTTCACAAGGTTGATCTTGACGATCCTGTTACGAAATACGTTCCTGAACTGCGCGCGTTGAACAAACAAGCTCGAAAGCAGGATGCTGTTTGGGCGGTTGACTGGGACGAAATCACCATTGGGGCATTGGCATCTCACATTGGCGGTATACCAGCTGACTGTAAGTATTTGTCATAACCAAGAATTAGGATTGTGCTAATGAGTCTAGTGGCAACTGATGTCGAGCCTTACGGAGACTGGACAAGACTTGGCCTTCCAAAACCTGACCCGTCTAAAAGTCTCCACTGTTCAGGCCTTTTAGGTATCCCAGAATGCACTAAAGAAGGTAAGTTCTTATGACTTCCTAATTGAGCAGTGCTTATGTGTATAGACTTCTTTGAACGTTTTGGTGAAAGACCCCCTGTGTACGCACCCTACGCCGTGAATTCTGTTTACTCTAACATCGGATTCGCTATTATGGGGTTCATCATTGACAAGGTCAGCGGTATGTCTTCTGGAGAGTTTATCAAGAGAGAAATTTGGGATACCACTGGAATGGAGCACACATTCTACTCTAAGCCCGATGACTCGCTAGGTTTCATCCCCGTTGATGATGAGTGGTGGAACGCAACTCTTGGCTATGGTGATCCGTAAGTCTCTCCCAGACCCTATTTCTTTTAGTGGGAAACACTCACACAATTAATTGCAGAGCTGGAGAATATTATTCTTCGATCAATGATTTGATGGCCTTTGGAGACTCTATCCTCAAGAACAAACTGTTAAGTCCTGTTGAGACAAGGAAGTGGCTGAAGCCTGCTACGAGTACCTCGTCAAGAGGCATTTTGCTTGGACATCCTTGGGAAATATTCCGTGCCAACAACGTCACCAAAGACGGCCGCCTCATTGAATTCTACACCAAGGCTGGCGATATCACCACGTATCATTCACTTCTCGTATTAATTCCTGACTACAACCTGACCATCACCCTTCTCAACGCTGGTCCTGAAGTCAGCGGTGGGCTTCTCCAAACTCTCTTTTCAGAAATCGTCAAAGAACTCCTCCCTGCTATAGAAGAGGCTGGCAAGTATGAAGCAGCGAAGATCTACGGTGGTACATACACCGACGCCAAGACCAACTCCACTCTTACCCTCTCCGTTGACGATGAACCTGGCTTTTCCATCACGAACTTGACAGTTAGAGGTATTGACATCGCAAGCACATACCTCAGCATCGGGTTACCACCAACCTTTCCTGCACCCCCGGGAGAAGTACGCTTCCGCTTGTACCCAACAGGTCTCAAGAGCGATACTGAATCGTCGTGGCGAATGATGTACACTGTTGGGTCTGCAGAGGATAACGACGAAGCAAATGCGCTTTTTGCGTGGACTGATGGGAACTGTAATACTTGGGCATCTCTGGATCGTATTGTGTATCAGCTTTTGGCTCATGAGCATTTTGTGTTTACTGAATCTGAGGAGGGCAGTGATAGAATGGCTGAGAAGCTTGAGCTTGTTGGTTATAGGGTTGAGTTGCAGAAGGATGATTGAGATGGTCTAGGTTATGAATACAGGTTGATATGAAACTCAAGCACAAAGAGGCTCGCAGAAAGACTGAATGGCCCTGATGAATAGTTCCAGCCGTTAGTATTACAAAATTCAAGGGCCAAAGCTACTTCGTATATGTATAAGATGACACTAAGAAAGGGCTAGCTGCCATAGGCTAATTTGATTTTCTTTTTCATCCATTCATGTGCCTGGATGAGCTGTTAACCTCTCTTACAACTTCGATTCCTTGTGTATTCTGCTACCATCGATGATCCTCCATTAAGAGGATGGATAGTCAACCTCGATGGGCCGAGAAGGCACCAGCGTAGCCAGCGACAAATGCGGCCAAGTCAACCCACTAAAATTAAGGTTAACAGTCTGCGAGTACTGAATCTGTGTATAAGTCACAGGAATTGTCTTGGTTCCAGTGACAGGACCAGGAGGCGTGACAGAGAATGTCGGCAGCGGAGGAGTTGTCTTGCCCTGGATCGGCTTATAGGCTGGCTGTAGAAGTAGAGGTTTTCCAGGAGTATAGTCTTGAACCGTGATCTCAGACTTGATCGTCTCTACCCAGAATGTAGATTCCATCTGAACGGCGTTCGCATTAGGACCTTGGCTACTCGCTCCGACGAGGAAAGCGATGTTGGCTGTACCGCCGCCGGGGGTTGGAGCAAACTGGGTAGAGACCGTGAAAGTGTTGGTCTGGGTGATATTGAGCTGACTGTTTATGTCGAGAAGGATTTGAATTGGGTTGTCAAGAATATCCTGCGTGATTGTTCCCTGCTCAATAAAGAGACTGAGGTCCTGAGGCAGACGGGCCGTGTTATTAAGTGAGGCCGTCTGACTAGGCTTGATCTGGATATCCTTCGGGTCTCCAATCACAAAAGGATTGATTGGTCGCTGGCTAATTTGCGGTGGTCCCTCAGTTACGACTGGAGGATTACCCTGTGCGTTGATGGTAGTTCCATGAGGAATAGATCCAAGACGCACAAGCGTATTCCCCTCCACGGGATTGTTATTAGTCTGAGGAACATTCAACCAGAAGCCAGTCTCAGTGTGAATACCCGTCTTGGGACCATCACCTTTGCCCGTAGCTGTGTTGGTAACATCATTCACAGTCTGAAGATACGTGACACCATTGATGATAATGTCATTCTGCTGCTCAAGACCACGATTGGGGACTTTTCCCAATGGTTGAGAGAAAACGAGATCCTCTTGCGTCAGATTGAGTTCGAGAACTGAGACATTGGGAGGCGAGGGAGGGGCAGGGAGGACGGGATTTGTGAAGGTGGTAGTGGTGGGGGCGACAGAGTTTGGTCGGAAGATGTTGTTGAAGCCAGTTCCGGTCCAGGCTCCGGTGAAACTGGCCAAGATACCCAGAGGAGGATCAGGGTCGTCTCTTGGAGGAGGAGGGGTAGGGTCGAAGTTGACTTCGTCGTATTGGAAGTCTATGCCGAGGTGGATACCCGCACGCGACGATTCCTTGGTAGGAGCCATTATACTCGCTGTGTAATTTGAAAATTGTCTGAATGAATTGGAAGTGTTTGGAGTTCTTGGCGAGGGATATGGACTTTGTGCAGGAGATACTAATTGATCTTATATGCGCAGCGGAGTAGTTACTTGTTAGCACTTTGCCGGTTCAGATCAACACATGCCTCTTCGCAGTCGATCTATGCCACAGCAGTACAAGCCTACCTCCATAGCTTACTGAACGCAGTAAGGCTCTTGATCGGTTGCCATACCACCCAGTGGCAACGCTAACATCAAAGACACTTTCACTTCCAACGTGACGCGGCAGAAGCACGCTAACAGCTTCACATATCTCAACTCGGATGATCTTCCAATATTTACGTTCAGTGGCTGACTGAAAACGGTCTCCTCTTCTCCTCCCGTCCAGTAAGAACTCTCGAATTTGCAAGCTGAACGCCTGTGGCTTACTGGCACGTCAACTTCCCCGCAGCCAAGAATGAGGGCAAAATTGAATTGTTGCGCATGTCACTGGTCGCGGCCCGTCCCGGTGAGTCTAGATTGGTCGTATTTTAGTGCGCTTTGCCGTATTGGTCTGTCACATACCTGCAATGAAACGGGCACTCAGCCAGTTCTTGCTTGCGAATATTGGTGTTTTTATTGGCAGGTGAGATGGCAGCTGAAAATATTGGAATGCAGGTGTCCAGGAAGAGATGAAGTTTGTATTTTGGGTATTCAGCTGAGTGGTTTGGCGGCCTGTGTGATATTTCACATGTTGAAGTAGCCTCTCATGAAGGCTCGGACAACGGGTATAAAGAGCAACCCTCAAACTAGCTATCCTCGTTCCGCGTCCTTCATCAATCTACCAGTTCAAGCTTCTTCTCCTCTCTTCTATGACTATCACCACTAAAATGGAGCCATCCTTCCAAGGCAACCAATTCTTCCCTGGCACAGCTGCCTACAAGCGTGCCAACAACATCTACGCTACCTCCACCTACGGCGTGAGTCGCGACATGAATCCCTCCGAGATCCTCCAGCCCGCAAGTGTCGAGGACATCCAACAGGTTGTCAAAGCCGCTGCCAAAATGGGCAAACCCCTCGCCATCAGATCTGGCGGTCATCAATACAGTGGTGCATCGTCAACGGGCTCTCAAGGTATCCAGTTAGACTTGAAGCCTACCTTCCGCCGCCCCAACATTGATCTTAATATCCTTCGGGAGAACGGCAAGGTGTACCTTCGCTCTAGTGTCAGCTGGCAACTCACCGAGATATTTGACTTTCTTAAGGATAACGGCGTTTTCATGCCGACTGGCCAGTGCTCTACTGTCTGTCTTGGTGGACACGTTCAGACCGGCGGTTACGGCATGCTTGCACGATCATTCGGTCTTCTTGGAGATTGGGTTCGCGAGCTTGAGATCGTCGACTATAAAGGCGATATAGTCAAGGTCACCAAAGACTCTCACCCCGATCTATTCTATGGTTTTCTCGGTGGCAGCCCCGGTAATCTTGGTGTCCTGACACACTTCAAGATCGAAGTCCAGGATGACAAGAATCATCAGGGCTCCAAGGGTCTCTGGGTTGGTTTCGCTTATAAGGAGGAGACACTCGAGGCTCTACTTGATATTCTCGTCCAGAAGGGAGAAGATCCCAAGTTGCCTCGTGGCTACGACTTTACTGTTAATATCGTCAGCAGACAGGCTAATCTTCTAGATCTTTTCCCTGGTTCTGAGGACGAGCTTAAGCAGAAATTGCCAGATGATGTTCATGACGGAAAGGACAATATTGCTGATCTTCTTAAGTTCAAGTATGCAATGATTGTCGTTTACGCACAATGGGTCAATCTCAACGAAGAGCCATACTCACCTGAGCTCTTCACCCAGATCAAGAACGTACCAAACGAGTTCAAGATCGTCAAAGAGGCTCCTGAAGGCACCCCAATGTCCGTTATCGCCTCTATGTGGCTGTTTGGCAGTCCCCGCGAGTTTCCCTATCCCTACGACAAGCGCACCAACAGCACCACTTCAACCGACCTCTCCAAAACAGGCTGGTCATCTTGGTTCTCCGGCCGCATTAACGAGGTCATCAAAGACAAGCACAACGGTCTCTGGGTCTCATCCCAGCTCCAAGTCTACGGCGGCGAACAATCCATGTTTCGCAGAAATGCAGGTAATGGCACAGCCTACTGTTTCCGAGATGCTACCTTTGGAGGAACTTGGGATGTGTTCTATCAGGGTACCAAGGATGCAGCTGAGAAGTGGCAAGCGGTGAATGACGAGGGTCGGGCGAAGTACTTTAGCAAGGCGGATCGTCGTGTTCTTTGGGGATCGTATGGTGATTGGAACATGAAGGATGTTTGGCAGTTTTATTATGATCCAGAGACGTACAAGAAGATGCAGAAGATCAGACAGACGTATGATCCAGAGGGGACTTTTACTGCGAACCCTTTCTGCGTGGAGGCTTTGAAGTAGGTAACGGTTACAAAAGGCTTTGGCGATTTTCTGATAAGCACGCTCGTTAAGAAATCCTCTTATTTTGAATACTTTTCAAGTTCCTCAGATATCATCATTGGAAAGGTCACGATTCCATCTGGAAATTTTACCTGACAAACCCGCTATATCTATGCTGCAAGGCTCCTTATTTGTCAATACTAATAGCAACAGTTTGCCAAGCCAGCTTTAGGTTCTAGAAGTGCTGCATAGCCTTAGGGGGTTAATAAGCTTATTTTGGCATTGTGTTGGATGACATAAACCCCGCTAGTTAAACAATGGTACGACACGTTTTTCGACGTATGCGACGTCATTGGGTCACGCAGAAAGTCAAGGCCAGGATCCTTCAGGCACTTTCTGTACCCTGCAAGGCAGAATAGAGTGAAATCTCGGTTAGACTCCCGTCAGCTGAATGCTCTGCCTCTTGTTGGAGCACATTTAGTGGGCATGCTGCGATCCTTCGAGCGGCTAAGCCCCCACCATCGGGGCTTAGCTGTCAATCATCATCAGAGCCAACACCACGAGCCTTGGTATTTATTCTAGCGTCTGCTCGTATTGCTGTTTCAGCATTACATCGTCGATATGTCACCGATTTCTGAACCCCAACCAGCCGCCCAGCCTGCTGGTGCGAAAGCTTCTCAGCCCGTGCAAATATCTCAGCCGAGAACGCAACAGCCTATGAGTACGGGTTTCATATCAATTATCAGGGGCTCACAAGCTGATTCACATCCCAATATAGAATTCCAGCGACCACAAGATCCTAGAGCTGATCGCAGACGCCCTCGTGATGATATAGAGCGCGATGGATGCTGTCGTGGTCTAAACTGCACCTCGGGCATTTATATGGTCCCCTGCGCGTGCACACTGTGCTAAATAATTACTTCGTGTTGGATTCAAATGGAGCGCTAAGGATGGGGGCACTTATGATGAAGCTATGTGAAATGGTGTTCTGGGCTATTGTGTATACCTGCAGTCTAAACACGGGGTGTATCCACATCGACAAATAGGCACTGTAGATGGGAATGGTCCCAATTTAAGACAACATAATATATAGCTTATGGCTTTCGTTACATGGTTCCAGATGGTAGACCTTCCTAACAACCAACTACAGTATAGTAATCCCATTGGAACTGAGGACCAATGCAGACGTCCTGATTATTCGCATCATAAAACTGCTGCGGTACGCCATCATTGCAATCGTCCTCGTTGGCATATAGATCAATTTGGCAGTTACCCATATCTTCAAGCCAGAACCCTCTATGAGGGTTGGGAATACTTTCACAGCCTGGGCGGGCATTAGTCATCATACTACTGGAAGTATCGCTGGGAGCAAGCACCTTGATCACCATCTCCCCGAAGATCACCGGACGGAGTCGACTCGCAGTCGCCGTCACCATAAATAGTAAACTTCCAAGCATTAGCCGCTGTTGCCAGCAGCAGCAGCGTCACCTTGCGGGTGAGCATCATTCTTGCTTGGCGGAATACGTGCTCGGATACTAATCAGGTCGTCTTTGTAGGCCGGGTCCTTTTCAAGTCGTCGTGAACTAGCGGCGTGGAGGAGGGCTTGACGGAAGACGGGCGCATCAATCTTGTTGGGGATCTCAATGAGGATATCTGTTTTCCACTGGTCGCCATAGATCATGTAGCGGATTGGGAAGGGGACGTCAGCTGCGTGGTCGGCTTCGTACTGTTCAAAGACGATATCGCGCCAGGTCTTGTTGAGGTTTCTGGATGTCATGCTGGAGTAGAGGGAGTCTTGAAGAGCGGGATAAGCTGGGTATTTATGTTCTTTTCACTCTGCGGTCTTGCCTAGACTGTTGCTTGTTGTCTCTTCTCTCAAAAGCTGCAATTCAATCCTGGCTGTCGAAGCGTAGTACCAGAAGTGAATTGCAGCTGACAGGTTGAATCAGGGAATCTCCGAGCAGGCTGTCAAAGCGCAGCGCCAATTGTAGATCAAAGAGGTTATTGTGTTGGTTGTCCTAGTCGAAGTTCTAAATGCAGACACGATTGGTGGTTTGAATCAAGGAAGTTGAGTTGTCGTGTTGGTTGTTGAACGTAGATCGAGATGACCGAGTTCATGTTGGCTGTGGCATCATTGGCAAATGCGGGGTTAGCACCACATCTATGCCTCAGGTTAGGGAGATCAGTCATCAAGCAGAGTGAGCAGTACATATCTTTGTTGAGGTTACGTACATATTGCCTTCCAAATGATAGATTTAATTAGGATTTTTCAGTTTGTCGGCTTGATATATCTCGTTGAGATGTCACAAGCCTTAACTAAGGTATTGATCAATTAGTACATAGTAAGTTAGTATGGCCCATCGGGGAATTAATCGTGCATTTCGGCACTTTCCTAAGCATCTTTGCCCTATACTGCATGGTGCATACTTACAAATTCCTACCCAGGTACGAGAGGCATGTTACGTACAGGCTAACTGGGATCTTGTGATGAAAATAAGTCTTTGCAGACGATCAGCGCAAAGTCTTCTCAAAGCAGAAGTAGCCGGAGCGGGAGGAGCTGAATTCAAACAAGGTCCTTTCCATCAAGGTGTAAAATAGACGATCTCGGTTGAGAGTAACCGTCTGCAACTGAATTCAATAAATCTTACTTGCATCTGGACCTGCAACCTCACGCCATCAAACAGCCCACTCTTGCATCTCTATCTCTTGATGGTCATGAAGTTATTTTTAAGCCCCCAAATCATTGCTTGGAATGGATCGGCAGCGCGCTGATCAGTCCACTTATCTCGAGAACTTGTATTCAGCCAACAGCACGCACAACGGGAGGAAGAGCGTTGTATCAAAAGACTCTGACCACAGCAAAGTGGTTTGCAACTGAAATTGTTTTGCTTGGATGACTTTTATTGACGCAATATCTGGTCTCAACGAAAGGCTAACTGCCTGCAGTATTGGGTGAGTTACATGTATTACGGGTATCTGTAGTTACTAAACCTTGGACATCGCCAAAGGTTCCGTAGTTACAGGTATAAATTGCCTAAGTGGGGTGTCTCGTTAAATTCCTCATAGCAGCTCTCAGAGTGTCATGGGAATAGACTATTAACCATAACGTGATTTTGGTGAGTGATATCCTTACCTTGCCTGCGCCAGATCAGACCTGAGACATGCTGGTTGCTGACGGGGAAGGTTGCTGCGTGTGTGTGGAGGCAGTGTGCTCAACTGACTATGAGTATGACGAACTATGAAGTGATGTGATTAGGGGCGGGGCATCTATTGCAGGCACAGAGACTGTATGAGCTGACAATAATTAGGGCTGGTAAAAATTGGCAGGTATAGGATACCCTTGTCCGCGTCTTGGGAGCGGAAGTAGCTTACTACCGACGTCTCTAATACTTAGCAGCTCTAAACCACGTATGCTGTCTCAGAACCCAGATGCACGGTTGGACTCAGGGGAATCAATGGACTCCTTGCTCAAACTGACATACAAAAGTAACTCAGCCCTTCTCATCAGATTGGGGGGTTTTCTTTTATCCTGATAGAAGCTTACTGAATGCAAATGCTCCAAAGCCATAAAAGCGATAAGCCGTCCCTACAGAGTTTCCAGGTCAAATATATCTAGAGGAAGTGCATGAGGGGATACAGTAGATTACTTATATTGCGCTATAGCCTACAGTAGCTCTTTGTCTCACATACTCAGAGATCACTCGACTACGGCTTTCTTCAATCATTAGCTATTGCTAGTCGTCTCTAAGCCATCAAACGCCTTGCGAGGGCGGATCCACCCATGAGGGGGGCGGCTGAGACTTATGGAAGATGTGGCAATGCGAGGTCAACTAGCGAGGAGTTGAGTTCAGTGGTTATAAAATACCCAACACGCCTAAATGATTCGCGAGGAATTGAAATTATTCAGAATGCGGCTTATGAACGTGCGAGGATCGGACGGTGGCGATGAGGCCCAGTCGGTCACACGCTTAAAGGGTGATAACACTCAGCTGCTTGAATCATTTACTCTTCAAGGTACTATCAGTATATTTAAATATTTTCTTCCTATCTTAACTCAACAATAAGGCCAATGCCCGCCATCTAGCTAGAGTAAGGCTTTCCCTTCTTGAGAGTCTCAAGAACAGCAACACTGAGGTTGGGAAGCTTGAAGTTGAAAGCACCCTTTCCATCAGCCTTGAGAACAGTCTTCTTAGTATCGACAACATTGTTGCCCTTGTGAGGGTCATTGAAAGCAAAAGGATCCTTCTCCTTGTTGGTCAGAAGAGTAAGCTCAGCCTGAGCACCGGGCTTGACGCCCTTGAAGGACAGAGACACGGGAACGTCAGCGCCCTTGGTGGTGTTGTACGCAGCACCCTTCCAGATAAGAGTTCCCTTGTCCTCGTTCTTACCAGCGACGTAGTAGAGAGGATCGAAGTTGGAGGTCGCGGGGAGAGTATGGGTCATGGGGTGGCCGGCGAAGAGCGACCAGACGTACCAGCTGGTGGAGCGGGTAGTCATGGCGGAGTCGGCGGCGAATTGGATCATGGTGATAGCCCACTGCCAGCGGTTCTCGTTCTTGAGTATAGGAGCGTAGAAAGTTCCGGGGATGCGATCGGCATTGCGCTCGTAACCGCAGAGAGCGACGGCCTCACCGACACCAGAGATCCACCAGGGGTAAGGCATCAAATTGCCGCTCCAGCCAGTGCCACCGTTGGGGTGGGTAGAAGCAACCTCACCAATGATATGCCCGTACTTGTTGTTATCAAACAGGTTGAACTCCTCAACAAGAACATCAGGCTCGCGGTAAGGATGGTAGTCACCGATTCCAGGAGCAGGAATGTCGAAACCAGCATCCTTCTTACCAACAGGATCGATAGAAGCACCGGAGGAGATAACGGTGAGATCAGGGTGGGCCTTCTTGATAGCATCGAGGAACATGGGGAAGCGGTACTCCTTGTAGGAGTTCCAGCCGGTAGGATAACCAGCGAGCCAATCCTCGTTTCCGACTTCAACGTAGGAGAGTCTGAAAGGCTTGGGATGACCGAGCTCAGCGCGCTTCTTGCCCCACTTTGAAGTGACAGGACCTCGGATGAATTCGATCTCGTCGAGGGCGTCATCGATGAGAGGTTGAAGTTGGTCCTTGGGGGTGACGGAGCCGTCGAGGGAGAGACCAGCGTAGACACCGACGACTAAAATCTGTTAGCATGGGCCTAACCGTCACAAAGTATTATTCAACTTACTGATTTCAAGGTTCATATCCTCGGCCCACTGGAGGTACTCCAGGATTCCGAGACCGTGGGTCTGCTGGTAGTTCCAAACACCCTCGAAACCAGGACGGTTGCGGAGAGGTCCGAGGGTATCCTTCCAGTCCCACCAGGTCTTGTTGGTGTTGCCCTCGAGCATGTTACCACCGGGGAAGCGCAGCAGGCTCTTGTCTACATTTCAGCGACTACTCAGGAGAGACGTGAGACGGCGGAACTTACGGGGTGGAGACCTTCGAGAGCCTCAGCAAGGTCAACTCGAAGACCGTTCTTGCGGCCCTTGTAGGTAGGAGGGAACAAGCTAATTAGGTTGAAGTCAAGAGCTCCATCAGCGCCCTAATGGATGTCAGTATATGTCACGTCTCAGTTTTGAGTCCTACTCACCTTGGGATCATAGGTAATAGCAAAAGTGTTGTTGCTGTTAGGAGCGTTCTTGTTAGGAGTAAGCACAAACTCATGCTCAACCCACTGCTTCTTGTTGGCCTTGGACTTGACCTTGACGCTGCCAAAGACGTCGTCGGTAAGGTTAGATCGCAGAGAAGCAGTAAAGTGTCCCTTGTAAGCACCCTTGACCCAGAAGGAGCCAGTGTACTTCTGCTTCTTGACATCCATTCCCCAGTAACCCTCGTTAAGGAAACCAATCTCCTTGGCCTTGCTCTTTCCAGGCTTGACGTTCATAGAAACGGGGAGAGCGTCGGAGAGAGGGGTGTCGAGACGGTTGAGGGAGAGCTTAGCATCGTTGATGGGTCTCCAGCCAGACAGAGAAACAGGGTATTTCTTGCTGTACTGGAAAGCACGGTTGCGGATGAGTTCAGCGTAGATGCCGCCATCACCGGAGTTGTTAATATCCTAGCCCCAAGTTAGCATCCCAATCTTCGTCAGTGGTGAGTCAAGACCAACCTCGTGAAGGAAGCCATATTGGTGACCGCTAGTAGCGTTTCCGCCCTTGCTGTCCACCTTGATGTTGACAGACTCAACAGCCACGAAGCAAGCCGCAGCCGCAAGGATTGAACTGAAGCGAACCATGATGTCAGGTTTCGATTGACCTTGCCGTGCAGATGAGGTGGGATTTTCAGAAACTGCGACGCTGCCAACGGTCTTATATATAGTGTATACTTCAATTCAGGCACAAACCTGCACAATTCAACCGGCTTAACCAACCCCATTCCGTTCCTGCAGGAAACAAGCGGTCCAATAATTGACAAGATAAGCTTCTCCGCACTTTGACGATCGTATCATGGTCTCTGCCGAGAGAGCCATTTGACACCGTCAACTTTACCCGAACGCGGGGGGGACGATCGTGAGAAAACGGTTAAATTCTGGGGGTTGATCATGACGTTTACTAAAAACTGTCGATCATGGCTTGTTTTCGAGTTGGGGTAAAAAGCTCCAATTGAGCAGGGGTCTGAGGGGAAGAGGGAAATGATTCGTGCGCATGGTAAAGCTTGTGTGGACCTGAGTCGTATTTTGTCGTGATCTTCATGATGGACTCGGTGAAGCTCACCAAAACAAGCTTAGCTTTTCCGATTGACAATTTCTTCCAATTCATCCACGAATTAACGCGATAAATTACAAGGGGCCAAGGCATGTTCACATGATGAAGGACCGGATAAATGTCACTTGGCTATATCATGTCATGTCATAATCATACTAGCATTCTGCTTTCTATCGCTATTTCGTAAAACATAAACAATTGCTTCCATTTTTTCTTTCCAATTAATCTTCGCTTTGCTCCAAGTGATCAGCCTTTTCCTTGCTTGCGAGGAATTGCTGAGGAGTGTTGCGAGGTCGCGTCTTTGCAAACTTGACTGTTGAGAACACAGAAGGCGATTCCTTGAAGATAAGCTCGATCTCTTCGAGGTTGCGACCCATGGTTTCAGGGAAGAACAGGAAGACCGAGATGGGAACGCATGCGGCGATGACGGCGTACACGATGTAGTACTGCCAGCCGATACTCTCGAGAGCGACGGGGGTGACCATGACGACGATGAAGTTCCTACTGATGTTAATATTTGCGATAAGAGGAATGAGGAGGGACAACATACCAGAGCCAGTGGTTGCCGGTCGAGATGGAAGACATAGCCATTCGGAGGCGGATGGGAGCAACTTCAGTGCAGTACAAGAAGTTGGCGCCCAAGAAACCGATGGGAACAAAAGTGTTGTAAAGGTAAATGAAGCAACCAGCAGCAATCATAGCAGGCTTGTTCTCGCTACCAAAAGAGGTGGTGATGGCGAGGGCGATCATGCAGGCTGACATGCCAATACCACTGATCATGAAGACGGCACGACGACCGAAACGATCGATGGTGAAGAAGGCGATGAAAGAAGCAAGGAACTTCCAAGTGAGAGCTCCTCCGGTGAGAATCTTGGCAGTCTCGGCGCTCATACCCAGGTTCTTCTGGAAGAGAACGTTGGCGTAGACACTGACCAGGTTGGAACCACTCATCTGCTGGTAGAACTGAAGAAGAATGCAGAGGATGAAGCGGTACAGGAGCTTATCCTCACCCATCTTGAGCATATCGCCCAGACGAGCAGCATTGTCGGATGTCTCTTCGAGGGAGTGCTCAATGCCAGCAACTTCAGCGAGAACCTCTGTGGAGTCGATGGGAAGACCCCGGAGGGCAGCGACGGCGTGGCGGGCTTCCTCGGATCTGTTCTTGAGAACGAGCCATCGAGGACTCTCGGGGAAGAAGTAAATGCTGGCGATGAGGATGAGGGAGAAGGCGATGGCGATGGCGATCGGGGGTCTCCATGTAACAGGGCCATGGTGAAACTCGAAGAAACCAAGGTTGATCCATGACTCAAGGACGTAACCAAGACAGATGAACAGACCCGTCAACACAACTTGACGACCACGGTTCACAGCCGCCGACGTCTCACTCTGCCAAACCGGCACAATGGAACTCAACTGCCCAATACCCAGGCCAATAATGACCCGTCCAACAATGAACTGCGCGAGTCCAAAAGACGATGCCTCAAGGATCTCTCCAATCAAGGAGCAAATCGCCGCAGCAAAGATGACATTCCTGCGTCCAAACTTATCACCCGTATACGAGCAACTCAACGAACCGATCAAGGCACCGATGACAAAGGTCGCGACGACGAAGCCCTGGAGGGTTGATTTGGAGCTCTTGTCAGCGCCGGTGGAGTTGACGGTGTCGATCTCGGGGAAGGTCTTGACCCAGTCTTCTTCGGAGAGGAGACCGCCGATGCCAGCTTGGTTGTAGCCGAAGAGGACGAAGGAGGGGGCGACGATGGCGGCGATTTGGAGGATGGCGAGGGACTTGCCGCTGACGCCCATGTATGTTGGCACACTCATCTTGATACAAAATGTCTTCAAGAGGGACAAAGTTGGAGACAAGTTGGGGAATGGGCCTGGGTTGGAGATTTGGAATTTGGAGGTTCGCGTCTAGGTTTTATACCAATCTCATCAACCAGGCTAGAGACTCCAGATTTCTGCGGAGCCCCATGGAGAAGCAGGAAAAAACCCCTCGTATGTGGGGATAAGATTTAGTTGATCCAAGCTCATTGTAACAGTGAGAAGAAATCATCATGAGATTATTTTCTTGCCATGGCATCTTTTCCCACGGGAGGTTTTGGGGTCACGGATAATACGGCACGGTCTCTTTTCGGAGGTGCCATGTCGACAGTGGATATCGCGTCCCGCGAAATGGGTCCTCGAGCTCCGCAGTCGTCATGGCCCGCGAGTCAGAGGAATGCAAAATCTCGCAGTGATAAGGCTCGGAGTAACTGCAATAGGCATTCCTTATCGCCAAGCTATGAGGCTCATGCACGGCATTGGATGGTTGCGGGTCCGGTAGAAGCTTGCTGCCCCTTGTCGCAAACGGCAAAAACGGCACTTTCGCGATGCTAGTATCCTCGCTGCCTGCACCAAACGAGAGGTGTTTACGGGAGATTGCGGAGTCTGGTGGTATCATTTGCATCGTCTAGAACGTTTTAATCGACGTTGGTTAAGTTATTAAGCTTCAAATAGTCTTCGGAGTTCAGATTTGAGAGATGCAGGTCGGGAAGCTTACTGATTCGAATCGTTCTAGAAAATTTCTAGGGGAGAAGCATTGTCGATCTTCTGTCCCGTGGCGCTCTCGGCCGATCCGTTATCCGGTATTTGGGCGCTTATGTAAGATCAGGAAATGACGTCTTTTAATCGAGGGATTTGAATCAGTAAACCATCTGATCTAGCACGATAGATGTAGTAAAGAGTATGTAATAGAGCGTATGTAAAACTGACGAGAGAGATATCAGGGAACTTGATATCTCTGACCAATTACATTAACGTCATTTATAAAATTGTGGAAAAAAGACCCTTTGTTCATCTTACCTCCACGGGGAATCTCAAACTAGAAGTAAATACTCCGTTATGGATATTTCTAATCTACCCCATATTACTTGCTCAACAAAAAAATCTCTTAATCCACAATCATGAGCTGTCTCCAGTTTAGATGACTCGGGAAATCTGGAGCCAAAAGCCCCCACGGCCCGCTCAACGTTACATATGCTGAACGGCATTACTTTATAAGAACGGCGCCAGGTCCGGTTTTGTTCGTGAGATGTGATGAGCTTGGACCTTTGATGTGACCGCAAGATTCGCGTGTTACATATCGGCGCGATAGCCCACATCACGAGATGAGGTTGGGAGCAGATGTGGTGTTTTTGTGCGACCGAGAATATCGCCTGTACGTATCTGAGTTGCTGCACTGATAGCGGCGTCGACATTGCATGAATTGAGGTTGTTCTTCGGTGGCAATTGTGGATGTGAATAGTACGATGAAGATGGAGTTCGGACATAGCATGGTATCTCCGTTTGTTGAATTGGTCCCGATACCGTTTGTGAATGGGTACGAATTTGAGTCACCTGAAAAATGCGAATTGAGGCTTTGATGATATTTGATGATGACCTTCATTATTGCTGATTTAACATGTAAGACAGTAAAATGCGGGGACTAAAGAGCGTGAGATATTTCAGTTTATGGTTGCGAATAAGCATAGATCATCTTGGTTAAACACCAGACAGACCCCTTAAATCATCTCATTGTTCTATATTGCAAGATAAGATTAAACAAGATGAGCTGGAAAATGTCATCTTCTAGTATGAGCTAGAATGGGCCGGTCAGTCACACGGGGATACGGTCAACAAGGTCAAATTGGGAGGTCATGAACAGATAAGTTAAAAGGTCTAAGTAGGTCTATGGAATCCGGGTCAGAATTTATATGTGAAATGCAGTCATTCACCCAGGTTGCTGCCTATCCTGCCTAACTGGCTTGTTTGCCCTCATCTTGGTGTTTGTCCTGATGATTGACAATCACGTGGCCTGTTTGCGGGCCCAATCTCACATCTAGCATCTCCTACCCTAAAGCATACTCTACCCGCTCCTATCGTTATCGATTGCGATTGCTGCTTCCTCACGCTTATCTTATCTCATCTCGCCTATGCTTAAACGTGGGGTGGCGCTGACTCGGTCAAGCCACAATGCCAATAACCAATTGCTTGACAGTTTGGATCAACTTGGCAGCACAACACCAAAAGACGTTAGAAAGGTATCTGAATTCGATAATGAATACAATGACTACAAGAAGAGAAACCAATGGAAAGAGGAAAGTGGAAGCGCGAGATATGTCAGGAGACTAGAAAGGTTGACAGTGCAGACCAGTCGGCGTCCGCGGACCTTTACACCAATGGCCTATTGTCCAGCTCGTCCAGGGCACTGTAAATGTCAGTCGCACAGATACTCTGGAAGCCTCTCTTGGTTATCCAAGGATGAATGCAGTTTAATACGAATTCTCTATGGTTTCTTCTTTATCAGTATCTTCAATCTTCGCATGTTGGAGGCAGCTTTGAACCGGACTGAATCCTATAAGCCTTAATTACGGTCAATAATAATGTAAAACCATAGGAAATTCTATGCACGGATTAATCGCAGTGGCACGATATCAAAGCAATTCAAAGGATTGGCAGCTGATATATGTATGGGCAGGAAGTTGACAGTGCCCGCGGGTAGCGAAGCTCCGGTCCCCGCGGACCTCCTCATTCCACAAGATATCAACTGAACTGCCTATGCTTCTTTGGACTTAAGCAATCCATCAATAATTAAAATACATTTCCTTTTTTAATGTCCTTTAGCTTTTCGTTTACCGAGGCACCGAGGCATCTATTTTTTAAGTTTGCGGGGTAGCGCTAGAAGCTTTGTTCATCTCAAGGGATCGCTGTGGATCAATTAAAGTCAATCACACTCTGATCCTAGATTCATAAGACTTGATACTCTCTTGATCTATTCACATAAACGCGCCTATCAAAATGCCATCTATATCAGCCTCCATAGTCAACCTTCTTATAAAATGGTTCCGCGCAAACAAGGCCGCCCAGGAAGATGAAGAGGCGACGCACCAGGACATTCAAGATACCTACACCCGACCGCAAGACCATCGCCCTCCCAGCAGTCTCGGCTCAAACATCACCATTGATCGTGTCGATGTGCAGGAATGGCCTTTATACAAGATATCCACCAAGAATTCTCAGAGTAAGAGTCAGCAGCGCAGAGCCCTTCTTTACATTCATGGCGGATCGTTCTATAAGGAGATATATCCCCAACATTGGAAACTCGCCGCGCAGATTGCTAGCGAGACAGACCTCGACGTCTTGATACCTATTTATCCGCTGGTCCCAAGACCAGTGGCCACAGCACAGAAGCTCGCCGATGGGTTTGTCGATATTTGCCGTTTATCGAAGCAGCCCATCGTGAGCATCGCGGGTGATTCAGCGGGCGGTACACTCGCTCTGTCGACTACTCTCCATCTCCGAGACACAGCGCCTGACCTATTCGCAAAAGTACGCTCGTTAATTCTGATAGCGCCTCTTCTCGACTGTGCAGTCGATCATCCCGAAGCCCTACGTCTCGCCAAGATTGATTTCTGGCTCGGTGTAACAGGTCTTCGCATCTCAGGGAAGATGTTTGCAGGAGACTTGCCGATCAAACATCCCCTCGTCAGTCCGCTATACGGCGACATGGATAAACTTCCACCGTTGTTGATGTTTGGTGGCCCGAGGGATTTGCTCTGTGCTGATGCTAGACGGTTGAAGGCGAAGTTACTGGGCAAAGACGTGGATGAGGCTCCGACGGGTAGTGTGGAGACAGATCGGCTTGTGTATGTTGAGAAGGAGAGTATGCTTCATGTCTGGCCTTTACTCCCGCATAGTGAGGGCGCAGAGGGACGAAAGATGATTAGTTCTTTTGTTAATAAGCATTTAGAGCGATAGATCTCTACCGAAAGCTTTTGGGACATAGCCAAGTTTCCAGTCGCCAAGCTTCCTAGCCAATATTATGAAGTCACATCCGAAAGTCCTTTTGGTAAAAGCTCATAAGCCGCAAGGTTTGTCAGCCGGTTTTCGTAAGCATCTTGCATCTGAACCAATTAGATCTTCTCTAGCCCACCAATTTTTAAGCATATCAATTTTACTCATCGCTCCTACAGGATTGTCAGCGAATAGTTGCAGAAATCAAGACCCACTTCCCAAAAGGAGCATCCGGAGCTTGAAAACCACAGGGACGGGGTTATGTCATCGGCTGTAAAGCTATGTAGTGAGATGATATATTGGTTTCAGTATAAAGAGGGGAAAGATGCATGTGATGAGATTCTCGGCTTGATTCATTAATTGCTTCATTGTTTGTTGAGATATTAAGGAAGATGCGCTTCTTTCAACTCGCCTTCGCCTCATTGGCTTCCGTCGTAGTAGCGACTTCATCCTTCGACACTTGGGCTCACGGCCGAGTTGCGCTTCAAGACGTGAGCATTCACTTCCGCTACGCCGGCTCAGGACCTCCTCTTCTCCTTGTCCACGGAAATCCCCAGCACAGTCTTACATGGCAATTCATTGGCCCTATCCTGGCTCAGAACTACACCGTGATTGCCCCCGATAACAGAGGCGCTGGTGATTCAAGCGTTCCTCCTGATGGGAACTACACCGCTGCTGCATCAGCAGAAGATCTTAAAGGCGTGTTGGATTTCTTGAACATCACTTCTGCGTATGTGTTTGCGCATGATAAAGGTGTCGGGATGGCCACGGCACTGGCGATCAAGTATCCAGACCTTGTCAAGAGACTTGCTCTGGCCGAGTATGTTCTTCCTGGATTTACCTATGAGCAGTCATCAAACCCAGCGCCGTTCTGGGATCTATACCAGAACTGGCAGTTGGCTTTCTTCCAAGTCCCCGATTTAGCCGAGTTTCTCATGTCGGGAAAGGAAAAGCAATTCTTGCAGTGGTATTTCTACCACGGAAGTTACTCTGGCGTTGAGAGTTTTAGCGAAGAAACAGTCAACAGATATACGAGCAGTATCTCGAAGCCAGGGTTTTTAAGAGCTATGCTTGGGCCGTTCTCAAGTTCGACGGTTTATCAAGATGGAAACTTTTTCAAGGCCGCGTTGAATGAGAGCCGATTGAGTGTGCCGTTGCTTGGTATGGGCGGCGAGGCGAGTTTGGGATTGAAGTCGGTTCTAAAACAAACCTTTGAACCTGTTTCATCTGAACTTGAGATTGACGTCATTCCAAAGGCCGGGCACTGGGTTGGTGAGTTTTCCTACTGACCCTGATAAAGAACCTAGCTAATTGATGAGCAGCGGATGAGAACCCGCGATGGACTGCCAAGAGAGTGGCCAGGTTTTTCGGTGAAGACGATGATAGCCTGTCAAAGGTTGACTTGGGTTACTTGGATGATTTGGTTACATTGGATGTCGGGTTTTACGGTACCAGGAGGAACTTTGCGCTGGGAACTCAGTGAGCGATCCAGACCGTTTGGATAGCCATTGAAAAGGTTGGCGCAGGCATGGTTCTAGGGGTTCATGGGCAACCCCACAATGATCACGTACATTTAAATGAACCGATACTCGAATAAGGAACTTGAGTCACAAGATCGCAGTCGGCATAAATACGTCGTATGTAAATACTCTCAAAATAGATACAAGAATGTTGCACCTGGCAACCACTACACTCAATCTCATATATACTCCATCATAACCAGCCCAAGCTTACTTCTTCACAGCACATCCAATGCGCTTAGAGTCAATAGCAATGTCATCAAACCAGAAAGTGTTGACAGCACCGCTATAAGACTCCCAACCAAAGTAAACACCCTGAACCTTGGGCTTAGGCTTGCTCCTGGCCCAACCGCCAGCATAAGAGCTGGGAGCCTCGGGCTTGTAGACAAGACCGTGCACGGGGTTGTCGTTGAGCCAAGTGGCGATGGTACCATCGGGGGAGAGGTGGTACTCAAGGCACTGCCAGGTGTTGGCGGGGATGCTCTTAGAAGCAGCGATACCGTCGGGGGATAGATCGGGAAGAGTGGCGTCGTCGGATTCGTGGTTGTACATCATGATCTTGCTCTGACCACCGATGCGGAGATGCTTGCCCTTGCCCTGCGCAGCGTCAGGCATAGTGATGAAGGTGACGTGCGAGTCATCAAAAGCCTTGGCAGTCTTCCTATAGTCACAAAAGTGATCAGTAGCTATTCTCTTGGCATGTTCAGCTTGTAACTTACATCCAAGTTCGGACGTAGACGTGGCCCTCGGGAACAGCATCAGTTCCAAAGAACTTGTGTCCGCAGAAACCATTGGGTCCACCAGTGACCTTGATAGAGTTCTTTCCACTGTGCGCAGTAGTCTTGTCAAGCTCAACGCTGCCGCCCTGATCGCAATCAGGCGCATAAGTCGGCCAAGCGACCTTATCCCAACCACTCTCGAAATCCTCAGCGACCTGGCCGAGGGCGAGGGGCAGCACAGAGAGTGCAGCAAGAGCAACTTGACGAAGCATGATGGCAAAATATACGAGAAATGAAATATAGACTAAAAGAAGTGAAGTGAAGTGAGGATGAAAAGCCAAGATGCCAAGAATGAAGGGACGATGCGAGATCTATATATGAGCTGAAAATGAGAAGACGATATTACTATTAGGGACTGAAGCCTGAAACAGGGCGGTTCTCTCGCTTGTGGTTGTCATTGGTCGTGCAGGGGTGTTGCGGTTAGTTCGGAATCGAAAGCCCGCAATTTCCTTGTCGGGCCATGAGGTGAAACCTGAGACGAGCGTGACGGGAATTCTTCCGTGGAAGGGGTGTGAAACAATCTATTTATCCGTCTTTTGACTGGATGATTTTTCTGGCTCTTGAGGGGTTAATCGGTATTATACATATTTAATCATATTTCTTCATGCATTTTCGGATCAAGATGACCGTCGAGCCGATGATATGTAGTATGAGAAGTGGGTTGGCGTAGCATGTAGAACATCACTACCAATATTGGGTTAAGTAGGTGACTAAAGAGATTCGGATGAAGCCGCGAGATACTCAAAATGGAAAGAGACGTGTTCTGTTCGGAAGTTGTCTTGCTCCATTTACTATAGACATCTAGCGCCTAAATACAAACCTTACTATAGTAACGCCTGCGAGGCCAAGTTGCCTAAATAGAAGAACAGAAAGCATCCAACTCGTGTTCTTTACCTTTGCGCCAGGGCTTAGGCTTCTTCCAACCACTCATCTCATGGCCCTATAACAGAAATCCATCGACTCACCTTTCATGCACAGATGAGCTCCAGAGAACTAAACATGAAGGTTTCTGGCACCATATACCCGAATAATGCCTCTAAGAACACTAGCCAACATAATCACAGCTGATGAAGCCTCTGTTACCATCGTAGTAATCTATAGTGCAATATTTGCGCCTGACACTTCGGTTGGTGTGGTAGCTATTGACAATGCTGGCCAGCCTTTCTAGATAAGTCTTTTTATAGATGCTGTCTGTGTCAAATGCAACGTTGGTGGCGTCCATGTTTGGCGAGGACGATGACTTGCCTTTCGGTTAGAGCTGAGGGTGACAGGCGAGGATCTTTTCCGGTGTTCTAAAGCAGAGTCATTGCATAAGGAGACGGCGACAGAATGCACTTTGCAAGCACAAAGCAATTCGGCTTATCCGTAATAAGTAGAGCGCTAGACCTCCTAATTGCCCCGACGTTTCACCGCTACTGAGGATTTCTTTGAAGGGACGAAAAACGGTGTTGGTGCAATAAAGCTCAATTACAGTAGCAAATTGACATGTGCGACTAGTGGAACTTGCAGACGGATTTAGCAACCAAAGACAAAGGCTTGATCGTGGCTATTTTAGTCTTGCTTTCGGGACCAGATTTCACTTGGATGGATTAATCCAGAGTGGGAAATTTTCGCAAGGCAGTAAAACATTCAAAGTAGAAATCAATAACTTCCTATTTTGCCACTACATTTCTCTCTCGCTCCCAGCCAAGAATTACCCAAGCATCCCCAAAAGCCAAGGATCAACACAAAGGATGAACGGAACTCCTGCAATGCATAGTCTGATAACAAAAAAGTCTAACTTACCCAAAAGCAAGATCCTAGGCAATAGTGAGGGCAACGAGTATACTGCCCGTATGTGTTTATTGGTGTTCCTTACCTTTGTGCCCGGGGGGCTGAAGCCTCTTTTAACTCTCAACCTTATCACATGTCTAACCTACCCTTGGGCCTGATGATTGTGAAGATAGTCGGCATGTTGCCTGGGATATGTCTCCTCAGGTCTTGATGAACTCGTTGTGATTACGTGCTTGTTTCTGAACTTCCGCCATCATTCAAGCCATTGCTACCTGGTGGAACAGACTTAACGACATGACCGGTTGGTAGTGGATCGCCGTTACAGTCCCAGAAGTGTACAGTACAGTGCTGGTGCGTCCAGTTGTCACTGGGACTCTTATGCCAGCCAGTCTTGACAAGTGCGCTGACAGCTTCTGCGGGAGCTTGCTCCACCGTCAATCTGACTATTTCGGCTCTAATAGCTTGGCTTTCTTGTTGATTCCTGTCTTTACCCAAATACATATTTTGATAAAATTTGACATTGGCAGCATCCATGTTGACAGCAACGTTGGTGATTGCGTTGAAGTTGATTTTAGGTGTACAGGGTTGAAGGAGTAAAACAGACTTCAAGTCACAACGAAAAGGCGATCGACACTTTTGGTGTTTGAGTCGAGCTGAGTAGTTCAAAGATGGTGAAATTTGGTGTTTGGGACGGGACACAGCAGAGAGTGAGTGTGACTTGGAAAAAACTGTATAAGCCGACCGTACGAGCTCACTATATATAAGCGTGGAAAGAAGCGAACTGAAAATATTATTGGGATAATGTTCTCGGTGAACCGTGGACTCACCTTGTTGTTCGTTGTTCTTGTAATGTTCAATGACACATGCATGGGGTGACATCGATCCCAGTGCCAGTTAAGTAGAACACTCAACACGGAGTACATGGCATGTTGTTCCTTAAAGTGGGCGATCAATCCATCGGCCACGGATTCTCCTAATTTCGGATCCAAAACAGTGCCGGTAAGGAAGTTAGTGCCATGGCCATGCTACGATAAAGGCGCCAGCCGACCTCCATGTTGTGATTCAGAGCGGGCACGAATATTAAAGAACAGCTGTAATCACATGCAGCCTAACACTGGAGGAGAATCCTTGCAGCTCGAAACGCATCTTGGCTGCCACATCTGCCCCCCCTTTACAGGGTCAAGACAAAGGAGCCTTTGTTGTCGAGGCCTTTTGCCGTGGCGCGGATCATGGCCCATGCCCATCCAGCATTGTAGCTGATGATTGATTGACTTCGGCGAATCCGGTCGAGTCTGCCAGTCCCTTTGTTGCAGCGTCGAGTCTTGATTGTCTCAGTCTGTGGCTGAGACATGAGGCTACAGAGTGGTTTATCGTGATGCAACTCGTCGAGCCCTCAATTTAGCGTAGGTAGACAATAATAACTTCATTCAAGCAGGACAATTCCCTGATATCCCGGCATTAGCCTACACAAACACACTGTTGGTGGGCGAAAGTGGATTGCCGCTAACTAATAAAACGATGAGCGCTTTGTTATTGAGCCATTCTAGTTGAGGAAACGACTGCCCCCTCTTTATTCTGTTTTGGCGCTATGCGCTAATCATTGTCGCTGCTGCTGTTGCCACCACACAAGAAGACCAGCAGTGCTTCTGATATTCGTTATCTGCGATGCTTTTCAGAACTTATAAATCCGTCACTTCTACTCATAAGATATTCTCCAGATCACCATCTGCATTCCTCCAGGTTACATTACAATGGCAGATATAAGCGACTCTCCTCCTCCTACCCCGACACGAGGCCAACAAAGGTTCAAAAACAGAATTTCACCTTGTGAATTTGCGGATCAATATTATCCTGGGGGCTTTCACCCAGTTCATCTGGATGATATCTTCAATGATGGCCAGTATAAGGTCATTCGCAAACTTGGAGAAGGCTCTTTCTCTACAGTCTGGCTTGCCCATGACTTAAAGTCAGTTGATCCTTGAAACCCCGACAACTGCTGACTCACCGAGACTATGAAAAGGAACTCTCGATATGTAGCCTTGAAGATTCTTGTCTCAGACAAAGAGAAACACTCCCGAGAATTGGAGATCTTGCACCATCTTGTCAAAGTCGCTCCTGTTGAATCGGCCCAGTATATTACGCGACTTCTCGACGAGTTTGAACACAAAGGTCCCAATGGCACACACAAATGTCTTGTTTTTGAGGCCATGGGTCCCTCCTTCTGTCAAATGCTTTTAAGTCCTCCAGGTAGAGGCAGAAAGCAGGGTGACAAGGAGCAGTATCCGCTCCAGACCGCTAAACATATCTTCAGGGACGTCTTGAAGGGATTGAACCTTCTTCATAAGAACGGCATTTCTCATGGAGACTTCCAGCCAGGAAACGCCCTTTTCGCACTTAAAAACATCGATTCCTATGATGAGGCAACCCTCCGCCACGTAGAAAAGTGGAATGGTTGGTCGGCACGCTTGGTTGAAAGAAAAGATGGCAAGAAGGATAAATGGGCACCTCAGTACCTGTATGCCGCAGAGCCGTTGTCTAACTACACAGGTCTTGATGGGCACTGGAACATCATTGATGAGACCCTCAAGGTAAAGCTATCAGATATGGGTGGCGGTAAGTACAATCCCCCCTTCCTTAAATGAACCTTGACTAACAGTTTGTAGCATATTTCTTCAACGATCCTCCCAAGAAGCCTATTGTCCCGATCGGTCTTCGAGCTCCCGAGCTAATTCTGAAAGGTGAGCTTCACGAAACTCAGGATATCTGGAGCTTCGGATGCATCCTTTTCGAAATGATCACTGGACGGCCTATTTTCTACATATGGGGCCCACCCAAGTACGATACCTCACTTAACGACGAACATCTTCTTGAGGTCATAGAAAAGCTTGGCCCACTACCCGAAGAGCTTTTCAGCCACTGGAAGACCTCGTCGCTCTATTACATCGAAGATGGAAAGATGTACAATTGGATAATTGATGGTGTCCCTGAGGGTCAAGACCCTGTTACGCCAGATCCATCTGAGTTAGAAACTATGGAGAAAGCCTTTGATGAGAAGTGCCCAGAGATGGCAGAGGAGGAGGCGCAGGAGATCAAGAAACTCATCCGATGGATTCTTCAGTACGATCCGGCCAAGAGACCCTCAGCTGAAGAGATCCTCCGACATCCGTGGTTTGGGGAAGATTCAAGTGAGCAGGCAGAGTAAGATTGGTACTCGTGTTAGTTTACAGGGAATGAAGAGCTTGGGAATGAGAAAGGGAAGACTGGTAAGTATCTTAGATTAAAACACTCGCGCAGTAGGTAGATGGAATTATTGAATTCTGTTTTGATTTGCCAACTATATGACTCTACTCGCCAACGCAACTTCAACCCAGCGTGAAGCACCTTGACCTTCTAGTTCTTTGGCTTCTTGAAAGCATCCTTGGTGAGCTTAACAACAAAAGCACCACGCTCAATAGTGTTGATGAAGATGTATCCCGACTTGAAGTAAGCATAAGAAGACCAAGTTCCGACAAAAGCAACAGTGCCGCCGCCGGGAAGAGCATCATCCTCGGGGTAGATGTCAAACCAAGCGGCTTCGTAAACACCAGCACCGGTGGGGTCTTGAGGAATGGAGCGGCCATCGAGGACACGGAGACCAGCGCCGTAGTGGGATTGGTAGATGTAGTTGTTGATGACGTACTGGTTGTGATCGATGGACTTGGTGGGGTGCTTGAAAACACCCGTCTGCTTGGGGTTCTCAAGATCACGAATGTCCCAGATGAAAGTCACCGGGTAACCGTCAGAACCAGGACCCTTACCATCACGCTCATCGAGTTCGTCGTCCATGACGAGGAACTCCTGGTTCTGTGTGTCGAGAACCCAGCCTTGATGAGTGTAAGAAGCACCCTCGTAAGAGATCTTGGAGATGATGTTGGTGACATTAGCCTTGTCAGTGACATCGTAGATGGTCAGGGTATCCTCGTTGTATCCGTAGCAGATATCACGGCCCTGGTAGCGCTTATCAGGACCACGGTAAACAAGACACTGCGCATCGTGAACATATCCATCGCCTTTGGCGCATCCAAGAGACTCCGGGTTGGAAGGATCAGTAAGATCAAAGAAGTTAAGTCCAGAAAGACAGTTGGCATCAGTGCGTGGCTGAGCACCAACAGCAACACCGTACTTCAACTCCTCATTGACAACAACATTGTGAGCCCGGCCGACAGGCAGCAGGGCGGAAAAGTGGCTGGTGAGATCCTTCTTTGCATCAAAGACAACAGGGCTCTTGGGGTTGATCTTGAGAAGCTTCTTCATGTCGAAGATTTGAATACCGTGGCCGACGGCTTCGGATCCGATGATGACGTAGTTCTTGTACGTGCGGATCTCGCGCCACTGGGAGGGGACAGAATACTCGGGTAGACGACCGAGATAGACGAGCTGTCCCTTCTTGGTGATCTCTGCGAACGCGGTGCCGTCGTACTGACCGATAGCGACAAACTCACGTCCGTTATCGGAAGTCCATCCCCAAGAAGACGAGCCTCGACCACCGGTGCTACCAAGCGCAGCGTGACTCAAGAACGAGTAAAGATCAGCCTAGAGATTCGTTAGCCAGTGTAACTAGTTGTTATACAAGGGGTGATACTAACGTTGTGGCAAGCAAATGTGTTGTTGGCATCACCCTTGATAGCCTCTGCGTAACCGTCGACACACTTTGTGTAGCCGAGCTTGGGATACTGTTCACTGGCGAAAGCACCAGCGGCCTCTTGCTTCGCCCAGACAGCCTTCTTGCTGGCCATGAGCTTGTTGTGCACCTCGCCCGAGTCATACAGCCTAGCGGCCTTCTCCTCGTTGACCTTTATCTCCTTGGCGGCGACATAGGAGCTAACAGCGGCGAGGGCGCCGATGAGGAGAGTGGACTTGACCATCATGAAAGATTGGGGATGATAGTTGGGGATGGAGTGAAAGGAGCAACATGTTTGGGCGAGGAAAGGTGCCTTTTATGTATCAACCAGCGGTACTGCTATGTAGGGATAGAGTGTTGGAATCTTTGTAGATCACGTATACCGGCAATCCTACCATAAGCGATCACAGCCGGAGGGTCAATGCATATTCGCGCCTCGAGATCTCCCCGTCACCAATCATCGTCTCTCCAGCGTCGCACCGAAACAATTATCTCAACTTGGCGATAGTGACGGCATTTCTTGTCTACCCGGCAATACCCCAGATCTGGAAGGTGTCTACCGCACACCCGCTCTGTTATCAGAACCTATGATCACCACGACAGACACCCCATTGCAACCTAAGAAAGTACCATGCACGAAAAATGTCTTGCAAAAGTTCTAGCACACTGAATCTCATTGGACAGACTACAAGGTATATCTTTCGCAATCCTTGGCGGCGTGTGTACCAATCCTAGTTCGGCAGGTAAGTTAAGCTTATTGGATAGGCTTCTTTTCTCGAACATAGAGCCGATGGGTGCTTTTTTTAATCTTATCGTGAAGTTTAAAGGCGCAATGTGACCCTGGAGCGGGCTTGGTGGTGGATGATTGGAGGAATTGTATTGGGGACTAATGGGGTATTAATGCCGATCACGGATTCAAGCTTGTTTTTTTTTTGTTCCGTGGTTATCTATGCTTAAGTCGCGGTTTTTCTGACATTATGTACTTGAGCAGCGCTGGCTTTTGCAGCGGATACTACTACATGAGGCACCCCTGATGATCTCTATTCGGGTTAATGAGAGTAAATGTTACTGAGCCCCCGAGTACATAGAATCGTCACCGTGTAGAGCGCAAAAATTTACACTTCATGATCGCTTTATTCGTTGTGCATCATTCCTTAACTCAGCCTCGATCTGACTCAGCCATCTTGCCAGTGAAATTGGCCGCCTTGAATAGCGTTACCGTCCTTCATGTCCGTGCTGCGATACCCTGTGCTGGCCACCCCGTACCAATATTGGCATCGATCGCTATCGAGGGCCTTTCGACAAGAATAATTGTGCAGAGCGGCTGGTGACAAAAGGAATATTCCATAGGCTGGCGTTTTAAATGCAAGCCATCCAACTAGCTATCAAAGAAAAAGTCCAGACGTTTGTTGCCTTGGTCGCTGGTATTGTTGAGGTAATTCGCCTTTTCATGGGCAGTCATACTGTCCCACTTACTCCTCTTAGACTTGTTGCGGTATGTGTAATAGCCCTTTGCAAAGGCATATGCAAAGATAGTCCCCACCGTAATGCCAATCAAGTTCTTGTTTCCACGGTGATAGAGCGGCTTGTCGTCCTCACGATAAATGTTGGACGACGCAATGCCCGACAATTGGATGGTGATGTTGTAAAGAGCCGCACTGATGGCTCGTGTTCGCACTGAGCCGGAAAGCCTGGAGCACCAACCAACTTGAGCTGCGTGGACGGAGGGTTGGCCAATGATCAAGAATGCCACAGCGTATTGTGCCCAATGCGATAGACTCTGGACCGAGGTATACTCGACGATGAGCAATGGGAGGACCCAGAGCTGGGTAAGTAGACCAAACAGCGCGATTTGGTGGAACTTCTCGGTGAGGAAGGTGATCCATAGCATGTTGACAGCAGCAAAAACTGTAGCAGGGATCGCTAGGAGGGTTGTGTTGAAAGTGCTAAAGCCCAGAGCTCGAAGTGACAATGTCAGATATGTTTTCGGCGGCGCAGTCGGAATCTCAAACAGTATACCAATAGCGTACACAGGCCAAAGGTCATAATCTTTAAGACTCTTCCAAAGCATCCCCAACGTAATCGGTTCGCGGTTATGCATGCCGCTCTTGGACGGATCATCACGAAGAACACGATTGACAATGATCTTCTCTTCACGCTCGGTAAAATAGCCACCAGGATTCCACCAGGTCTTGGTCTGCGTTGGTCCAGGGACGAGGAAGAGGAAACTCAGAACGCCAACTACCAAACTGACTAAAGCTTCCAAAAGGAACAACCAGCGCCAGCCTTCTCTACCCGCGACACCGCGCATATGTAGAATACCGTAGGCCATGAACGAAGCAACAACACCAGACATGGAGTCAACAAACCAGAAGAGCGCAAGACGAATAGGCATCTCGGTCTTCTTGTAAAAGTAAGAGAGGTAGAGAATCGAGTCTGGGATGAAACCGCCCATGAACAAGCCGATAAAGAAACGGCATGCAAAGAAACCCGCACGGTTATGCATGAAAAACTGCCCGCCCGACGCTAAACTCCAGAGGATGATCTGAACAGGGATCCAGCGATCAGGGCCAAGACGCTTGCCGATCATCTGCGACGGAATCTCCGCGACGAGGAATCCAATACGATACATGTTCTGCGCGTTATTAAAGTCGTTGGTGTTGAGGCCAAGATCGTCGAGTAAATTATCAGCAGCTGCGTTGCCGAGATTACCGCGATCGATGTTAAGACCAAAGAACATGACGAGGATCCAGATGAAGATCTTTAGGTCGGTTTTGCGGCGGACGGCGTATTCTTCGCGGTACGTCCATCGTTCGTTTGGGTCGAAGCGATGGAAATTCTCATACTCTGGAGGGGGTTGGTAGAATTGGGAGAGGTGGGGATCGTCAAAGACGCTGCGCTCGGTGGCGATGGCGTCGAGATCGGCGGGTTTACTGCGATGGGTGAGGGCTTCCCAGATACCGATGTTTCTGCTTGTGTCTTGGGGCTCTACCAGATCTGTTGGCTCATCTTTAGGAGAGTTGATCTCAAAAGATGGTGCCTTTGCGTCAATGTCTTGACGACTAGGGTGAGCCATTCTGGGCAGCGAGAAGCCAAATGTTCCTCAAGGTACTTGAGGGTTGAGAACTTGTAGAAATGAGTTTGATGATGATTTACTTTCAAGAGCGACTGTTATCCCTCTTATATGTAAACCCTTCTTTGATAATCCGACTTATACCAAGCGTAGGAGGCCATCTTCAACGTGCTGATGAGTGCATATGGTGTGACCAGCCGAGGAGCCAGTTTCAGAGATAACCATCAATTCAAGCCTACTACCTTGTTCATCTCGGCACCGATGATCCGAGAAGCCATCACGACATTATGGGGATAAATGGGGATTGACCAGCTACCCCCAACTCCCATTACCGTATGCGGGATGCCACCCGGAGCTACGTACCGACCCTCCCACGAAGAGGAATGTATATACAAAGAATGGGGGTTTTATTGGGGGGTGTATATGGTTAGTCAGCTTGACAAGCGATATGCCATTATGGTGCAGTCCTAATCGCATGAGCCAATATGCATGAGACAATGACATATCTTGTGCACTCTGATACCGCGTGTGAGCAGTTGAAGGGGAATTTCATGAATCATCTATCGTGAATGTTGATATGCAAGAAACTCTAAGTAGTTGTGACAGGCGAAAAAAATATTCCTACACCTTTGGATGTTTACAACAATTTCAAAAGTAAACCAGGACCTGTATGGTGGCAAATTAACATACCCCTCAGCTGTCATACATCAAATGAAGCAAGATCTTTTCTTTGTAGCTCTAGAAAGACACCCACTATTATAATGATCAATCTCTCGTCCCCGCTATACCAAATGGCAGATTCTTATACTTTGCAACCCCCTTTGTCTGAGGATGCTCAACATCAAGATCCCATTTATCAGGAACTTCCAATCCAGCATCAAGATGATGCTTGTTCAACAGCACAGATACCCCATCGCGGTAAAGCCAAGGGTCATTCGTCCTGCGCTGCCAATCCTCAAGCCTATCTCTCAACTCCTCCAGAACCTCTTTATACTCAGGGTCTTTAACAAGATTCACAACTTCATGGGGGTCAAGTTCCAAATCATACAGCTCTTCAGCGGGGCGGAAGAAGTAATCTTTCAGGTTTCTTTGCCCAATCTTCTTGGGACTATCCTCTGAGTTGCGAATGTCCTCCCACGTCAATGATCCGTAGATGTCGTTCGCAAATGGAAAGTCTAGTCTCCATGCTATATTGCGATGGTACTTGTAGCGTCGCGTGCGGATGAAGCGGGTGGGCCAGTAGTTGGTAGACTCGTGGAAGGTGTGTGAGCCAAACACGTGGTCCCATGCCTCAAGATCCGTTTCCTCGTTAAGAATCTCAAGAAACGAGCGACCCGATAATTGCTTCTTAGGCTCCTCAGCGGCCTGGCCGAGTGTCCAGTCCAGTATGGTTGGTAGAATGTCCACATACGACACCAGGTTTGTGTTCACAGCAGCTTTGAAGTCTGGTTGTCGCACAAGAAGTGGAAGCTGAACACCCGCGTCGTATAAAGTTGTCTTTGAGTTCATAAACGGGGGCCCGTTGTCGCTCATGAAGATAACCAACGTAGTCGAGGCAAAGCCTGCGTTTTCGAGCTCATTGAGGATAAAGCCAATGCCCTGATCTAAGCGACTAATGGCTTCCAGATATTCTGCAAGCTCGTGTCTTGCTCCAGGAGTATTAGACAAGAATTCTGGAACCACCATATCTTCAGAGCGGTACTTGACGCTTTGTATACGCTCATCAACATGCTCGTCATTCCCAAAGCCACCACGCGTTCGATCACGGTGCGGATCATGGTAACCGACCGTCAAAACAAACGGCCTCCCATCTTCCTTCGTCAAAGCGAAGAACTCCCTCGCCTTCTGCGAAGACCACCAAACATCCCTCGTCAGACTCTCAGCTCTCCACTCCCACGGATACACAGCCTCAGGCCCAACGTGGATCTTGCCAATGATCCCAGTCCTCACACCGTTCTTGGCTAAGATAGCGGGGCCAGACTGGATGTGATCAAAGGTCATGAAATGATGCTTTCCACTGTTGAGGCCGTACTGTCCGTTCTGGTGGGTGTGTAGTCCAGTGTAGATGGTAGAGCGACTTCCACTGCATGAAGCGGTACTTGCAAAGGCTTTGTCGAATCTTACACCTTGGGAAGCGAGTTTATCGATGTTTGGAGTTTTTGCATTGGGATGTCCGTAGCAGCCTAGTTGTTTGCCAAGGTCGTCTGCAACGAGCAGGAGGACGTTTTTTGTCGTCATGATGAATAGAGTAGATAAATAACTGAGCGTTGGTTTATGATGCTATACTATAAATGAGACTTGGAGACAATTAGATTGTGAAATTGTCTTTATGTCTTTTGTCTTTTTTGGTTAGGGTTTGGGCTCTGAGCAGCTCCTCAGTGTCAAGCTTGGCGATTGCGTGACAAACAAGACTATGTCGCCATCCAGCAAGAAATATATATCGCAACATCCCACGCAATGAAACAGTAGACGATATGTAACCGACATCAAGACAGTGCCGAATATCCGTGCTTATCATCCTCACATCGTGAAACTACTCAGAATTGAGCCTCAACCATGTCGATCAGGCGTGCAAACAACCTAGTGCCCAGCTGTCAGATTGGTTCATCCGCGGCATTAGAAAAAGCGCACCAATGAGGACACATATAAGCGATTGTGACATTCGCGCTATTTCTGGATATAGCATGGGTCTGAACGGCCGAGGCCCAGGTATTCGGCTCCGACTGTCAGGAACCCCCAAAGGTATGAGTCTTGACGAGGAGGATTTACTCAATGTACTGGTACATGCAAGGAATCTCTGGCTTTCTAGGACTTGATGAAGTAAAGCCCCGTATAATGGCGACATGTTCTAGTCTCGGAAAGGAGCGATGGTCCGAGATGCTCTTCACGATTGAAAGCTGCGAGATGCCGTGGTAAGAGTCAAATTACGGCCACGATGGACCTTGCCCCGTACGTCTGACCGGAACCACGGCAATATCATTACAATCTAAGGGTGGACAGACAAGATGAAAGGCATATGTCGTGCTCACGATGATTATCAGTGACGGATTCAGATCCAGCAGGCGTAGACATTGAACTGAGCATGAGTACTCACCAGGCGTCTTGGGAAAAGTATATATTCCAGACTACCCTTTAAACCAATGTGGAGGATCAAGTGAAACATCTCAGACAAGGCTCTTTCAAGATGAAATTCGTTCTCTTCTCAGGCTTATTGTCAGCCATCCTTGCAACCGCTCAACTCACCGGTCCCGTCGGCCCCCTCACAGCCCTCTCCCAAAAGACCCACGAGTGCAACATTCTCGACTACGGCGCCATCAACGACAACTCCACTGATATCGCAGACGCCATTGAGAAGTCCTTCAAGACCTGCGTCCTCCCACACGCTGGAAGCCGTCTAATCATCCCAGATGGACAGTACCTGATCAAACGCTCAGTCGTCCTGTCAAACGGCACAAACTGGGCGTTACAGCTCGACGGGCTCATCACCTTGGCTTATGGTGGGAACTGGACTGTTGATCGTAAGTTGGTATTGCAGGGCTTTGCGGGTGTTGAGCTGCTGAACGCAACTATCAATGGTGAAGGCGATGGGCAATTCTTGCAGAATGGACTCACCATTATAAATCGTGCGTATATACCCTCATTGGCCCGTTTTACCGCTACTAACCATGTACTAGCCGTCGACTTTGAGTTTTACTCGCAGAATGGGAAGGGTGCTATTCAGGGACAAGGCTATATCTACAGAAACCTGGCAAAGTAAATCACTCCCTTCGGCACAGTAATGTTCGAGAAATACTTATCTTGAATTCAGCACTTTCCGTCCCCGTCTTGTCAGAATAATTTCACCCGTCAATACTTCTGTCCACGACCTTATTCTCGTCGACAGCCCCAAGTTTCACGTCGTCTTTGACTTTGCCGAGAACCTCGAGGTATATCATCTCACCATTCGAGGGGCCAACCTAGGTTCCTATGATGGTGTTGACGTGGTTGGCACGAACTATTGGGTCCACGACATCGAGGTACGAAGTTTCTCCGCCGAAGCTCATTGGTCATGTACTTATCATATCAGGTTACAAACCGAGATGAATGCGTGTCGGTGAAAAGCCCCTCTAACCACGCGCTTATCGAGAACTTGGTTTGTAACCAAGCTGGTTCCGGTATCTCGATCGGCAGTCTCAACGTGTCTGCATCCATAGCTAATATCGTAAGTAAACCCTATCTACAAGACTTGACGGGGTTGACTGAACACTTCTAGCATGCACGGAACATCAACATCATCCAGGGAAACAACATTGCTTTCATCAAGACTTACCCAGGCGGATCTGGCTACGTCACCAACATCACCTTCGAGAATTTCCGTTCCAAGGCATCCCTTTACGGCTTGGACATCAACCAGTATTGGCAGAACACGTTTGAGCCTGATACCGGAGCTGTCGCTTTGAGTAACCTTGTGTTCAAGAATTTCTCCGGTATGCATAAGCATGATCGTAGCATACTCAAAAGACTAACCGTCGTGTCTCAGGATCTGTCGCTGATGGTTCCAAGAGACCTCCTCTTTTCCTGGTGGCCAATGATCTATCATTCGCCACCAACGTCACGGTCCAAGACTTTAGTATCTGGACCGAATCGGGGACATCAGTGGTGAACAAGATTAGCAACATCTTTGGCCACGGCGATAATTCCTATGGACAGGCGAATGGAATCAAGTCGCTTGCCTCAGGCCAGTCACCTACGCCCTATACTAGCACGTACACTGTCACCGCTACACCTACTGGCTGGATCAATCCATCATTCCCCACGTGGGCTGCGGCAAGCACTGGTTATGGAAGTAAGTGACTTGATGAGTTTTAACTGTATATGCGCTGACTATTTGTTCTAGCTGATGTGCCCATTCCAGTCTACACGCCAGCTGCTCTGTGGAAGCCGAGTGGTGACTATGATAAGCATTACTGGGGCAGCTTTTGAGATGTCGTTATCGTAGGCTTGCTGTGACACGGACCAGGGACCAGTCCAACAAATGCAGAGAAGGGGAACCTCAAAATGGGGCGATGTTCTTCAAGAACCGGCAGCTATAGGCTAACTCTCTAGTAAATATACCTGAACCCTGATCGTTGAGTTCCTGTGGCCGTAACCACGTCGACTTTTCCATACTCGGTAGCCACGGCGTTCGCTTCAGCCTCTGCCTTATCCAACTTCTTATTCTCCCACTTATGGATATATCGTAGCAACAGAGCAAGAAGTGCGACTATAACACAAATCGCGGCATTGGCGCTACCACCTGGTGTGTATTGGGGTCCGTCTTTGCTGGGATACATGTATGATCCGTAGATACTGGCTGTGTTGCCGATCATGTTGCAGATGGCGATGACGGCTGATCGTTTGACTAGCGGACGAGGGAAAGAGTTTGCGACCCACGATACGATGATTTGGTCTTTAAAGTGTCAGTCAACGATTCCAGAACAGCTTGGATTGTTGAACTTACAAGAAGCGACAGAACCCATGGGCATGAGAAACATGGCAAAGAAGCGAGCTCCGACAACGGTTGTACCAGCTGCGATGGCGTTTCCGATAGCGGCTACTAGCATGAGACAAATGATATGAAGCGATCTATCATTTGTCTTGGCAGAGCTCAGTGTAACGCAGACGGAGAGGAGGAAAGTCGCAAACTACAAAGAAGAGTCAGTGAAACCGCAACAGTCAGATGATATCACCTTCGACTTACCCAAGCAGGTGCAGTGAGCCACAGGGTCGTAATCTTTCCATAACCAAGCGTTCCAACAATAGTTGGGAAGAAGTATTGAAATGTCTGGGAAATCAAGCTGACGTGCTGAAGAAGAACGAAGAGGTAGAGTCGATAATCGCGTACAGCCATCTTGACGCCGTCCCAGATTGTCTTTTCGCCGTATGCGTCTACTTCGCTAATATCTTGTGCTAAGCGCCATGCTGCAAATGCTCGCTCTTCTTGGGTTAGCCATTTGGTGGTGTGAGGATAATTGGGCAGAGCGACTGCGGCGATGAAGGAGAATCCGATGGCGGCTACGCCCTCCTGTTGATTATTAGCTTTGCCACCTAAATGCCAAGATTGAACCCACGATGATGAAAAGCCATCTCCAGCCTGCAATACCATGCGCTCCCTCAAGATCTCCCAGAATCGCCGCACCAAGAACACCGCCAAACATATTCGCCAACGCATTTCCAGAATAAAGCCACGCAATTCGCCGAGTAAGTTCAGCTCTCGTATACCACGAACTCATCAAAAACACCGCCCCGGGAAAGAACGGCGCTTCAACAAAACCCAGAAAGAATCTAATCACAATTAAATGGGTGAAGCTATCAGAAGCAGCATTACACGTCGATACAACGCCCCAGAGACAACAAGACGCGCTAAGGTACAGCGACGGCCGAAGCTTTGTCAGGATGAGATTGGAGGGGAGTTGCATGAGCAGATAACCCACGAAGAAAATCGACGTGGCGAGGTTGAAATCTGTGCCTGACATGCCGAGATCTTCTTCGAGGGATCCTTGTCTTGCTTGTGCGAGATTCGAGCGGTCGAGAAAGTTGAGAAGATACATCACGACTAAAGTCGGCATTAGTCGCATATCCACTTTGCGGAGGAGTTTCTTGTCGAAGTCTTTGCGCCATTCTTCGGTTTGGGCGTTGAAATCCCATGACTCGAGGTTTTGCTCACGACCGGCGGCGGGGGTATCGCCTTCGTCCATTTGGACGGATGCTTTGCCTGTGTCCATTGTTGCGTCAAGAATACCGGGTGGCAACAGATGAGCCTCACGGAAGACACAGTGAGTTGGGGAGTGAAAAGACTAAGAATTCAGCTACGATGACGGTATATAAAGGCCTCCCAAACGAGAAAAGAGCAAACCCGGCACAAGTCTCGGCAAAGGAATACACCGAATCTGCATCATAATTGGTAACAGATCAGCGAAAATTGCAACATCACCAACGGGTTGACCAACGAGAAACAAGGCGATTGCTTCGAGTCGGTAGATCATCCCCCGCAATTGACGAGACTACCCCGCAGCTGAGTCGGGTTGATTCTGGGGTAAAATGGGCACGAGCAAGGTCTATGACTCGGGGGTGTCACGATGACCCGCTCACTTGTGGGGAGGACGCTGTTTTTTCGTATGTGCTGTTTGATGGGTGTTGTACGGATTGGGAGGGAGGGTTGTATTACGCTGCACGTACGGAGATAACGTCACGGGGTTGAATGCATTTGCATGTTCTCTTATCTGAAAGCTTGGATTTGATATGAGCCAGATATCTTAGAAGCGAGACAGATGTTGTAGAGACCAATGGGATAGAGAAACGCGATGCAATGCGGTTGATCCTATGATCAGTATTGGTGCACTAGTATCAGCTCTGGCTCTGCTTGGCCTCGTGCAGGGACACTCTCGGAGCCAGAAGTAGCCATCGAGAGTCTCAGCAAGCAGGCCGAGGTACTTTTGTAATGTAACTTCCGATATTTCCTATCTTGAAACGCGAATTGGGGTTCGAATGCAACGGCAAACGATGCAGGTATTCCCGTCCAACCAATCAAGTGGATTATCAACATTAGGCAAAATGAACATTGTGATCGGCAAAGCGGAGAGCAGGCGAACTGCATATCGGACAAAAGACCGAGAAATGTTGAGTCAACTCAACAGATGCTGTCACCTGATCTGTCTCGAGCGAGAGAAATACGGAAATAAATACAAGATTAAGAATCCCATAGGAAAAATTGTGAAACCTGAGCTTTAGCTGCGAGTCCATTTAACCTACAGCTTCTAAGCCCTCTTCGCTGATTCAAGCTCTCAGTCATAAGTCTCAACTGCAAATAACGTATCTAGCTGACAATTGATTTGTAAATAAGGGATATAATCTCTTGGCATCCTGGCCGTGAGTATGAATTCTTGTCTTCGAGAGAACCAGAGTTGCACAGATCACAGACTTGGAATTATTCTAATATTACGATAGTCGTCTCTTTGAGGCGAAAACACTGCATTGAGTATGGTTAACTCAAACAGTGATAAGCTTAGTCTGCAGCTAGACCATACCCTATCGTTGGACCTCACTTTGGTGATGTCATGGGACGGAGAAGCGTAAACCGCCAATTGACAATCCGGACCGCGAAGTCATGATAAGAAGCCCAAGGCCGTCACTGCGCTAAGATGAAAGTGGCCAATCGATTGCAATAATCATATGCTGTCAATATTAGAACTCATCTCTGATGGAGTGAAGCCATCTTAAAGCCTTCCAACGTCAACTAAATACTATGATGAAAGCGGTTTACGGAGCATTCGACTGGAATTGTGCAGTCTAGATCAATAGTCGAAGACACCAAGTCGATGGGAAGCGAGATAACCTATGACCAAAAAGGATAGTTCAAGCGACTTCCCCGCAA
Organism: Fusarium acutatum; assembly: GCA_012932015.1. Classification (NCBI taxonomy): domain Eukaryota; kingdom Fungi; phylum Ascomycota; class Sordariomycetes; order Hypocreales; family Nectriaceae; genus Fusarium; species Fusarium acutatum. The sequence goes on along the minus strand of JAADJF010000119.1, from coordinate 46,290 downwards.
ACCCACGAATCGCGACATGGGGGCTTGATAAGATGGTCACGATCGCCTGCCCTGGCTTGTGCAAGATTACGAACAAGCCTATCATCAAGCATAACTCAATCTACCTCCCGCATCTAGATCAATTATGGAAGCGGGAGCCGACTCTAGTTTACGGTTCCATGTCGCTTATCACTTTGGTAGGTGAAGACGTAACGACCAAGACTTTAGGAAAGATGTATAGGTACCTAGAATAACTATATAAGGCTGCTTAGATGTCACGAGAGAATAAATAGACACAATTCCAGCTCGTCATATTCTCAAAAAACTCAATGAAAGCTCCAGGTTCTGTCTCTGGCCTGCTTCTGGCAGTAGCTCTTCTGGTTTCCCCAAGTTCAGCTGCTTCCAAGAAGTCAAACAACAAGACAGTAATCGCAGACACCGTTTTTCACAATGGCTCCATCTACTCTCTTGATCTCCTCTCCACAAAATACTCTGCCCTCGCCGTCAAAGATGGATACATCACCTTCCTAGGCGATGAAGAAAGCATCCAGCCATACATCGCGACAAATACCTCGGTCTTCGACCTTGAGGGTCGTATGATGATGCCCGGCCTTGTGGACGCCCATATGCATCCGATTAGTGGCGGAGCTGGCCTGCTCAAGTGCAACATGAACTTTCAGCCATTGGGCCTTAGCAAAGTCCTTGAGAAAATTCAGAGTTGTCTTGATGACGACAAGGATAAGAGTGATGAGGATTGGTTAGAGGTCATTTCCCTTGACTACTACGCCTTGGTTGACGATACGGGCGGTGTTACGAAGAAGGACCTGGATAAGCTGAAGACAAAAAGGCCTATTTTGGTCGCGTCAGCTGACTCGCATACCTTCTGGGTTAACTCAGCTGCATTGAAGGTATCATCCCTCACGAGCAAGACGAAAGATCCAAGAAACGGCAAATTTGAGCGACTCCCAGGAAGTCAAGAACTTTCAGGAATTTTACAAGATTCCGCAACGAGTCTATTAGCAGGCCCCGCGCCACCAACAGGTGAAGACAATATTCGATCTGCCAGAGCAGCCTTGAAGCTCCTCCGCGAGGAAGGCGTGACGAGTTTCCAGGAGGCTGCATCCAGCGAGGATACAGCTCTTGCATTTGCGGCAATCAAGAACGAGGGAGGTCTAACCGCTCGCGGATTTTTCGACTATCTTGTCCAACCGCCCAACAACACTGCGGGAATAGATGATCTGGTAAAGGACGTGGTCAACGTCACTTTGACTTGGAACGACAAGAAGGAACTAAGCCCCCGCCCTTCTATGAAGTGGCACGCTGTCAAGATGTTCATGGACGGCGTTCTCTTGTACCCCGCCAACACCGGATCTCTCATTGAGCCATACTTTCAGCCTGTCGCTAATACCTCCATGTGGGCACCCAAGTCAGACTTTGGCCCAAAAACATACTGGGACAAGGAACTTCTCAGCCTGACCCTGACAAAACTGTTCAAGAACAACATCGACGCTCAGATCCACGTTGACGGAGATCTCGCTGTTCGAACAGCCCTCGATGCCCTCGAGGAGCTCCGTAACAGGAACCCCAAACTTCGTGATTACCGCGTTGGGTTCGCTCACAACGAAGTAACTGATCCTTCAGACTGGCCGCGTTTCGCTGAACTCAAGGCCGATCCTATCATGAGCTTTCAATGGTCACAGGCTAGTTCAGTTTGGCTCCCGAATGGCGTTAAGAGTATGGGTCCAAGACGATCGCACTACATGGAAGCTTTTGGAGAACTTGCCAAGTTTGGGTCTGCTATTGTCTACGGTAGCGACTGGCCGGTATGTAGCCATAAACTGTATCAACGGTATTAAAACTGACGGCAGCGATAGATCGATCCTTTGGATGAGTGGCTAGCCATCAAAGCCGGCGTCACGCGCTCCGGCGATCCCAAGAACCCGCACTCTCCCGCTTCACAAGGAGCTCCCTACGATGGCAACGGTCTTCCAGGTTTGACTCTCACACGCGACCAAGCAATCCGCGCTATTACGACCGAGAGCGCTCGCTTCCTCCGCGCTGATGCTTACATCGGTTCCCTTGAAGTTGGAAAACTTGCAGATGCTATTGTTCTGAAAGCTAATTATTTCGAAGTGCCGGAGGAGCATATCGCTAGACAGAAGACGCTGCTGACGATGGTTGGCGGTGAGGTGGTGTACATTTCTGATGAGGTTGACTTCAAGAATGGTGTTAAGGCCAAATTTGCGAATGATGATGATGTCGGTAGGATGATCAAGAGGAGGAGTGTTGGGGGGATGCAGGGGAGGGATTTGTCGGAGGAGGGGAAGAGATCTGTGCAGCGGCTTCAGACTCGTGGGGCTTGTGTACATTCTCATCACTAGTACGCGCATAAGAGTCTTGTTAAAATTGCTTGGCTCTTTCTACTGAACAGAAGGCTGAAATCATTATGCTTTTCTTCATACAACCTCACTGTAGTTCTTTAAATCCTTCCACAATCCTTGACCACTGCCGCGGTGTCAAGAAGCCAGACAACCAATAATTGCCCTCAAGATCTCTCGTGTGAATATTAACAAAGTTCCTCATTGTAATGCCAGGATTGAGAGATGAAGCATAGTGATGTACTGGTCTGCCTGGGCGGTTCTTCCTCTGTTGGTCATTACCAGCTTGAATCACAGCTGGTCCAAAGTCTGCAGCTGTAAAGAGATCGATTTTGAGCCTGTTGTTGGTAACCAACAGTTGACTACCAGGCGCAGCGAAGATTGGCGCTCTTGTTTTACCGTCATCCCAGCGTTTGCGAAATAGCTGAAGAATGCCAATCAAGTTCGACTCATCTAGTTGTTGCAACAAGCCGCGGCGACTCACGAACGCTTGCTTTCCCAATGGCCTACGAAGGTCGTCTGGTGCGATGTTGACGAAGGACCCTAAGATCATGTTTTGAACGTAGACACCGTCCGCATTCTGAAGTTGAGATAACCGGGTTCGTGCGTCGATTGGAGTTGTCATGCTGATCGGGCGAGGTTCTTTGTATGGGTCGATCTGGGCGCGGGTGAGCCAAGCTAAGATGGCATCACTTGGACTGACCCATGGATCATCATGGCCTGAGTGTTCTCCCTTGATATCCTCTAGCGCTCGCTGATGTAGTCTGTCTACGGCGTCTTTCGGTAGGCAGATGATGCGGCTTTCGACGATCGGTTGAGTGAGTATAATCCAGATCATACGGACGACGAACAGTATGAACGCTATACCGGAAAGAACTCGCGCCTCACTAGCTGCATACTGCGGTCCAGCATAGGCTATTTCTCCAAGGTCGTAAAGAACATCATCCTTGGCACCGATGATGTTTGGGACACGTTCTTTATGGCCCGCGAGTACTGCTGACCAAGCCTTTATCAAGTGAGAGAACCCAACTGCGTCGAAGAGAACATGTGGCCACGCAACATTAACAATTGTCGCGTCTTGAAATGTGGTGATGTGAAGACCTATCATGGGAACATCTCGACTGGTATAATCCTTCAGCGATGCCGGTGCATTTGGTGGTATACCAAAGTCCTGAAGCCCTGATGCACCTGGAAAGGTTGAAGGTCGACTAGTCGCTTTCGGCAATAGTTTTGCTACGGTATGCTCGTTGATGCTGATATCATAATGTTGGTGCGAGTAAGACACGGCGGGCCGTTCAGTTGTGTAAGGAGTCGGGACATGAACCTCTAGAGCTCCTCGTTTGTTATGCCCATATCTCAATCTTCCACCGAGTTTCTTCCAGTCGCCAACAGTAAGTAATTCCGATAGCGATTGGTGAAGTTTGTCGGCGTTTAAGACGTCGTTGAAGCGCATGGTCCACGCCATAACGAGGAACTTCAAGACAGACACATTATCTATCATGTGCGTGGGGTATACAACATCGTCTGACGGTGAGTTTGAAGAAACCATATTTTCACGTGAATTGAATGATGGTAATGTACAAAAATAAAGATTTATACTGTGAAGGGCTGTTGAGATGTTTTAATAGCCATGCACATCACGACCCCAAAATCTCACGTAAGCATGGTTTCCGAGAGAACAAATCGCATCAATCCACTCAACGCGACATTCTCAGATCTTTCCGAACCCAGCTTTTCCAGGAACCTTGCTCTGCGCAGTAGTAGCCTGCGTTGACCTTGCAATAGGTAGCCCCTTGAACTCCGACATAAAGCCCGTATCCTTCCTATTGAATGCACCGGACGAAATAAAAATATTACCCTGGCACACGCGACCCAGGTATTGCTGCGTCGCGCTAGCAGCAGCGTTATCAGGACAACTGTTGAGTTGGCCCTTGAAGTCGGGGACGACGACTTGCTTGACGTTCTGGAAGACGTTGCCCTCGAAAAGACCCTTGCCAGCTGTGTCGCCTTCGATGGCGTGGCCGTTGATGTCGCGCCAGACGTTGTTGACGGCGTGGAGGAATGTGGTTGCTGAGAGGGCTGGGCCACGGCCTGCGGTGTGCTCGATGAGATTGTCTGAAAGTTGTCAGTAGAGCTTTGAGTTATGGTGGTGGGGGAGGTGTACTCTGAAGAGTAATTTGATCACCCTGGCCAACCATCTCAATGGTCCAGTAGTGGTAACCATCGCAGCCAGCGGACCACTGTGTACGACCATCGATGTGATTGTTGGAGAGGGTTATGCCAGTGCTCTTGTCGCGGCCAAAGACGTAGTGCTGACGACCAAGTAGAGATGTCTAGAAAAGTTAGCAATCCTCTGGTTATTTGAGTAGATGAGCTTACGGTACAGTGATCAACCCAGATCTTGCTGGTGCCGGAGAAGGTGAAGGCGTCACCGCCCCAGACATACTGAGGGTTCAAGTTCGTGATATCTGTAAGCGCATCTGTTAGAGAACTGATACACCGTCGGTGTGAGTAACGTACGAATGTTTTGAACGATAATGTTCTTGACATTAACAAAGCGCAATCCCTTTCCCTTGATAATACCCTTATTCCCAACTCCAATAATCGTCTTATCAGAAGCGACATTGATCCCGCTCGTTCCAGCCTTGCTATACGTAACGTCAACCTTGGGATTGTTACCGCACCAATTCCCGGCTGCGTTGATTGCCAATTGACATCCCGCACCAGTCTTCCACGGAGCACATCCCTTCTCTTTAACAGTACCCTCTGAACCAATAAAGTCGTACGTTCGGTCAAGCACAATAACGCGGGGCGTCTTGTCGGTGAGGTAAGTTACCAGCTCTTGAATGTTCTTGGGCGTAACTGCTGCAGCGGAACCGCCGCCTGTGACACCTTGGGCGAAACCTTGTGCTGAACCGGAGACTTTTTGGGCTGTCACGGAAGTGAGGAGCGCTGTGAGCGCGCTGAGGCAGAGGGTGAACTTCATGATGGCGATGGTCGATGAAGCCAAGGGATGGACTGGAGAACGAGTCTCGTCTTAAGTGAAACAATCATCTGAATTATAGTCTCGGAGTAAAGGGATACGCGGTTTCGTCGGATTATTCCTTGGAGAAGTGGCCCTATGCGAAGTTATCTAGCTCCTTGTTTCAGTTAAGTCTAAAGCACGGTTGCAGTGGAGAATATTATTTCCGTCAGTGACAGGCCAGTGCAGCCTTATACGGCCCTTAATTTCGTTAGCTTGGTTACAACGGTCACGATGATCGTATAAGTGCCAGTAACATTGATTATTGCTAATGCAGAGGGCGACCGATTATTGGAACATATACAGATCCGATCATCCTATCTCGTATGAAACGGAGTTAAGGTTGATGTGCGGTGTAAATGAAACAATAGCGTTTCCTAGATCGTACCTTGGCTCCGTTCTGGTTAGACATCGGATGAGAAACGGATCGATGAAACGGAACATCCCGTACATCCGGTGAGCCTTGCTGAAATGAGAATTGGTAGTTTAAAATCATGGTGAATGAACTTCGAGCAGCTCAGATGGGTTCAAAGAAGACACCATTACATATGCGCGCAAATATGTACCCTGTTCTCATAAACCAGTCAAGTCAACATTCGCTCCAATCACATAAATATGTAGTATTCAGGTCTCATCATGTATAGCTATATAACCCTTCCAACAACTTGCCTCTTATTCATCGTAGCGCAATTTGCGCAAAAAGCTTAGCCGTCTCCTCAGGAATACTGACGAAGGGGAAATGCCCTGACGACAGCTTCTCTACCTTATCGAACCCCCCAGCTTGAATAAGCATCTCCTGTAACTCTGGAGGAACAGTTTGATCCTTTTCACACAAAACATATGTCTTTGGAATCGTGACGTCAGAGTTAATGAAGTCAGATACGTCGCTGAGGCTCTTTTGGCTTTGACTTCCTAAGACAAACTTCCAAGCTTCATCTTGTTTTTCTGGGGAAAGGTCACTAAAGAAGAGAGGTTTTGCTGCCTCCGTCATGTGGAAGATCCCATCCTGAATTAGTTAGCATCTACGGAGTTGGATTCAGGGTAGGTGATTGACATACCTCGTGCTCAAAATACGGCATTGGCGGTGCCGGCTCAGTGTCCCCTCGAGCGTTCTTCCCCCTCTGTGCATATGCAAACCCAGCGACAGCGACATATCCTTTGATACCACCAGAAAGTCCTTTAGCCTTGCGTTCTGCAACACTGTGCCCTTCGATGGCGAGTAAACCAGGGAGACTTCCATAACTATGTCCAAAGATCACAACCTCAGACCCTTTTTCGAGCTCTGAAGCTAGACGGTCGTGAATTTCCTTGACATCATCGAGAAGACCTTTCTTCGCCAAGTCTTTGAACTCAGGGCTTGCAGGATCTTTGGAAGTGAGGGTTTTAGTGACGGTTAATCTCGGGATGATGACGGTGAACCCGTCTTGCTCTAGAATATTTGCGACGGGCTGGTACACTTCGGGGCTGCAGAAGCCACCTGGAACGATGACGATGACGGGCTTCCTCTCTGCCATTTTATAGATCTAGTAAGATGAATATGGGATAACAGGAGGTTTCAAATGTTTGAACTTTGTGTAAGCGCTCAGTGACGGGTTTATATAGTCGCGTAAGCAATAAACGGAGTTCCGTTTAACGGAATTCCGCTTGTAAGCTGATGTTTACCAGATCTAGTATAGCTCAGGAAAGGTAAGCAGCTTTACCATGAGAGTCTTCAAGATATTATTACTGGTCTTACTCATATGATAAGATCCCGAAGTCTAATTGGCTGCCATGAGTCTCCCAGTCAAATATGTCAAATATCATTTCACATTTCGTAGTTAAATGGACCTTCTAGCTAATAAGGAATTATGGCGCTATAACTTGTAACAGTGTTTCCGTAATTAAAGGACCAATTTCTATTTTCGTTTCCTCATGCTTGCATCCCAGTTGCTTTATTTATAGAATGGGAAGTCATAATGTGAGCTCCGCCTCGATGCACTGATGGAAATTCGAATAGGTTTCATTATAGAAATGTGAATTGTCTGTTGGTCGAAGAAGCAGAACTAACTGGACAGACAAGAGATGACCATGTACATTATAGGTCACGGGATCGGATAAATGATGGATCTGACTTTCAACATTCATTCCCTCTTCTCTCTTACTCTTATGTGCAGCTTGAATCAGGCTGTCAACGTGACTCTCTCATTGGCAGTTCACCAAATGTTTCGGGCGGGGAAAGTATTTCTCTTATCGTGCCAGTATGCAGGCGTTCACTAGTTGCATTACCGATGTGATATCTCTATGCGTGGCGTCGGTGGGAGATGAAGCCCCAGGGCTAGCATAACAAGGATAGCGGCTCAAGAGAAAAGAGTCAGCATATTCAGGTTGCACCAGTCTTCATTTTCGCCTGATGTCTGTTATTATATTCCTTCGATCTCCACTAGGTGGCAGTCTACGACTTCAAAATGATACGTCTAGGATGGCTTTTATGGGCTTTTGCTTGTTTGCCAAGCCTGATTGTTTCAACCTCTCACACCTCTCTCAAGCAAGCATTCAAGATCTCAACATTACGGACTCCGAAGAAGTCAAACTCTTTGTACAAGAGTGGACTAGACCAGGCGCGATCAAACGACTTGAGTTCGCTCAATGGGCATCCCAACTTCCGACTTGGGATCTTCCTCTTCGTCGTCGCCAAGATCAACTCGTAAAATGCTTTGGAAACGACAACGGATACGCAGAAACTACCCCTCAATGCTGCGGTACCCAAGCCAATGGATGGTGCTGTGCTGACAACAGGGCTTGTTGCAGAGCAGATGACAAGGGCAACTGCTGCCTTGAAGGACAGAGCTTCTTGCGGAACTTCATAAGATCTAGGTTGGGGAGTTTGTTGCGATGCTGATGCGACATGCTGCAATCCTTCAGTCGGGAAGCCATTCGTGAGTTGTGGTCTAATCAGCTTGAAAAACGCTGATCTCGTTAGTGCCTATCAGCTCCGGGTTACGGCTTTCGGCGTATATGAGAGAAAGTTGGGCAACTGGTCGATTTTGTCTGAATTATGCTGCCCGCAAGAGCTGGTCCTTTGACGCTATCTATTAGAAATATCTAGACGAAAGGTTCTTCGGCAAGAACAAGACTTCCCAACGGAGGAATTATGGAAGGCCAGAGTGAAGCTACTGACTGGAAATGAGCGAGAAGCGATGGAGGTATTTGTGAAGATAAAAGTGGAAGAATCAAAGCATCGAGTTCTGGTAGATTGGGATGCTGAAAAGACAAGACAGCACCTGTCTTTATTTTTAGTGACATGATGCAAGGCTTTTATTTTCCCTAAAACAGCTGTTTCATGAACCTATTGTCGAGGTTATATGGAAACTGTGCTATCGTTCCTTGGACTTAACTATTGGGGATGATGTTGTAGAAGATGCCCGTTATCCGGATTCACTACCCTCCAAACAGGATATCTTCCAATGGGGCTATAGGTCAATATCTGAGCTCGACAGTTTCAATATGGAGACGCAACGCAAGGTATAAAGATGATAACAACTCAGAATGGGTGACATTGCTATTGTGATAAATGACGGACAGGTTCTCTTGGGCCTTTCCTCATCCAACAGAATTGCAGCTGGCGATTAATACTATGGTGAGCTAATGGGAGACAAGATGGTCTACCTCACTTGGCTAGCGGGCGGTGCAGCTCACGGGGCAATCGAGCTTTGGGAGTGGACCAATAAGAACTGGGAGAGGCTTGACAAGGAGGTTACGGTAAACATCGCGTCTTTGTTCCTTCGAACTGCTCTTGAGGGTCTGCATACCCAGGAGCAGATTGAGGACGTGAGAGCATTCTTTGCTGGGCGCGATACGAAGAGCTATCAGATGGTGCTTGACCAGAACTTGGAGGGTATGGAGAATCGGAGATCGTGGGCTGGACGTGACATCTCCAATGTCCGTTCCTGGTTGGAGGCTCATGGGTATCTGTAAGCTAGATTCGGGAGCAAGCAGGTGGTGTAACATGAAGTGGAATTGTCACACTCGCTTTGCCGTGAATCCACCGCGATTAGATGCGACTACACCCTTTAGGAGAGTCTGTAGTGAATGCCCGTCACTTGAAAAATCAACAGAGGCCTAAATCTTCTATTCTCCGCCAGTCATTATTATACAACAGGTGGCAATCCGATAAATTCTGTCAGTGTTTGGGATGGCATTTGAGCTTGGGCCGCCAAGCACTGTCAGGCACTGCAAGCTACCGATAAACATACAACGCGTTTATCACGAAGCAAATAGGAGAGGAGGCTGTTGCATTTTTATGACATCATTTACCGCCGCGCTGCCTGCTTTTTTTCTTTCTTCTTCTCCAAAATGTCAACCACAACTTCGCATCTTTGCGTCTTCATACCAAAGCACGGAGCCTCAACAATTGAACCGAAGGCTCGCAACGATGCCGCCTCAGCCCCATTCCGTTCTGATGCACTTGTTGCAGTCCGGCGAATACAGCGACTTTACTCTCCGCTGCAAGGTTCGTGAGTTCAAGCTTCACCAGATGATTGTCTGCCCTCAGTCGCCCGTCATTACCGCGGCCCTCAACGGCGGCTTTGAGGTACGTGCAAAAGCCCACAGCCACCAGCTCTCGCTAACAGTTTGAGCAGGAAACAACTTCGAAGGTCATTACAGTAAATGAGTTCGATGTGCGCACCGTTCGGTACAGGGTGGGTTTTCTCTACAGCGCAGACTACAGACTCGCTCCCGAACCCGAGAAAAAGCCTGCGCAGCACGATCAAGGCGATAAGACGGAGGAGGGCGAGATCGTTAGCGACGACGACAAAATGCTTAAAGACCGTCAAGCGTCAGAAGATCGCAGACCAGACTGTGTACCAGATCGTACCCCACCTTCGCGTCAACGCCATCGCCGATTACTACGGCATCGATAAGTTGGTGAAGCTCTCGACCAGCAAGATCGAACTCATTCTCAAGAAGGAGATAGACTTTCACGTCATTCCTCAGGTCATCGCCGAGATGTCTACCGCAAACAGAGACTCCGAGATCCGCTCTGTCATCGCGTCGGCTACCGCCCGGTACATTGCGGAACTCGCCTCAACGCAAGCTCTTCGAACCATCGACCTTGAAGACCAACTCACGATCGAGATCCTTGAAGCCTGTGGTAAAAGAGTCCAGAAGCTTATGGAACACTTTAGCGCTGTTCAGAACCAACACAAAGAAGTTATGCGCAAACTAGAAGGAGACCGGGATGTCACTGCCACAAAGGTCAGAGCCATCATGCAGCAATTGAAGAACACCCCGAAATGTCGTAATTGCAAGAAGGACTTTTTATGCTACATCGATGAGCCCGCCAATGTCCTTGTTGAGACGTCTCGCTACGTTCTTCGCTGCCGAGGCTGTCAGTATCGCCATCCAATGTGAGTCTGAAGCGGCCCTTGTACCCTAGCGAAATGGGAACCAGCTGGTTAACATAACAAAGCAACTGATCCGTACGTCCAGCTAGCGCCAGGATTGATGAAACACTCAAGGTGTTCTAGGAAGGCGATGATGAAGTTCAGGGATTCGTATTCGATGTCGTGGTATGGATTGCAGTGTGCAAGCCTGTAGTTAGATCGATGTCAAGACGCTCTCGCGTTGACAAATTATTCTGTGCGCCACAAAGTTAATGGTTACTCCTGATCACTTGTTTACTAATTTTCATGATTAATGCGCTATCGAAGTTGAGTGTCACCGGTACCATATGAATGCTCGCATGTTTGTTTGATGTAAGAAGAGCCCCAGAGACTTGACAACAAGGTGTTCTGATCTTAAGTGATCAGGCCACTGTCGTATCCAGAGTTTGGGGGCGGCTAACTCATTCCTTATCAGTTGGTCGGTTACTTCGATCAATGTAAGTTGGACTTCCCTATAACGAATGGCAGATGTGATGAAGTTGAATTCTGTTTGGCTGCGGGATGACTTCATATTTTATATATATGGCAGCATATTATAGAAAAGCTCATGTTGAACTGAAATACGATTCCGCGCAAACTGAAATTTCAAAGATCTATAAATATTATGCTACCTCTTCACTAACTGTAGCTAGTTTCTGTGTTATTGATATCATCCCCATCCTTTATCCGGTCATCCCACCACTTGTGAATATCTGGCGCTCCGGACACCAGCATCTTGATGTCTCCATCAATAAGGAAGCTGTCCAGGGCACTCTCTTCAAAGTTGTCCATGTTGTCCATTCGCAGCGCCCGAAGAGAATAGCTTCGACAGAACGCTACCAAGTTCGGTGCCAAAACTGAATGCGGTTTCGTGATGAGGTGAGGGAGTCGTTCCATAAACCCTGTTCCTCTCCGACCCTCCATAGCCGAGATTGATTCCGCTAAGAACAGTTAGAGTTATACTAGAAAACCGAGAAATTATACTTACCCAGTCCAAAACGGATGAGCTCACGCTCTGTTTCTAGAATGCGATAATTCGAGAATATGGAATTGGCTGTCTCCATCTTGCGTGCGATGATATGGAGATAATATACCAGCAATTCAAAAGGATAAGAGTTCTCAATCCAGATATCCCAAAAGTTCCCACCGTGAGCCATCTCAACGGATGAAACCATGTCATTCCATATAGGCTTCTCGATGATCCACTGGAGAGACTCCAGCAACCAAAGTTGATCGCCAAAGGAATTAATCGACCGCCCAAGAGTAGCTGCTGCTTTACTCATCAAGAACTTCTCGCGGTCTTGGAAAGACATTCTCGATCGCCAGACGATGGGGTTTCGCAAATGTCCTTCAAAAACATCTCTGATTTCGCCGGGCGCGACGAATATCGCTTCGGAGTCGAGCCACATAGCAAAGTCGTAGTCAAAGTGATCGGCTGCAGACATCTTCTTAATCGATTGGTAAGCATATTTATCAAATTTCTTCAATAAACCGCTTGTGTCTTCGGGTGTAAGGTCCGTTCGTAGTCTAGCGGGGAGGATGTCGTAGAGGTTCACGATATTAAAAATCGGATTCTTTCCGGGAACTTTATCCTTTGGTGTTTTCCACCGACTGAAAGTCTGGTTGCAGTCTTCGAGGGTCGAAAGAAGCTTGGTGAGGCCTTCGACTTCGGCAGAGTTGGATACGATGATGTGCCAGTCCACTTTGTCATGGTCGACGCATAGACACTTGACGGACTGGAAATAGCGAAAGACTTGAGGGAAATGTCCATCCTCGATATAGTGTTAGATTCGTGAAGAAATTGGTGAAAACGAGGGGCTCACAAAGGTTGGTAGCAACACGGCGAGACGTTTGGTTTCAATGGGCTGCACCTCGCTGAACAGAGGATGTTCAGGTTTGTAATTGACGAGCCGGTCGGTGTAGCGACTATTCTCGGCTGGCTGCGGCGGCCATGATGGAGGGTCTGATGGAGGCCATGAATTCTCGATATTGTTCGGTCGGAACGGGAGGTGAGGCGATGTATGTAGCGCGAAGAAGACGACGGTAGAAAATGTCAGAACTGAGATACCAATTAGAGCGTTTTTGAGCCTTCATCCCCAGTTAGCGTTGCTCAGCAGGATGTCTAATACGTGTAGCTGACTTGCCAAGAGAGATAGTTGGGCTTGACAAAGAGCTGCTCATATGAATAGGACATCTTCATGTCAAACATCCTATTTATTAAAGATTATCTTTGGGTGGAGGAAGATGGAGAAATGAGAAGTGCTTCTAAATCCTATAAATCACATGATGGAGTCCAGACCCAGATGGTGCATCTGCGAAACCTTTAGCAGCATGCCAGCTCGCGTCTAGCCCAGCGACTAGTAAAGCTTGTTCTATTTTACTCCTCTATTAGGCTAGCGAGGCACGTCGCTCGATGAAAACAGCCGCCATCAGGCGAACCAAATGAAACTAACCCAAAATTGATTGACTGGAATGAAAACTATCTATTTCTACCGAACCAAACACCATCACAAGGAATTCTATATGCTATGCCACCCAATCACTTCTGCACATGTAAATCAAATCCGTTTTCCGCCAAACTCCTCCGCCGGCCAACCCTGCATTGTCCTCCTCTCCTCGACAACATCGCCACCCATGATCAGCGTATGCTCCAGCAAGCAACTATCACTCTTCATCTGTGCACCGCTCAATAGTCTACTTCCTGTTCGGAGTACACATCTGTCGCCAATCTCAACTCTGTTCAAGTCGAACTTGCCACGTGTGTTGATGTGTGCGACGACACTGGCGTCATCGACAACAACGCGATCGCCAAGGGTGATAAGATCAGGCTCCGTGAACATCAGACTCGGGGTGCCGTTGACGAAGAGTGCACAGTCTTTACCGATCTTGGCGCCCATGAGCTTGAAGTAGATGACCATCCAGTGAGTACCGGTAACAAGGTTCAGAATACCATTGCCTTTGTAACATTGTCGGCGAAGGCGCTCAATGCCCAGGAAGATCTGCCAGCGCTGGCAGTACGGAGACTTGTCCCAATCGTAGTTACCAGCCTTGCGTCGACCCATGAGTAGCCACTTGGATCCAATGATAATTGCCAGTGCAAGAACAGATTGGATGGTGGAGAGGACGGCGATGCCGGTCAACATGGTCAGGAAGATGGCGACAAGGTCGAACCAGACGTTCATGCCACGGGGAAAAGAACTTCGGAACATGATACCCACGAATTGAATGGATGAGACGCTGGGGACATCCCAGTAGACGGCGGTGAAGACTGTGAAGAACGCAGAGTAGAGGAAGATGGCGAAAGGACCGAGGACATGATAGGGTGCTAGCTTGAGGTAAAAGGCTCGACCGAATGGAGAGAGATGTTGCGCCCAGTCTCCTTTGCCGTCACTGCCCTCGGTATCGCTTCCAGATGTGATGCTGGGTTGTGTATCAGGACGGTCCTTCTCATCGTTGAACTTCTTGTCGTTGGCTAGAGTATCCTCTGACTGCATATTGCGGATGTGAGATCGAGAGACCTTGGTGTCACTACCAGTTGACAAGCAGACTGCGTCGCCTGCTTTGGAGCCAACGTAAGTACCGTCGGAGACATAATTCCCGTTTCTCTTGGTTAGGGCGCCAGATCCCATGGTAGTACGCTCACCAACTGTGACGCCGGGGAGAAGACAAACACGATCGGCGATCATGGCACGGTCTTGAATGGTGACTTTCTCAGATCCAATGCCATCAGAAGTGACGAGGTGAGAGCGCGAGCCAAAGACTACATCGTTGCCAACGTTGATGAGATGATAATCGCCGATGCTAGGACCAGTACCAGGCCAGTACACGCGCTCGCCAATCTTAGCACCAAGCATTCTCAACGCAATAGACGTAGCCTCGTAGTGCTGCCCAAACAAAGAAGTCATCCGATGAAGCTTCCCTTCAGGCAACAGCGTCTTGATCAAATTCGCTCTCCAGATATCCACCGTGGATCGCGAGCTGGCTTTGAGCTTTCCAAAGACGCAGTCCAGAGCAGACTTGACCAAGATGACGAACCCGAAGAGGAAGAATGGACCGAACAGGCATCCAAGAGCAAGGGCGAGATAATGGTAAGCGATTCGGTTAGGCTGAGTGAACCAGTCCACACTGCTCCTCAATGGAGCCTTGTGGTTAAGCTTTTGACCCTGTGTAGTGACCATGCCGATAAGACCCGCCATCCAAGGGACTGCAGAGAGGAACAAGCCGATGAGCTTGAGGGGCACGGTGAAGAGAATGTTCAACACCCAGTGAGGCTTGGGTTTCTCGCTTGGAAGCTGATCCCTGTACTCCTCGCTTGCGTCCTGCATCTCCCAGCTTGATGAGTTGAAGCCAAGGCATGTATCAGGTGGCATATTGGTACCAGGCGCAATGATGGAAGACACTCCAACAGAGCAGTTGCTTCCAATTGTGATGCGACCAAGATACATCGATGTATTCCCCTCAGCAGCAAAAGGTCGACAGATGCATTTTGTAAGGTTACAATCATCCCCAACCTCAATCAAATCCCACTCCCCAATCGCGGCACCCTCAAGCTTGACGTTCTTCCCGATCTTGGCCCCCATAAGCCGACAGTAAATCCTCTCCGTCATCTCATTCGCATCAAAGAAGCCCTTGCCACAGATCGCAACAATCTTTTGCACAAGCCACCATCGCGTATGATACATTCCCCACATTGGGTACAGTCCTTCGCGATAGCGGCCGATGATGAGCCACTTGCAGATGATGCCAAGGATGGGCGATACAAAGCCCATGATAATGCGCGCGATGAGCATGGAGACGGTGAGGTTGAGGAAGCGTCCGGGGAGGGAGTGGTTGGTCGGGAGTTTTTGAGAGTGCGCGAGGGTCACGAAGAAGATTGTCCATTGGACGGCGCGGCGGAGGGGGTAGAAGATGACGAGGGGGAAGAGTTGCAGTATCATGAGGAAGGGATTGGTGGAACTGCAAGTCTCGGTACATCCGACTATGGCGCTAGGTTGGTCGGATTCATCGGTCTTGTTATCCAGCATCTTGTCAATATGCGTAGCGATGGAAGTAGCGGTGCCACCGTTGAAGACTGCTGTGATGGGGAGGCTGATGCTGAACTCGGTACGGAGTGTTGAGAGAAGACGGCCAGCGCGAAGAGAGTCACCGCCGAGACTGAAAAAGTCTGCGTCGCGGGGAATGTCTGCGGGTGGAAGGGATAGGACTTCGGCGAAGGCTTTCGTGACGAGGCCTTCTGTGCTCGCGGCCAGTTCGTTCATGGAAGCCATTTGAAGTTGCGCGAGTTCTGCACGGAGGACTTCGATGTCGATGTTTCCGGATGGATCCTTCTGGAATGGCTGCTGCATGATGTGAATCTCGGTAGGGATCATGTAGTTGTCGATGATTGATGCCAATCGATGTCGAATGTCGCTGACAACATTAGAGTCCGCGGTAGCCTCAGCATTTGGTGCAAGTACAGCTTCTGGAGAACCATCGTGAGTGCTGGGAAGGCAAAATACGTCAAAGTCTGGGGCAATGGCCTGTATATGATTCGCCAGCTTGGTGTAATCAACGGAGCAAGGCGAGCGCTGAATAGATTCTGACAAAGGTGTATCCGCCGGAGGACAAACTGCATCCCAATGCCTACCCATATAAGGTGTATCATCAGTGACAGAAGGGAGTCCCAGCCGTCGACCAAGCTTTATACGTAGGACCTTGTTGTTATTCTTAGGAAGGTCATCCATGTAAATGATCAAGACGGGCCATTTCGCCTGCTGAAGAGAAGACTTCAACGAGCCGTGAAGAGTCCTCAGATCAACCCGCGGAACATCGGGAGGTGTGACAAGGACAATAGCGACGACCTCTTGAAGAACATCATGCGATGCCGAGAACGCCAAAGCTTGTGCAACCCTCCCGTAGATGGGCGAGTAACTCGCTCTCGAAGCTGTCATGATGGCATTCTCAACCTCAAATGGGGAAATCAACTCTCCACCACGGTTGATGACTTCTTTACTCCGACCAGTGATGTATAGATATCCATCATCGTCCATGTATCCAAGATCGCCAGTATCGAACCAGCCGGCTTTGTTGAAGGGTGATTTGTCGTATGTACCATCGGGCTTGAGATAGCCTGGGAAGACAGGTTCGCCGCGAACACAGATGCGACCGACGGTGCCGTTTGTGATGGTTTGTTCGGACCAGTCGAGGATGGTGAGTTCGGGGCCCGTGCTGATACCTGATGTACCCTCGCGATCGAGACGGTAGTCTAGTGGAGGCGTAGAAATGGGCATACACCTGTACCTGTTAGCATACATCAGGGTTAACTGGAAGGGAAATAACTTACTCTGTCATTCCATAACTTGGTAAGACGACACAGTTGAACGTATCCCTCAGCTGATACGCCAAAGAGGGTAATAATCCACCAGCAGCGTTACAAGCCAACCGGATCCGGCATTTTCGCAAAGCTTCTGGTCGTGCAGCTGCTTCTGCGATGATGATGGAGTGCATAGAGGGTGAAGCGTAGTACCATGTTGGTTGGATGGCCTCAGCCACGTCCCAGAAGAGATTGGCATCGAAGGAGGGACAGCAGACCGTCGAGCCGCCAGAGAAGATCGGTGCAAAGATGTTTCGAACTAAACCTCCTCTGTTTATCGTCAGTAGAGGTTATGGGCAGGATGGTGAAGTGACTTACACGTGGTAAAGGGGCATCATGTTCAGGCAGATGTCACTAGCTGTGAGACCCCATGATTCAATGACGAAAGCGACACCAGCGATAATGGAGTGAACTGTCAGTGGAACTACCTTCTTGGTACCCGACGTTCCGCTCGTGAAAAGAATCAGACCAATGTCATCAGCCTTGTTAGCGACTCGTTCAGTGCTGCAAGTGGGGATAGCTTCTCCATCAACTGTCCTTAGCGAAATGCCCTCATCTCGAGTCCAGTCCATAATGAAGATCTGGATATTGTTTTCTGATACCCAACTGGCATCGAGTTGCAGTTTTGTGTACTCATCCTTTGTTGTGAGGATAAAGTCCGCTCGTGCTTGGAGAATGTCTGCTCGGAATTGTTCTGCTCCAGCGGCGGGGTTGATTGGCGATGCGGTGTAGTAAGTCGTGACAGCGATGCATGTTGCTGCTAGTAACGGACCATTCGGTAACGCGATAGAAACAACAGGTCTCTTGTTTGATGCACCAACGGGAAGTTGGAAGTTGTCGACGAAGTGTCGTAGCTTGCGATGGGTGATGACGTCCTCATCTGTGGGGGCTCGTAGGGCTGGCTTGTCATCGCGTCCAATGAACTGCGCAAAGGATGTATACGAGCTCTTAACTAGCGTTGAAGTTTTCTCAATCAGGGAAGATAGCTCGTGGTTGCTGTTTGTCTTGGCATCTTCTGGTAGTAGGGTATAGAGCCTTGTGTAAGTCTTGATGAGTTGAAAGACTGGCCATGGACCAGGCAATTCCTCAAGAAGATGACATAAAGTGTAGAGGGAGGAGATGGAATGTTGTTGGGCTGTAGGAATGGCAGCCAAGAGATCAGCTCTGTCTGGGTTAAGTGCTACAAGGGACTTGAACTGTTGACTCTCCTTGACCGCCATTGGCGGGAGGTCGCACAGCTCCCGCAACAAGCACGGCACACTCATATCTCGATGAACAAAGCGGTAAGAAACAAGATAACGATGATCCTTTGACTCAGAGTAATGAAGATCTGATAATCCTATTCATCACAGCGCTCTCCCATCTCTATATAACCAACTTCAACCCTCATCACAACCCTTCCACTTTTTACCCAATTTCGTCTCGCCGATAGATCAACAGGCAGAATATGAAGTCTAATCTGCAATGACACGGCCAAAGATCATCGAAACCTGAAATCAAATCACAAAGGTCCTGCCGCCGGTCCACTTCATCCCACTTAAACTTATTGGCGCCCCGATTTACGACAAGGGATTCTCCTGTAGATCCGATTTGATCTTCACGGCATTTCCTCTTGGGCTCCATACTCAGCGGGATGGGTGAGAGCTGAGTGGGTGGACTGCCCGGCATTGCCACGGTTTAATCATCACTGACAAGTTCCACGAGTGCCGGCGCTTGGTGCAGACTAAGGGGCGGAGTGACATATTATTTTTCCTTGGTGGCCGTGCAGAAGCGGTTCGCGCGCGAATGTCACAGAAGACTTACGACGACGAATAGTTTTCTTGACTCGCGAAAAGTCCATAAGTTGAGGCTATGACCCTTTGTGTTATATCCACCGATTGAGTTTACGTCAATGTAACAGGTCGAACCGTAAATGCTCCCTGTTCATCTATTTCCCGATTGGTTGTGGTGATGTAACATGGTCTTTGAGCCGCATGGTGCAGGGATCTACGACCCCAGTCGCGGAGGGAAACACGTAAGCTCAGCTCATGAGCCCTGATGGTATTTCACTGATAAGTGAGCGAGTTTCAAAAGGTCCGGGGATTACTAACTTCTTTGTAGATCGGTAGTTGGACACAAGGTAGGCTTGGTGATTTATGAGTCAGGCAGGGTTGGAGAATTGGGCGGACGAATGGCGCAGCGGTTGGATGCAAGGCATTCTGCGATGCAGGTGATATAATTGAGTATGTTATCATTACCACCTTGGGTAAAGAAAGAATATTACATTCTCCGCCCAGGAGTCCCTGCCCAGCTAAGACGCGTATCTCACGGCGTGTCATGACATTTGTTCCAGCTTGGACATTTTCTCAATTAAGCGAATCATCAAGCTTATCCCCATAACTTACCAGCATTCGAGACATCAAAATAATTATGGACAATTATCACGGGGTAATATATCCTCCGATAAAGTGTGTGCTTCTAGATTATCAACGACCTTCCAAAGTGGGACTCCGACACGTCAGCTGTCATTGGGCCTCCCGTAAATCTATATCGAGACGGCCCCGTCTATTAAAGTTTCCACCTCTGCGACTTTCCCGCCTCTTTCTGCTCCCCGAAACCTTACTGGACTTCATCTCACTGTCTTAAGATTGGGCTGACGAATAGTTCTTTTGATGTCGTGAGAGCAACTGCCGAAAGAGCCATTAGTGGTTGACGGACTCATCATACACAGGTTGCCTTGTAAGGCGGTATGGGTTGTCAGACTTGAATGAGAAGGATCTCACTTTGTAGAGAGGATACCATAATTAAGGTTTCGTACTGGTATCAATGGTAGGTTATTATGTCTAGGCATTAATTCCTCGCTGATGCTGCATCTCGCTCGTCTCTGGAGCAGAAATAACAGTAATATATTGCAAAGGCGACGCATCAGCCTATAACCCATCAACAAATGCAACAAATGTCATGTGTTAGCGATAAATAGTGACTCGTCAACTTCCGACCATGTCCTTCGTTGCACTGAATATCCCAGTGATCAAAGTCAACCAATCACTATTACACTCGAGTGTCACACTATGTCTACACTGCATCCTACTCTTAACGTAGAGCCTATAGACCATGCTGCCGCTTTTCCCGCTTCTCCTGATCCAGGCTGAAACCTTATTCACGGGTCTTATCTCCTCCGTACCCTGTGTTGCAGTCCGTCGGCGCTAATGTGGATGGAGATCTTCCAGCCATTGGCCTCCCTGTCCACGCAGTGGATTCCTCCTTGAGCTTGAGAATCATTCGAGATTCCTATCTTGAGTGGCAGCAGTTTTATTCCATTGAGTTTGGCTGTTGATTTCAACACCGCTCGCGATCAGTACAAACCTTAAAATCCCTCTCGGGTGTATTTCAAAGGTCCTGAGACATTACATAGGGCGGTATTTATGTTTTCGTGGATCACCGTGTAAGATATATTATCTACAGAGGGAATCAAGGCCTAAAAGCCCATGCTCCCCTTGTATGCTTTAGTCTCATGACATCCTGCTGTTTTGGGGGAGGGGGTGGAAAGGCTACTACGCCAAACCAATGGGGAATTCATGAGAGCGCAGTCTAAGTGAGTAAAGAACACTGAGTTGTAAGTCAACGCGTGATACCAGCCCCAAAATTTAGATGAGAGGAAATGCATATGACGTGGCAGAAATCGATTCATGATTAATCACGCATAAAACTATAAATCCGCCTCATACACAATTGTACTCGAGTCAAAACCTCATTTATCAGGCTGTAAATATAGTTAGTACTGTGTATACAGGTTAGTATCTACCTCTGGATTCGCATTGTGTAATCTGCCGCGTCCAGACCACTGAGTTGGAATGTGCTTGATCGACAAAAGCCCTTCCTGTTCACTAATAATAGCGATTTCGACATATAAAGAGTTCAAGTTTACAGTTTCTCATAATCCTTTGCCTTTTGACATATGCCTATGATACGGAACTAAGAAGCCAGTCGATCATACCACCATTCATTCAGCGCTTACTCTCGGGATTTGCTTGTACTCCTTTGCAGTACCTCTTCAAAGATTAGTCCGGACGGTACAATCTGAATTGGCCTCTTCCACGCGCTGTAAGCTATTCCAATTGATTGACAGATAACTCACAATGTCACATTGAATCTCTTGTTCGTGTGGTCTTTGAACATTAGTGGTTTTTGCTGAGTAGTATTCTTTGATGCAATGCTCACGATTGCCTATCGGCTATGGAAGCTCCCTAGTGTCCCCTTGTATCAAGCATAATACGCCCACAGCTCTTCAACATGCATCTCCTGTTCAATAGATGGCGGCGGGATCAGGGTGGGCCTCTGCCTGATGGGGAGATTAACGAGATGTTCTCGCGGGTTTAAATGGTTCGTAGTCTTCGCTTGGACCCAGCAACGGCGCTGGTCCTGGTAGCTTGTGCCGTGCCCGTACCGCCAGCGATGGATCCTAATCTCTTTGATCAAAGAACCAAAGGCTTTAATTTCTTCTTCAGTCAGTCGTTTCATATTTTTCCAGAGTTCTTCCTGTTTTGCATTTATCCTCCATACCATCAAGTCCAGTGGAGTTTGGTTGTTGTCGTCTTGGCCATCTGGGTCCGGTTCTGTAAGGCCATGCTTGCGTAGGTATGTGATGTGATCCAGGTCTCCGTATAGAGCTACGTAATGCAAGATAGATTTCCCCATATTGTCTAGAAGGTCAAGTTTTGCACCTTTTCGGTAAAGATGATCAAAGACGCTGTTACACCAGGGGATACAAGACGCGAGATGGATAGGTGTCCGACCACTTTTGTCCCGTGCATTCATGTCGGCCCCTCCCTTCAGAAGTGTGTCCAATTTTCCATTACAATCCCAAGGCTCAGCCGCATTGCAAGATGCCTCGATGAGGTGATGTATTGGAGTAAAGCCTGTAGCATCGGCCTTGAGGTTCGGATCAGCACCGCTTTTTAGCAGAACGTCTACTATTTCCGTTGAGTCTTCCTCCACAGAGACGCAGGCAACATGCATTGCGGTTAATCCCTTCGAGTCCTGGACATCAGGGTTGCTGCCCAATTTGAGCAGGGCTTCAATGATATCAACCCATCCGTAGAAAGCAGCTAGGTGGAGGTGAGGATGACACCACACGTGATTGACAACATCAAGGCGAGCCAGACGGTAGAAAATGGTGAGAATGGCATTCAGGAAGAATACTTCCTCTGGATTCTTCTCGACCTGGACAGAATACTGTTGTTTGCGTCTGTCTATTGATGTGAGGTCAGTCGCATGGTCATACTTGGGGGACTGGGTAGATTTACGGGACTTAGTCATGGTGAATGTTGACAGATTTCGAAATTTAAGTAGAAGAAAGGTTTGGTGGATATTGTATAATGATGGGGGTGCAGTATGAACTCGTACATGTGGGAGGAGTCATGCTTTTTATACACAGGTGAGGAGTCAGTCGGGCTATTGCAATGCAGACTTTGAGCAGCTTACTCGCCGAGCTCTAATATTCAGACTTTGAGAGGGGAAGGCATATCCGCGCTTCTTATCGGGCGGGATGCTCTTTGGGAGAGATAACGCAGGTGTGCCTAGGTAAAATGGTGTGAGTTATCGATAAGGTCATTCAATTCATGAGGACGGTCTAATGAGCCATCAACGGACCATGTTGTTATTCGGGAATGGTTCGGATCGTTCAAACGTATCGTAAGTTGGTTTACCGAGGCTTATTATAAGACATAATCCGCATAGCTGTCTTATCAGTGGTCAATTGAGTTTAAACTTAACGTGTATTATGAAGCTCCAGTGGAACATGAGTCATATGAGCTCATGTGTCGAGGTATATCAATTCCAATTCACCGTTATGCAACGTAACTAACGTTCGATATGTCGCGTGGGCTAGATGTGTTGTTTGAAGTTGAGACTTGTGGCTGAGAGCTTAAATCAGCAGAGAACTTAGTTCGATATGTCGCTTCATTGCCTACAATATCGAAGTCCAATTGTACCTTTCGGAGAGAATGCTTCGAGTCACCAGTGAACGATTGTGGCGGAAAAGATCCGATTTGTTCGTGTCTAAGTTAAATTCCAGCCTCTCTGGACGGGTTCCGTGCCGCCAGCCAATCCGTAGTGGCTGAATCCAGACTGAAGTGACTTATACATCAAACACTAGTTTAGTCTGAAAGTAGTGATTGACTGTGAGCATGCTTTTGAACTTGGCAATTACAGTTTATTTCGGCGTTTCCAATATGAGCCCTTTCAAGTAAGTGGGTAAGTTCCTGAGCAACGCGGCACGTCATTTGTCCCGACCATCTGACTCCCGCCCGACATAGACTATATCACGCTTAAACACAGAGTATCTCATATTGAGCGCAGAGTATATCAGAATTAAAGACATAACATATCAAAATATTTATGCTTCAATCCATGACCACTCGATATAAAATGTTCCTTGTTATAAGTTCAGTGATTATTCATCACAATAAATAGCATCCCCCCGCAACACCAATGCTCCACGTGTTCCAATCAAAACATCAATTCTTGTCTTGATATAGTTTTTTCCAGTAAATCGCGTCAACCTTGACGATAGCAAATCGGAGAAAGGGCCACGACTGCATTCGAGTGCGGAGAGTCTTTCTCCATGTCGCGAGAAGGTTTTGATCATATGCCGTCATATCAGGCTGCCGCTTCTGCAGACATAGCATGTAACAGAATAGCCCGGGATATGCGAGGCAGTTCCGGGTGTATGCTGGCCAGAATGCTGATTGATGACGGGCGTCTAGGCCACGAATGAACTTGATGACTGTTTGGATGAGACCACGACAGGCTTGGAGGACTGTCTCTACGGAGGATTGTACGTGAGTTAGCTGTGTGTTGCTGTCAATGATGGGGCGTAGCAATGCTCGTAGAACGAGGATGTGCGTGCTGTAGTATGCTACGTAGAGGGATCTGTGGCTCTTGACTGAGTCATCTGCATCGCTGTCACTTGGCTCTGGCCTGAGTGCTAGTGATTCAGGAAGGTCTTCTAGCCATTTGAGTAGCTGCTGGCGTGGACCCCGAGCTTGCTCGAGAAGAGAGTCAAGAACTTGAGGCCGAGACGCGGCACGGAGGGAGCTATTGCTGTCAGTCCAGAGCAATGGATGGTCAGAAGCAGGGCTAATAAAAAGTCTTACAAGAATTGTCGACAGATTCCGCTAGTGATCTCGGTCAACGAGCACAAACGGATGAAGTAATCAAGTGACTGATCTCTAATGCTTTCTGGCAGGTTGGCAGTAGGATCAAGAATGAAGTCGACTGATGTAAGCGGCGAGACGTCCCAATCATCGTCAGATATCATAGAAGATCGACCATGAGTAACTGCACGCCAAGTGTACTCAACATAAACAGCCCACCACAACCGTCTCCGAAGACGAACCTCCCACGACGGCAACTTCCATCCAATCGGATTGACATTCAAGCCAAGTGACTGAGCCATGGCCAGCATAGAAGCCGCCAAGGACCATACAAAAGGGTTCTCCACAACGACAACATCAAAGGGAGTGTGATTGAGAAGGAGAAGGAAGATCTGGATGGTGGATAGACGAGGGAAGTGCAGCTCCTTTTGGAGGCAGGTGTAGGAAACTTGCCAAAGATCATTGACATCTGGCTTGAAATACGCACTATCGAGACAGAGCTTCTCATCCCAAGGCGTGAAGGGCAGTGCGAGGGCGTATATACCCGCAAGTAAGCCAGTAGACGCCTCTGCGACAAACTTATTCAAGTCTTCAAAGACGACAGAGCGAGAAAGGATTGGTAAGTCTTCGAAAACAAATCTGAAGTACCTGTGCATGACTAAGTAAGTATATTGATGAAGTATAGACGGAGGGGTAGAAGCATACAGTTTCACCAACGCCACGCCCGTCTCTCGATCCACCAATTTCTCCAGATGTTCCCTATCACCCAGCGACGACATGCACTTATCAACAATCTTCTGACTCTCAATAGCAGTCCCCGTTTGACTCTGCAAAAAATGAATGGGAGGATTCGCTGGAAATGCATGTTGCTGCCGTCGATACGCAACGCGATAAAAGTCGACTTCATCACTACTTGAGTACGGAAAATGATTAAGAGAAAAGGGGTCTGACTCGTTAGAAAAACCAATTAGTGAGGTTGAGTGGTCTGGTCGTTGGTCGAATGAAAGGCGCTCGAACAGGGCTGTTGGGCTGGCGGGAAGATCTGTTGTTTTGCTAGGGTTGGAGATGGGAATTTCTCCGTAGTCGTCTGAGGGCGTTGGGTCGTCGAGGGGTTCGAGATTGGGAAGTTCGCCGTTGGCGAAGAAGTCAAATGGCTGATCGCTGCCGTCTATGCCGTGTTGGTCGAATGAGATGTCCCAGTTGATTCCGCCTCCGGGTGAGAAGATAGATTGCGATACTGTGCCATCCAGAGGAGTTAAATCGAGCCCTGTTTCAATACAGGAAGATTGGACCTCTACTCTCTGTCAGTCCAAGCCTTTTATATCATTCTCCCTGCTCACCATCTGGCATGCGCAACGCCTCATACACACCAACATCCTGCGTCGACACCTGTTGCGGCACAACAATCGGCGTGCCTCCTCCCTCAGAATCCAGCCGTCTGGTCCTACTATCCCTCGGCTTCTTATTCGGATTTCCCACAAACGTGCAATCGCGTCCAGTGCGATCACAGAGCTGGCATGGACGCGTCGGATCAGGGATGTTGCAGAGTACTTTGCGGGCGCGACACAAATCGCATGGTCTTTGGGACTTGGAGCGGTAGCGTCTTATGCCCGCCACTTGACGGTGCGGGTGCTCGTCATGGTTCATTGTGAGGGAGATGCTGACATGGTCAGACTCATGGTATGGAAATGATGAAGTGAATTACCGATAGCGGGGTCCGAGTTCGCCGATTTGCGGGGCACGTGATTGGGAGACCGGCTGTTAGTGTCGGTGGACATCATGTCTAATACAAATAATCGCAATTGCACGACACGAAATATGAATCTAGGTAGTGATCGAATGGAGTATAGAGTGATATTGATGACCTCCATTCTATATGTTCATCTAGCCAGAACGTTTTCCAAATCAGGGGCTGCCTTGATTTGGTTATCACTGATATTCAACAACCTTATCATGGAGTCAATCGTGGGATCCGTGAGCGTCATATTTCTGGTCAATATTTATCATTCCTGGAGGCTACGGTTATTGAGTCTGATTCTCATTGGATTAAACCATCCCGGAAAAAGAAAAAAGAAAATGACGTCTCGCTCTCATTACTGGCTCAGTATTCTTATCATGACTTGTTCTTCAGTTCAATCAAGTACGACTTGCAATTTCTTTATACAATACAGACATTTAATTACAATACCAACTATCCAAATCACTCGCTCCTCGTCGCACGAAGCTTATCATATCGCAAGACTGCTCCCAGCAAAACACTCGCTCCAAGTGCACTATATCATGTTAGCATTTCCAATTCCTCCATGAGTATGCCAGGAGAGAAACTTACCAATCTTCAGCTGAGCAATACTCGGTCGGGTTATGGCTTATCCCCGATCTCGTCGGCGTAAAGATCATACTCGTAGGACAAACCCGATTCGTGTAGCAGCTATCATGCCCCGCGCCACTAATCATAGGTCTCCAAAGCTTTCCCTCCTCATTCTGCGGCAAAGTCGAACAAACATCCGCAGCGCTCTGCTCAACCGCCGAAATACACTCTTGATTGAACTTGACAGCAGGGCTATCCACAAGAAGCTCCCAGTCGACTTCACAGCCCTTTTCACTATCATCGTGAGAAATGCGCTGGAACTCGATTTCGCACTCTTTTACCATCTCGGCGAGGACTTCATCCTTGACGTGGCGAAGATCGAGAGTGAATTTTACGGTGTGAGCCATTGTGTTGACGGTGCCGGGGTCGGTGGTGAAAATACCGGTTGTTGCGAGGCCGTCGTGCTTTTTGGCGATTGTGTTTGCGGCGACGAGCATTTTGCTGGCGGATAATACGGGGTCTTTGCGGGCGTATAGTGGTGTTGTGCCTGCGTGGCTGTCTCGGCCTTTAACAGTGATGTTGAACCACTTGAATGCTTGGACGCCTGTTTTCGCTGTCAATCACCGTATATTCTCTTTAGAGGGCTTTCCTTACCGTGTACGACGCCAATTTTAAGACCTTCATCTTCCAGGATAGGTCCCTGCTCAATGTGAAGCTCGAAATGCGCTGCGAAAGGATTTGATCGGTATGAAGCGGGTTGGTCACCGCAGTAGCCTATCCTGTCGAGTTCCTCCTTCATCGACTTGGGGTCAGCAGCCAGAACTTCCCGAAGATCCCATGCAGTTTCGAGAGGGATGACATCGGCCCATACGCCTGAAGACACAGCCATCTTGGGAAAGCGAGCGCCCTCCTCGCTGTAAAATGTCAGCCAATTCCTCAGCGCGCATACTCGTCGCGGGATACGTACTTGGTCCAGTTCACCACTCCAATCGGTCCTGCAGTCTCATACCCATGATCATTCAACGTTCTCAAAACCTCAAGACCCGAAATAACACCAAGGATGCCATCATAGCGCCCGCCAGTAGGTTGCGTATCGAGATGCGAGCCCATCATGACCGGAGGTAAATCATTGTTTCTGCCTGGTCGAATCGCAAACAGATTTCCCATTTGATCAATTGAGGTTTTCAATCCGAGCGACTTGGCGTAGGTGATGAACCAATCTCGCACTTGCTTGTCCGAGTCATCGAGGCTGAGCCGCGCCATGCCGGTTTCTGTAGAGGCCCTAGGGTAACTAGTTAATTTTTGCGAAAATGGTGGTTTTGTGAGAATGACTTACTTTCCATAGCGATGCGCGGCGCCGAATTGACAGCTTTCGTGAAGTGATTTTGCGAGATCGACTTCGCTGATTTTGAATGGTGGTAGATCGAGAGAGCCCATGATGACGCTGTTGTTTTATTTATGCGCTAGATTATTCCCAAAGTCTTGTAATATTGAGTAAGATTTTGGAAGCCCTATGTCAACAAACTTCCTATTGTTAATATTCAATCCCTCGATAACAGCTCCTTGATAAATCCAAGTCTTGTCTAATTATGTATACTCTCCCCTCAATTGTTATCCTTTATCGTCCCCGACGGTCATAATTCCCTCTCAACATTGGGGATCACGGCCGAGTGCTGAGAGTGGGGTGTTTATCCGCCGTCGGCCGTCGGCGGAGACTATCCTTCGTTGGGAAGCTTATTGGAGCTCGGAAGCTGAACTCCAATCTTGCCGAAGAACTATGACATAACCGTTTGCATGGCTACAAGGATGTAAAAAACGCGGGGTAACAGGCAAGAACTCTATCTTCAATTGACTTTCCAGAGGCGTTAATTGTTAAAGAACTTTGTCAATAACGGCTTCTGATTGATTGCGCTGTAGATTGACTTTTTGAACTGAATTGGAGATCATCAACGCACGGTTCAACGTCGCAGCTCCAGTCTTCAGTCTGGAGAGACTCCAACAACCTCTTATCATCTCGTATCAGTCTTATCTCATCTCTATCATGTATAATGATTCAAAAAGGAAGGATTTACCATAATCATCTCCACTTGTGGAGTATTTCTGTCTCCGCCGACGGTTTGTTACAACTTGACTATCAGACTATCAAATGCGGGGGTGGATAAGTGACCATCGTGCAGCAGATCACCTGGTGATAACCCGGCCATGGTTACATGCAGCTGGGACCTTAAAAAGAGTAGGTCTGAACCTGTAATCCACATTTTACAGCTCGTCTTGTTAATACATACTCAAATTTGTCAACACTGGTCACGATGGAAGCTGCAGAGAAACAGTCGGAGCTCAAGATGCCGCTTGAGCAAGAGCTCGATCAGAACTCTGGCGAGATGAACGACCTCACTGAAGTCGAGAAAAAGGTGTTGTCAAAGTTTGACAAGTTCGTCATGCCGCAGATGGCACTGCTCGTTCTATTTGCTTACCTTGATCGAACAAATATCGGTAAGTACATTGTCAGCCTTAACTCCAGCTCAGAAAACTAATCATCGCAATTTAAGGAAACGCACGAGTTTTCGGCTTCGAGGAAGATACAGGTATGCATGGAACTCAATTCAACGACGTGTCAATGTATTTCTATATCTCATACGTTGTCTTTGAAACGCCATGGGTTCTCGCCGTCAAGAAGTTTGGACCAGGTCGCGTCCTTGCTATTGCTATCATAAGCTGGAGTTTCATCACTTTAGGAACTGGCTTCGTTCATAGTTATGGCCAAGTCATCGCCTGTCGAGTTCTCCTCGGTTTCTTCGAGGCTGGCCTCTTTCCTTCTCTCACCTTCGTCGTCTCTCAGATCTACCCGCCTGCGTCGCAAGGAAAACGCGTGGCGGTTCTTTATGTCTCTATTGCACTTTCTGGAGCACTTGGTGGGCTTATCGCATACGGCATTCAGTCGATGGGTGCGCGACATGGTTTGTCAGCTTGGCGATGGCTTTTCATCATTGAGGGTGCCATTTCACTTGTCATCGGAGCTGTTTGCTGGCTGAGTCTTCCTACCTCCCCCCAAACAGCTTGGTTTCTCTCTGAAGAAGAGAAGTCGACCATGGTTCTCATCAAGGAACGCAACCATCCTTTTAAAGAAACAGAAGGCTTCTCGTGGAAGCAAGTCGTCATGGCCCTCACGGATCCCCTCGTCTGGCTTGCTTCCGTATCGCTATTCTGCGCTTCTATCGCACTATTCGGCTTCGGCACATTCCTTCCTACCCTTCTCAAGGGCCTCGAGTCAGTATCTTCACCTCTTTCTTTCTGACTCCACTAATTAGGGATACAGCTATACCTCCCTCCAAGCCAACTATCTCAGCATTCCCGTCTACGTTCTAGCATCCATCTTCACTGCTGCCACCACCTACGTCTCAGACCGCCTCAATCGCCGAGCTATCTGTCTCATACACTCCCCACTATTAGTCATCGTCGGATATGCCATAGTCGTCGGTACCGGGCACAAGGCTGCGGGTTTCTTTGCCATGTTCCTCGTCGGCGGTGGCGTCTACTCCTTCAACACTGTTTTGGTAACGTATGTCATTCCCCAACTATATAGATCGAAGCACTGCGCTAACGTTCTGGAGATGGGTATCAAACAATATGCAGCCAGACTACAAGCGCTCTGTTGCAATCTCCATGTTGATCTCGCTTGCAAACGCATCCGGAATGGCTGCGTCGCAGATCTATCCCATCCAGGATGCTCCTCGTTACGTCATGGGAAATGCCATCTCTCTTGGAGGAGAGGTCTTGGCACTTGTTTGCGTTGGACTCATTTATGCTCTTCTCAAGTACCGCATGCGACAGAAGGAGAAGCTGATTGCAGAGGGTAAGCATAGCAATGGAAAAGAGGGAGATCAGAGCTTGGAGTTCAAGTATGTGTTTTAAAGAGCTCTAATACGCCACATCGCGGACAAAGCTCTCAAGAGGAGTGGAATTTGTTATATAAAGCATAAAAGTTAATTAAGTGTTGGTTCATGTATGCCGGAGTTGAGTATTGCTACGTGCATGTTTGTATATATCAAGAATGGTAATGTCGTTGAGTGTTATGTATTAATAGAGCTATATACTTGAAGATATCTTGGGCCTCATGGTTGAAGCGCCATTTACTTTGCTATATGTCCCGCTAGGAATGAGCAGCAGTTTAATAACTGTCGTCGCCGAAAGGAGGGAAAGAAGGAGTGCTCTCATCACAGGCGAAGCGAACAAAGTATCTGTTATCGCTACCATCACCATTGACGATGACCGTCCCATCGGGAGCCTGGACCTGAGCGATGAAGTTGAGATCACCCTGAGCGTTGGCCCACAAGAGTCGGAAGGGGGTGTAAGTGCCAGCGGTGAGGTGAACGGTGAAAGACTTGGAAGTGCCACCGGGGTAGTCCTGCTCGAGATCGGCGTTGGCGCGAGTCCAGCCTGAAACGGCCTTGGTGCCGAACCAGATGAGGGTGATCTCATCAGAGTTGGGGATGGTGACCGTGTAGTCACCGGTGTCGGGGGCGTAGAGGAATGCCTGGTGGTTGACGGCCTTGTACTGGAACCTCTGGACGGGGCTGTCCTCGTAGATGGCGAAGGACGTGTCGGATGGTGTGCCAGGAGGAATACCGATGCGGCTGGTCTTGCCCTGGAAGGTAGGGGTGGCGGTGTGGAAGAAAGAGGGGTCGAAAGAGGAGAAGTGAGGAGGATCAGAGTTGTAGAATGTGTGCTCGTAGATGGCATACTCCAGGCCAGCGTTATCGCAAGATTGGTCGGCAGTAGGCTCAACAGAGGTAGTGGTGGTGGTGGCGTCGGCAGTGGTCGTGCCCTCAGCAGTGGTAGTGGTGTCGGCAGCAGTGGTTGTGTCCTCAGCAGTAGTGGTTGTGCCTTCGGCATTGGTGGTAGTACCCTCAGCAGTTGTCGTAGTTTCGGCAGCAGTTGTGGTGGTGTCAGCAGCAGCGGTAGTAGTACCCTCAGCAGTAGTGGTTGTGCCTTCGGCAGTGGTGGTAGTACCCTCAGCGGTGGTAGTGGTGTCGGCAGCAGTGGTTGTGTCCTCAGCAGTAGTGGTTGTGCCTTCGGCAGTGGTGGTAGTACCCTCAGCGGTGGTGGTAGTACCTTCAGCAGTTGTCGTAGTGTCGGCAGCAGTTGTGGTGGTGTCAGCAGCAGCGGTAGTAGTACCCTCAGCAGTAGTGGTGCCTGTCTCAGCAGCGCTTGTCTCAGCAGCGCTAGTCTCGGTAGCGCTAGTCTCCGAGACAATCACTGTAGCGAGAGTGGAGCTCTCAGACACAACAGGGACGGAATAATCCGTGCTGGTAGAAACAGCAGCAGTCTCAGTAGCAGTGG
This sequence comes from Fusarium acutatum, assembly GCA_012932015.1. NCBI lineage: Eukaryota > Fungi > Ascomycota > Sordariomycetes > Hypocreales > Nectriaceae > Fusarium > Fusarium acutatum. The sequence continues at coordinate 14,373 of JAADJF010000119.1, read as the reverse complement.
AGGAAGCGACCTCAGTGGAGGAGACGGCAGCAACAGTTGTTGTGGTGCGAGGCCTGCACGGGCCAGCGGCAGCGAAGCTGGCAAAGACCAAGCCCGCAAAGGTAACGAATGACTTCATGTTGGTAAAGAACGTGATGAACAGTAAAGAATGACTGGGGGGAAAAAAGAATGAATGAGCGAGTGTGTGATCTGCAAGCAGGATAAGGATCGTCCCGCTGTTATATACAAGGTCTCCTAATCTAATACCATGTCAAAGAGGCGTTTTACTAGATATGGCAATTTCTTCGCAGCGATCCAACACTGACTCGTCTTTACGAGACTAATATAACCATACTGCGCCTGGCTGAGAACTTCAGCTGTTGTTTAAATTGCGATTGTGATATGGATGAGCTAAAACCTACGCTGTATTCCGAATACCCCGTATTCCTCTTGGCATCGGCTCATGTTTTGTTTCCTTGCAAGGTTCAAGGATGTTGGATCTAGTTAGCTGCTCATCAAAAGCAAAAGCTAGCAACGGTCATCGCTAAAGACAGATGGTAGGGCAGGTCTGGGCCGCCTCTGATAGTAAACCTGAAACCCGGTTACTGGTCGAAATTTACGTCATGGCGTTTATGTTTCTTATTGAGCCAATCAAGTGTCAAATTGGTTCCTTTTTAGTCCCCCTCTGCACAGACTGTAATTTCTAGACCGCCGTTAGCTCGAGGACCGTTGAGGCTTGAGCTGCCCCTTTACCCTACAGCTTCACAGCCCAATGAGATGAAAAGAACAACAGACTATTGAAACTAGTACCTGGATCCGTCCCTCAGCTGGCAGCCTGGCTGCATCGTTACTGTCAACTTTCACGCCTCTTTTGAGTAGCTATTTTCACATCAAAACAATAACGCAGAATCGCGACTTTGGAAAAAGCAATCACGCGATGAATGAGGCGCAGCACAAAATCTTTCGCTATCTTCACAGTGTTGCAACCCCGAAGCCTGCGCCAGATTTCCGTACTCCCAACATTGGCCTAAAGATATCTTTGATTGCCGCAGCGCCACTCAACAGCATTGTACGCCACAGCTCTCTCTCCAGGATGTTCAACACCGTCTCTACCCCCTGTTGCCCATTTACAGCTAGACCCCATAGCGCTGACCGTTCCAACAGACAAAGATCTGCCCCTAAAGCCTGGGCTTTAAAAACGTCTGCACCCTTACTGATCCCACCGTCAAATAAAACCGGAATGCATCCCTTTACAGCGTCAGAAACTTCAGGTAAAGCCTCAAGTGTTGCTGGAACGCTGTCGAGTTGACGACCTTCGTGGTTTGATATAATGATGGTGTCGACACCTGCTTCTACTGCTAAGAGGGCATCTTCAGCTGTAAGAACTCCCTTGAGAATGATCTTCATGTTTTTTTGAGATCGTAGCGGAATGAAGGGCGCTGGAGATCAAGATGGGGAGAAGATGAGTTGCAACGATATCTCGTGTAGAAATATCACTCGGCTAATGATCATTACAATTGAGCGATGTTCAGTCGGTTTGGCCACTGAGCTTCATTACGCCAAGTGCCACTGAGATCGCGGGGAGTCCGATGATGAGCACCGTTAGCTTCGGGCCGAGTCCGCGAGATCTTCCCGCATCTCGCGGCCCCACGCTGAGATGATCGGTCCTCAATATGTTATCAGTATGCAATGAATGAATAGCAAGGTTGAACTCGCTCTCCGTCCGCTTGAATGTCCGAACAGCGACTATTCGCCTGCGAGCGATGTTCACGCCGCAAACAACGATGCGATCGCACAATCCCCGTTTGTCAACCATGCCAAGAAGCTCAAGCCGAATGCATGGGGTCAGCGTCCGAGGGGACTGTTATTTCCGGTAATGACAGAGTCATTGCGCGGAAAGGGCCTGTCACGCGATTGCTCGAGCAGATTGAGGCCTTGGAGGAAAAGCTTCGGGGTCGTGACCGAGGAGAGCCTGGCCATGGTAACGCTTCTGCAGCGGTTGCGCATGATAGAATGTCACCAGATGCTGCCGCAGGGCCATCTGAGCACCAGGACAACGCAACGTTACCGCAATCTACAAGCATGAACATGAGATTCCTTTCCCTAAGCGCCATGGCTGAGCCATCTTCTCGTCGTGGCGAGTTCCTCAAACACCTCTCCACCCCGTGGTTAATCGCAGGCATCACAAAGACCTACGGCGGTGACCCTGAGTCCACTGCTCGCCCTGACTCACTATGGGAAGGCATATCGACATATCTCCACCACCCTCAGGGCAGTAAACATCGGTTACGTATCCCCCCAGCAGATGCGAACAAAGCTCTTGAGGTATACCTCGCGGTTGTTGACCTTCGCTTTCCACGTCTCCCCGTGGACAAGGTACTAGTGGGCATCGACGCTATATCGAATCCTGAGTAGGACCATTTAAGAAGGGTTGTCGCTACGGATCCTGCGCATGTGCTTATGGCGTGCGCTGTCATGACTATTGCCCCGCTCGTGAGCGATGCATATCCTATTTCGCAAGGATCCTGGGTCGCCGTGCATGTCCTTGGGAAACGCATGGAGTTATTAGATAGGGTGTTTAATCAGGAAGATGGCATCGGCATCATCCAGTGTCTACTGCTACTTGTTATCCTTGCTGTGCACTGTTCTGCTGCTGGCTCAGCCTGGCATCTTTCTAGCTTCGCGATGAATAAGTGTATCGTCTTGGGCTATCATCGTGAAGATCTCAAGTCTGCTTCGGTGTCGCTGTTGGATGTTCAACAGAGAAGATGGGCGTTTTGGGGATGTAATTTTCTGGATGTCTTGATATGCGCCGCGCTTGGCAGACCGTCGAGTATCGATGTGAGACATATCACCACTCCTCTGCCAGATCCTGCCTCGAATTCGCCTAGTCAATGTGTACAGCATGGACAGATAAATTCGAATCTCTGAACCTCTCCATCCGTGACCCATCGCCTCATTTCTCGGGATGTGTATCACGAGCAACTATTCCAATATGCCCGGCTTCTATCCCAGGTTATTAGTGAGACTATGGACAGTTCCCAATCGTCACGCCCTTGCGACGACTTCGAGCATCACCTCGGGCAGGCATCGTGTACTCATGGGCCGCGGGCGTCCTTAACCAAACGCCTGAGAAGAAGGCCGTCGCCACAAGCATGATCGACGTTATCGCCCAGCTTGGAAACATCATGAGCCCCTACTTCTTTCGCGACCAGGATGAGCCTCGATACCTTATGGCGGTGATTTTGCTGATTGTCTTTGCAGCGCTGAGTGGCCTAACCTGTCTATTTTGAAGTGGGACTTGACTAGAGCCAATAAGAAGATTCTGGTTGAGGCTGAGGCCGATGGTACCGAGCCCAGACTTTTCTCACACTAAGCGTTTGAGCTTAGTTGATCTCAGCACACAATACAGGCGGGCGCCACATCGAGAATCAGAGGGCTGGTCGATAAGTGGCAGATGTGCGAATGGAGAAGGGACATGTAGTCCAAGAACGAACCTCAATTACCTGTGTGTTTGTCCCAGGAAACGTAAAAAGACCACAGGCCTAGCTAGAAGCAAAGTCAATCCCGAGTGTTAGTTTCCCGCCAGAGGTTCTTCAGGCAGCAGCTCGACCACCTACCCACGCAAACGCCCAACGTTACAAATCTATCAGCGCCTCAATACAGTTAACTACTCACCCTTTGCTAAATTAAGACTGGACTCACGCTAGCTCGGCTCCTCGGCCATCTTCCGGATCCATCTTAATTAGGTTATCTTTATCAAAATTCGGTGGGGGTCTTTAGGCTGCCTAAATACTCGTAGGATTTACAATTTGTGGACCCGGATATACATGGACAAATTGAGCTAACATCTATTGAAGCCGTTCTTGATCCCCATCCGAGACTTTTGAGTCTGGGAAGCGCTGATCATTTTGACCTCCTTAGATGTTTCTTGATGGATGTGACCAATGTGAGACTTGGCCGGTCTGTTTTGTTATTGAGGCTTTGCCACAGGGAATTGTGCAATATGCAACTTGGCCGATCCAAAAGGGACCAATTTTATCTTTTCCTTTTTATCCTTGTCAACCACTGGGTCGATTGGAGGCCACGCCGCTGTATCTTTATCTGTTGGCCAGGCAATCTTCCACGCATCGACTGTAAGAAAAACTGGGGGAGCATCCTTTGTAAAGATCGGATTGGGCAGGTTTTTAACGGTCGATGTGGACGTCTCGACGACGATGCTATCTGGGTCGATTGCGTACTGCCAAAGCTCAGTCGGTTCTAACACATAGTCGTGGGACTTGGGGTGCACCTCCTCATCTGCCAGAGGCTTGCGATCGGTCCAATTCAGTGGTTGGTGATGCGTCTCCGTATAAGGGATATCGAATGCATAGAGCAATGGGCCATAATAAATACTGGCAGATGAGTTGCGCATTGCGATCCGAACCTCCATAGGTAGCTTCAGCGTCAAAGTCGTGGTTCCTGAAAGAATTGTTGTGTGGTGCAACCCAGAGTCATCCGGAGTGACTCTCTTGCTGCGGCCGCCATTCTTCTCGATATTCGCCTTCGGGGTGGTCCAGCCGGGGATCCTGACTGCAAAATCAAATTCCGTTTGACTCTCAATCGTGTATTTAAGAACCGAGTCGAATGGATAGCTCGTTTCGCATTTGACTTTTCTCATAGTGTAAGCCATTAAAAGACTACCAGTAAATGTAAGTCTAGAGTCTCACCTTTGACTGTTTTACCTTTGATACGAGTTTCAACAGATGTAGGGCCAAGAAGAATGTGCGCAACACTGCTTTCATTGATCTTCGCATAAGACGAGGCGACGTACTTTGCATAAGCTTGAGGGTGGTTGACTGTACAGCACGGCTGGGTACAAGAGGTGAGTTTGGGAGCGTTTATCACTCTTAAAGTTGTCGACTCACAAAATTGGGTTCTAAGCCGTAAGTATTGGCATAGGAAACGACATTGAAAAATGGGTTTTGGGTCAGATTCCCTGACCAGATTTGGTTTGTTTGCGTGACATACTGGTGAGACCACCCTGCATTGAATTAGTGGTGTATTATACTGAGAACAAGATCATTCTGTCCTTACAGTCTGGGCTCATGGCAGCTGGAAATGCGTTGAAAGCTGCAAGTTCTGCTTTGTCTGCGTAACTGTTGACCCCATGAAAACGGTATAGGAAGGCGTAGGAAAATATGGACTCGACTGCCATACAGAGCTCTGACCTAGATGTATGTGTTTAGTTTAACAATTTGGGGGTTCACAATCATTCGGAGACGTACCCTCTTTGGGGACTAAGGGCACCCAAATGCTCATCAGCAATAATAGTACCGGAAACAGACCCTTGATACTTTGCTGTCATATCGACTGCCATCTTAGTCTGCTGTACAAGGCTATCATTCCCCGTCAAGCGATAGAGCACAGTTGGGTATCGAAGGCCTTATTTGTAGTTTGAGTACTCGTAAGTATATTTCAGGAATGCAAGTACTTACCCTGAGCCAAATTTACACCATGAGTAAAACCACTTGTTTTAAATGTGCCAGTCCCTCCTTTAGGGAAGACACCCTCAACGAAAAACTCTGTCCAGTCACGGCCTCCCTTTCGGCCACCATCAAACATGAGCTCGATAGTTTCAAGTATCATGTCACCAGCATCACGGGGGTGGTTTTCATAAAGCCACATCAAGGAGATGGGAAGCTCATGCGTGCGGGAGAGACCAAACCCAAAAGGGTCAAAATGGTCGCCCTGGCTTTTATCCTGAATTAGCCCAGTAAAATTGCTTCGTAGCATCGAGTGAGTCAATTTTAAAAACTTGTGCATGCTGTCCACAATCCGGTCTCTTGCTGAAGGGTCTGCTTCGGCGTATTGCTGGGAATTACAGTAAGTAACGGAATGTCATGAAGGCGAAGCTTGACAGCTTACTGTGAGACCAAATAGAAGAAGTGATCTTGCCCAAAGACCTCGGGTCTGGCGTGTAATTTCTGGTCCGAGCCATCCGTCCTCAGCTTGGTGGTCGAGGACATAATCAAGATAAGCTTTTGCTTGGGATTTTAGTTGAGCATCATCAAGAGACCAGGCCAAGGGCACGATATAATTGAACCAATACGGCGATGCTTCATTCAACTCGCTATACTCCCAGTCTCCCCCAAGCCAAGTAGATCGGGAGACATAGCGGTAAAACTCAAAGAGGTGTCCAGCCAAACCGTCAGCCGACAGCTGCAGTTGATCCTTAAGCCAGCCAGTTGGACGCACAGCACCTGGAGGTAGGGTATCAAACTTAAATTTCAGAAGCTCTATATCCATTTACTCAAGTGCTTATTTGCGTGGTGACGTAGATATATGCGTACCTCGCCTGTTTGACATGGTGGTTTCTGCTCCGAAAACAGATGAAACACTAGAAGCGACATGGATGAGCAGGGTGAGTGTGGAACATCTCATGCTGTTAAATATTGTCGCGAGGGGCACAATATGCGCTTAGATGTCTTTGAAGACGTGCTGAATTACTCCATGATGAAAGTCTAGGCTTGCCATGCATCGGGCACTATATACACCGTCCAAAACTCATTGTCGGGGGAACTGGCGGAAAATCATCAAGAAACTCCTATATTGCCCCACATTCAGGCCAATACTTAAACCAATGGAATTGAGTCGCTAATAGGAGACGGTCCGGGCATTCGCCCGCTCCGCAGGCAAATCATCATTAGGCCCTGATCGGCAAGCCCAGATACATATATCAGGCTGCCAAGACGATACATTCATGTGTATCGGTCGAAGAGGTTGTACCTGAAGGGAGCACTTAGCGCCTTCGGGGATATTTTCACCGGCCCTGATTAATATAATTGTGAGGGAAGCTAAACCGATCAAGGCTACCTTACCTTTTAACACTTTACCTTGAATTTTTTTAGAAGGCCTGAGCAGGTTTAGATACCCGAACAAGGAGCCAGTCATTGTGGATAGAAGATATGATTGGAATTGTGGGATGGCTTAGATTTGGGCTTCGATACAAGTTACCGTGTAGTTTTAGGTTGTGAAAGAGGCTTGTGTGGGTCTAGAAGTCAAGTAAGAGAATCAAGAGTTTAAGTATCCATGATCAAGTGAAGGTGGGTATGATATGGCAGAAGACCACGCGCCATGCTTCAGCACAGCGTTACCATAGGGTAAGCGGCAGGCCAAGGGTCGTGGCTTCTCTTTATATGTCATATGTGCAGCACGCTATGGCCTCGCTGTAGGTCTCCCGTGTTGGATATGCTGTAAACGCTTCTGAGTGGACAGTAATGTAGCGAATGCCAGGTCTTTCACTTATTAATCAGCCGTGTCCCCCATACATATCCCCTGCCCCCCCAGCAGATTTGATTCAAGGATTTACACTGCTAGTTTTCTTCCAGTCAGCCAACAACTCCTCTCGGGCGACAGTATCGGTAAGCCATAAAATACAGCCGTTGGAATGTTTCATTGACCCTACTATAGAAGAGTATCAGACCCATCCATTGTTTTAACTATGTCGCAAAGTACCGAAGCTACGAAGCTGGCTCAGCGCGCATTGGAAGAACATGAAACCTTGGATGAGGTTGAGCCTACCGTTATCGGCATCGATGGGCATCGCTTTCGTATCAATTATGGAGTGCCGCAAGAGGTTACAGACAGACTAAATGCGCTCTGTGATCAAGACCAAGTCAAGTACGAGGATATACGTGATGATCTGAAGGCATATGAGGTGAAGGAAGACTCGAGTGATGACAATATAGAGACTGGCAAGTAGTTGTGTGATCAATACTGTTGTATTAACTGTCAAAAACTCCGTTCGTTATCGTGCTTCAGTTAGATAGTTGTGGATGGCGCAACCCAAATAACACTCCAATTAGCCACATGGCATGTTCACGCATAGCAGATTCTTCGCTACTCCTAGAAATCACAACCTTCTTGCACAATTGCTATGATACTTCCCATTGAAGTCCAGAACACATCACGTAAAATTGCGGCATTTTTGGCCGCTGTTTCTTTCGATCATTCTGCGCTAACAGTCAGTGTCTTAAACCTTATAGGCGGCAATCAACCATACAGTCAGTGTCTCATCGGTCGTTTAAGCCTCATATGATACCACCTTACGGTCTGACCACGACTGCACTTTGAATAGACAGGATTTTTCTCAAAAGTTCCTCACATTTGAATTGCTGCTCCCGGTCGATGATAATCATCAAAGAACCTCACACGTGCGTGTTGCTTGCACTGTCATTGGTTCATATCTGCCGAAAAGAGGTCAAGGCTCTATGCTGTTGGTTCTACGCCGGAAACACGGCACAAGTATGTTGGTTAGAACCAACGACATATACAAAGGTCGAACAGACGGCGACCACGAGTTACACTTGGGAAGTAAGGCTATGTAGTCCACGGCCCTAATACAAAAGTCATCGTGATTTTCTAGGGTGATGTATCCCGATTTTAATTGCGTGAAGGAAAAGCTGGTTTCTATTCTGGTTTTTATTCTTTGAAGCCTCAATATTGCCGTTGCGGGGATATCAGATTGAAACCTCTAACGAGAAAATAGAAAGAGGGAGAATGGTAGGAGGGATTCATTGTAACAACGGGACTTTAAAGGGTTGGAAGCGAAGGGAACCTCGGATTGTGATCCTAGAATATGTTGTTAGCTCTAAGTGGATTCTTCTCAATGCTCTCCAATGGTCAACGCAGCATCTGTTGTTCGCTACTGGACTTTTTGTTCCCATGATGTGAAGACCGAGCACAATATTCCTTACTCGCTTTTCTTGATGATGTATATAAAAGGCTAGGCTCATCCCCGAGCAAATATCATAACATTCCTCTCCAGAACACACACAGCTCAGCATCTACCTACCAAGCACATTGATCTCACTATACTTTGATCCAACCAAAGATTCAATCATGAATCATGTTTCACCCAGATCCTTCTCGCCTCCCTGGCCACTCTTCACGCAGTACCAGTTGTAACTATTCGCAACTTCCGCGTTGGCACTTAAAAAGGCAATTACCGAGAATACACACGAATTGAAACATACTCCTGCCGTGCTGAAAGAATCGGCAATGTCTTCTCTTCCAGTCTCATCATCAGCATGCCTTCTACGGGTATTGCAGCTATTTGTGTTGGAAAGAAGGGCAAGAATTGTGGTGAAGTCAAAAAAGCCGGGTTTGGATTGCCTCTTTGCCTTGGGAGTGGCAACTCAAAAGGATCATTCTGGTTTGACTGTGCTCAAATCAATCATTGCCATGCCCGTCATGGTGCCAGATCACTCAATGTCCAGTTACAGCATATATCTACCCCTGAGAAGATTTCAGCCCCCGATTTTGTTGGAATCGATGATCATCGGTTTTTCATGAACGAGACTACTCCTGAGGATATCGTGCGTGGCTTGCTCGAGTTGGTTGAGACTGGTGTGAGCTATGATGACAGTTCAGCCGAGTTTAAGAGATATGAGGCAGGTACTCATGGAGCTGAGATGGATGAGTGAAAGCTCTAGGGCAACACTAGCTTTTGTTTTAAGACTTGTTTTCGAATAGCCACTTTGAGACAGAGCTCTAGGATTGATTTGATGGGGTGGAACACGAGGCCGAGCCCAGACTGTTTTTACAATAAGAGATTGGTCAGTATCATTATGGAATGTGATCAGGGGTGACACTGGGGAACCAGATTTTGGACCAAAACCAGGTTATGGAGGGAGAAGCCGCGTAGTCCAGATAGCAGAATAGAGTCTGTTTTATTCAACGATTGCCCAAATAACTTGAATAAATCGCCTATACCAGTGACAAACCATATGCTCTGGTTGAGTCTGCACATGGACAGTCTAACTAACCATTCTCATAAAGTAATATCATTCTATCTGTGACACGCGAAATCATTCGATGAATCGAAGTGTAAATAAGATCTCACAGCCTGCACTTCTCACAAAACGCTGGCGGATGAGGCCTGACGACCGTCAGCTCTCGGCCAGATGAACTCTACCCAATAAAAAAAAGAACACTATTTAGTCAGCTCCAAGATCAATTCTTGCATAATTCACCAGGAGTCCATTTCGATTCACAGTTCGTCACAAGGAGTCTTTTGCCACAGCGGACCCAGCTAGCATACAGTCAGTTTCTCGGCATTAGCTTTTAGGCCAGATGTAAAGTAAGCATTAATAATTTCTTGAGTATCTTAGATTGAATGTCTAGACTACTAGTTGTCCCCTTTGAAAGCAAACACAGTTCGGAAACATCTGTCCAGAGAGTACAGAGAACAATGGATTCAACGGCATAATGCAAACTCTTTGGAGAGCTTGACTCAGTGATTCAAAGTGAGTTTGTTGGTGTAAATGATACTCTCAATCAACGTTCCCGATTTCCAGTTTGGATAGTCCATTACCAAGGTTCCCACTACTTTCGGGTTGTTGTACCCTCCCTGAGATTTAATCAAAATCTCTAATGCCTTATTCATTGGCGTCTGACCGCCTAAGGATTTAGTTGCGTAGTTGAAGTTTGAGTCCGGCATGCCGCCAGACGTAGTATAGCTGCTGAAGCCGATGTACCACGTCATCGGAGAAGTTGGAATGGCCAAGGGTTCATTTGATGAGACAGCCCTAGAAACAAACTCTTTGATGAAACCAGTTTTACCTTTTAAGGCTGTGGCGCCGTCCGAGCTAGGGGTGTAGTTATCCTCTAGCCAAATTTCGACTTTTGGGCTGCTCGTGTTCAAAGGGGTGCTCTCGATTTTTGTTTGGTTATCATCTGGCCAGTTTGTTACGTCAATTCCAAACGGTGTCAGTGTGTTGTCGTAGGCATTTGCTCGGGGAAAGCGCCGGACCAGCTGGACTTTGCCTTTGATTTGGTTCAACGTAGGGATGCTGTCGCCAAGGGCCCAGTACTGTGGCTTTTCGTTGATCAAGTCGTTTGTACCGTTCGATACGGATTGGGAGTTGACGCCTGTACCTTCTGCTTTGATTTGTGCAATAATTCCCTCACTCGGGTGTTTATCCAGCCAGTCGTAGAAAAATGAAAATATTTCCTCAATCTCGAGCCCAAGATCCCAATTGCCATGAAGGGCCACCAAGGGAAGGGTCGGGCCTTCATTTATATCTTCAGCATCCTGATATCCTGCTCTTAGGTCAAAGTATCGTATTCCTGCATCTAGCTGCTGCGTGATAGTCATGTCCTGGCAACGTACCCGTTTCTCAATAGCGCCAACGCTATGATAGGCACTCGTCGCAGAATCATGTGTTCCTGGAATAGATAAGGCCGCGATACTGATATTCTGATCTGCTAGGTCGCCCATTCAGCTTTCTGGATCCATATACTTCATAGGACGGCGCGACCAGTACATTAGGTGGCCCTGTGTGTATGTATTCCACACAGCCTAAACCCAGGAGTTGGAGTAAACCAAAGCTGCCTCATTTCGGCAATAAGGAATGAGACCAGGACCTAAGGGGCGATTTATAGTCCAATCCTGTTTTATTTCCTGCCAGTGACACATGAGGTTGCTTACGCCACCGTGAGTCTTGAAGCAGATCCATGCGTGATGGCCAGTCGGGCTAGAAGTAGCGCTGATACCGCTGTTGCCGCTCTCATTCAGAGTGACCGTATCAGACCAGGTAGGTGGGCTGCCCATATCCAAGGTAGCTTCCAATAACTGGCCGATCGTCGTTATGAGCAAGAAACATCAATCGGACTTTGCCATCACGAACGAGCAGAGCTGGGTTACTCGAGCTCTGCTGGTCGATTTTGTTGACTGAAAAGCCGGTCGGGCCAGTGATGGTTGTTGTACCCGTCTCCGAGTACGCCCAAACAAAGTGATCATCGTCTGACTGATTATAGCCCACTATGTGAAGCACGTCTTTATGGACAACGGCTGAAATTGACGTACTCCATCTGGAGTCCCAGTCGCAGACAAAGTTAAACGAAGTTCCATCGTAGCTGTAGATGGCGCAACCAGCGTCTGAGACGTTGTTGTCTGTAGAACTCCAAGGTACGAAAGCATACAGGACATCATTGAAGACGACCAGGGCAGATGTATAAGCCTATTGCCTGCCAGTACCGAGATACTCCCACGATGCTGAAGCCCAGCCATCGTCTGAGGGAAGCCAGGTGGTGTAGGAGAAGGACGCAGGCATTGGAGATGGTGCTGAGGCCCAAGTAAGGAAAACTTGGCCGCGGAACTCGCACATGGCAGGTTTAAGATCAGTACCATAGTTGTCGGGGTCTGGTTGGATTGGTTTGGCTTCACTCCATGGTGCAGCTGCCGCTGTGGTTGGAATGATTTGCTCAAGTACGTCGTCTGCCCAAGTCATATTGGATACCAGTTTAGCTTACGAAATTTTTGTAATATAGGTAAAGGCAAAACAAGAATTTGACAGGCGAAGAGTGGGCAGAGGTTAGATTATTAAATACCCTCAACCCTACCCAGTCTCAACTGAATTCGTATCTTACATTATCGTATTCGTCTTGATTGTCGATACCTTTGACCGCCATAAGATTGATGTTTTATCGTATCATTTTGGTATGTGGCTGGCTGAAACCTCATTCTTAAAGCTATGGCTTAGCTGGAATGAGCTACAATAAGCTTTTAGTTTAACTATAGTGTTCAGCTCCAGCTAATAAATATGCGTGTTTCGCCCAATTCATCCTTACTAACCTTGATCTAGTAGGCCTGGACCTTACTATAAAAGCCTACGCGCCACTATAAAATCTAGAACATAACATATAGAATTATATTTAGGTATTAAATAGAAGATAGACCGTCAGGGTGAGATCCTCTCTTGTAGTCTGTTGCTGTATGTAGTTAGGCTGCTTGTGATACTAGTCGGTGTGAACTGTGAAACAGCAGGAACTTTTACTTTTACTTTAATTGGCCGCCCTCTTCGCATTTCGCTTGACACGGCCCTCCAATTCAGAGACTGGACAATCTCGCCTGGGGTAAGTGCAGTACATGTAGACCGCTGTTTGCAGCTTGTGGTGTCTAAGGAACGCTTGGTAAACTAGACGCCCGTTAGAATGAATGCTTTCTGTCTTGATCCTGATCCATTTGCTTTCCTCAAGCCTTTCGAGTATAGACCTGAGCGATGGCTTGAGAAGATCACGCTAAAAGTGAGGCGTGGCATTTTGTTCCATTCTCTCGTGGTTCACATCGTTCAAATAAAACATTTGAGGCACTAGTTATCGTCCATCGAGAACAATATAGCCAATTAATTGAAATCGAAATCTGTATTGTAAACATGAACTGTCCTTTTTATCCTGAGAGCAACTAATGAGCGGTGCCATCCATTCCATAACGCTTCTTCAGTTTCAGTTAAGGCCCCAGATTTCTCGGCTGTAAGGTCAAGAAAAGTAGCTTATTGCCCGAGGTAAGAAAACGCCCCTACTCTCTAGCTCCTTGCATCCTTGAGCTCTGCAGCACACCAATTCTGAGCCGCGCTAACATCATCACTCAAGGCAACCGTATCTAACGCATCTAGGTGCTCCTTATACAAAGCGCCAGAGTTCGACAACCGAGCCACCCACTTTCCGTGCTTTCGGGCCGCTACGACAATCTCTACAATAGCAACAACAAACCTAGGCTCGTCACCCTTAGCGGTTACATAGCCGAGGAGATAAAGGGCCAGGTCATTGGGCCCGATAAAGACCCTGTCTTGACCGGAGTTAGCTCTGAGCATACGGTGAGAAATTTGTTGGTCGCTTAGTCTACCAACGCCTGGAACAGCACAGATTGCATCCACCTAATCGACTCCTTGCCGCGATTCAATCTGAACACACATGATCGTGGTTTCATTGGCCGTCTTGACATATGTCACCATATCAGCGTTGTAAGGGAAACCTGCAAATGGGGATCCTTATCTCCGGACAACTTGAGGTGGAAATTTGGAATACTTTTCCACCTCACTTGCTTCTTTGGCAGTGTTGACTTGAGGTAGAGTTGTTCCACTGGAAATATTAGCAGGGGAAAGCAATGGTTCACTAAGCGAGCAATCCGTACTGTGCACCACACAAGTGCTCTCTCAATAAGGTCAGGGTGTGTCATTCTTAGACGGACAAGACAAGAGGCGAGACACCAGTGGCGGCAATAGCAGTACGTAATGCATAGCGTGGCATGCAAAAGACTCAAGTCCTCTTCATAAGTCTTGATCGCCGCTAATAATACATTACTAATAGGGACATGCTGAATATTGTAATATTAAGCCTGCAGTATAGCCAACATTGCGGTCAAGTTTCATTCGTTGGAAAAGACGATTGTGATGTTAAAATGATTTGATAGGCTGGGTAGGGATTGACATAGTGTATTTTTGAGGCGGAAGTTCATGCGTATAAGCCCTATCGTGATACTATATGCTAGTGCTTTCCTTTATGTATGCCTTTATACTTCCCACTATATGTTAAATAAGATAGAAACTCGATTCAAGATATATATATATA